>BMAO01035412.1:102500-430652 GCA_019973975.1 Trichonephila clavata | reverse complement strand
TCAGTGTAAAGAAACGCATTCGAAAATTTTGTGCAGATTGGAATAATACAGGTATACGGAAGAAATATTGCTAGGACTGTGCTACACGACTCAAATCCACGGAAATCATTGAGGTTGCAATATCGTTTCAAGATCTTTTTGTTGCAAGTTGAGAATTATAATTGGAATTCTCCGCCCTTGGGGCCTCTATTGTGTCGGGGTTCCTTGGCAGCCGCTTAATTCACCTCTGCTTTCAATTAAGTTGTTGGAGATTCTAGAATGAGCAGCAAAAACTGCATGGAACAATCTTTGTTTCAGCATATTTGATAACCTCCGAAGACTTCAATTTCTTGCATGGGCCGAATTTATCATAAAAATGTAGTATCGGAATAAGATTCCGAGACTAAGCTCTCTATCTATTCCTTTCGCTCCAAACCTTGATCTTCAAAATATTCACCAACAAGCCTAACTCGGACATTATCATCCGTCATCTTCAATAGCATCAATATACGGTGTGAATATGGAGCAGCGATAAGTCTTTTTTGTGAATCGATCACGATTAGCATTTTGTAGAGAATATCATTTTTGGAGGGAGATCAAATTCACAATAACCGCTGATTATCGACGTACATTAAAGAAGTATTGAAAAAAAAGTACATTCAACAAAATTAAGTTTATTAGAGTACACTTTATTTATATAAATGAGTATAAACCATTTCCTTAATTTGCTCTCTTTTTTTATTGTTGTTGATAATGTTGAGTTAGCAATACCAAAATCTTTACGGATTTCCGTTTTCGTCTTTTGATTTTTTTTATCAACAGCCTTAAGAGGCTCCATTTTCATTTTAAGCAAAATAGCAGTTTGCTTCACCCCTGAGTTATTTGCCATTGTGCTCGTAAAAAAATTCTTCCAAAATGGAAGCGAAAAAATTGATTTTAACTCACAGTGCGGAGTAATCATCACCGAATTCCAAAGCCAACTGTCGAGAGATGAGATGTTTTTGTGGGGCAAGTATATATATATAGTATAGATAAAAAAAATTGGCTCGTGTCACAGGCTATTTCAAAGCCAAATTAGTCTTCTTACTACGAAACATGCGAGACCATCTATCTTTCATTTCACATCCCTCTTAAATATCGCCTACGCGGCTGGAGTTTTCCGTATTTTATTCCCAGAAGGGAAATCTTTTCATGGAGGGGGGGGGGGATGCATGAAAATACACAGTAGTTTGTCGGGACCGTTGTATCATTCCGTGTCAACCGATGTTTCGTCTTAAGCGTTTTCGCGTTAAATGCATTTCACTGCATATTTTTTAACATCGGAGAAAGAGACATATAAGGCAGCAGAAGCTTGGTAGTGTGGATAGGTGCATTTGGGAAGTTCTTGGAAATGACAATTGTTTGCAGCTCTTTCTCCTTCCCAGAATATAAAAACGTTGTTGGAGGAGTGAGACCGATCGTTGCAGGGACTTACTAACTGGCATATTTCTAGCACGATTTCACAAAATGAAAGTTTTATCACTGTAAAAGAAATGATCATGTTTCCCATTAGCACACACATTTCTGTTTTTTCCATCAGTAACCTCTCTTTTAGACTTTTCTCTGTACGGACGAGCTTCACATGCATGTATATCATGAATGCAGTATGGTACCCCACTCCACAAACATTTCTAAATACATTCAACCCCTTCAGGACCGGTGAAAGGAGAAAGAAGCGTCTACCCTGGCCCGCACGTTCCGAGAGTATACACACGCACGGGACAGGGATCATTTCCCTGCTAAGCCTATATATAATATCGTTTAAAAATTCATATAAAATTTTTAATGCAATCAAATACGCTAAAAATTACAATTTACTATCATTGATAATATCTGAATATACAGTATAAATATGAACAAACTATATTAGAAAAATTGCAAATTTTTTATTTTAATAAAAAAAACACTTTTTACCTTGACTAAAATAAAATAGATGCACAGCTTACAAAAGACTATCTAGCTGATCCTAAACGATAAATTTACTCTCATATAAATTTGTTGCGTCTTGAACTGATATAAATCTTTTAAATAACAACTAATATATCAGCTTATTTTTAATTAAATTAATTCTTCCATTGCTTATAGCTTAATGTTGTTATGGTTATGTCAACTCTAATTGCGATAACAACGAAAAAGAATCGTTTGTTCTTACTGAATTTAAATTGAGTCACAGTAAGAACAAACGATTCTTTATCGTTAAAGATGAGTCATCACAATTGTTCTATGAAGATTTTCTTTCTAAATTTTTTTAAATAGTAAAATAATTATTATTGTAAATAGGAACCACAAATAAAATAAATACTGGAACTATTATTATGATTGTTTGATGCCCAATAAACTAATAAGCTTTCAATCTTTTTCCAACTTCCCCGTCAAAATATAACAGAAATCCAGAGTGCAATAGATTACGAAGCCGCCTATCCGGTATAGTGGTCAGTGAAGCTGACTGCGGTGCCGCAGGGACTGGGTTCGAATCCCGGAGAAGGCATGGATGTTTGTGTTGTAATCCTTTCTTCTGTCTGTGTTGTATGCCCCCGTGTTATACATTGCGTGGTGCACGGGGTTTATAAATGTTTAAAAAAAATAGATCACGAACTTTTAAACACCCAATTCTCTCGAAAAATCGAAACATTTGCAGTTGTTTACATTCATAAATATCCCGGATCTATTAAAAGAATACTCAGAACCGAAAGCACATGTTTAAAGTTTTGCGAAACATTGTTCGAAAAAAAAAACCGGACTTTAACCACCATTTAGTACTTTGTAAAAAATAACATAAAAACGTTCCAAACTCCGATCACATCGGTGTCATCAACGGCCTCAGAGCAGGGAAAGCGCAATCACATATATGGATACCGTGGGCCTTGGAGGAAGAAACGCGTGATCACATATATGTGATCATGGTCCTGAACGGGTTAAGGAGCAGAGGGGGAAGGGAACTTAAGGGGTGAATTGAAGGTAGAACTTTTCTACCCTAATTCCAAATCTTATAAAAACAACACAAACATGCTCATATTAAGGTATAGGGCAGGGGTCGGCAACCTGCGGCTCTTTAGTTCCATACGTAAATATTATGTATTTTATCACCCCCCCCCCCCACGAGATTTTTAATGTACAAAATCTGTAACTGTGACATTTTTTTCATGTCTAATTGATAAAAGTATAAATTGCTTATGCTTTCTGAAATTTTACTTAAAAAATGAATAATCAATTTACTATAGATTTTTAAATCAGGTATCTTAGTTTCATCAGAAACATGGCTGGACAATGAAAGTGATACACCTATTCCTAATTTCAACTGCATTGTGAAATATTTTTTTTTTTTTATTATTTCCAATGGTGGATTACAAGACAACTGCAAACAAAATGAGAAGTAGAGAATATTGACAAAAAACAAAGGACAACACAAAAAATAATGAAAGAAAAAATAAGAAAAGAAACACAAGTTCACAGTATAGTCTATAAATCACACATTTTGTGTCTGGCCTCCCAATATCTGCTCCACATGGATCCAGAGTTGAGTGCACGGCAGCGTGCCAAATGAATGGCGTCCATTTCTTCATTGGAGTCGCACAGTTTACAAAGTGGACTCTGAGCAATGCCTATCATGTTTAGATGCTTAGATAGGCAGTCGTGGCCAGTGGTGATTCGAAAATCGGCTACAGCTCTATCTCGTGGCCATTTTGGAATATGAAGGAGTTTGCTAAACCACACCGTTTGTTTATTCTTTTGGTTGAATTTAGACCAGAAGTGCTCTCTGTAGTATATCTTTATAATTCTTTTGGCGCTATAAAATGGAACTGTATTATTAGAGGTTTGTAAGATTTTTGTCCCCTTCTTCGCCAAGCAATCGGCATTTTCATTCTTATCAATGACACAGTGCGCCGGAATCCATTGCATGGCAATGTCTACGTGGCTTTGAAGTAAATCGCATTGTGAAATATAAACGACCAAATGTGAAAGCAGGAGGAGCTGCGATACATCAAAATTCTAGCGAAGTTGTTAACATTACAACTCTATCCATGAATTTTTCTGTTAATAAATCCGATATTTATGGTACCATACAATCTTCAGTGGGGGATTTATGCTTGGCTGAATGCGGAATAAATAATGGCCAAAAAATTATAATTGTTGCAGTATATATTACTCGAACAAAAATTGAATGACATTATAGAGTTCCTTCATCGATCATTATTACCATACACATCAAGAGGTCCTGTTTTACTTAATAAAAATTATGACAAAATACCAATGATTTTAAGTGGAGATTTTAATGTCAATTTTGCATTAGACAAATCTCTACAATTGGTTGACTTTTTAAAAGAAAATTTCGCCTTATCTCTACAAAATAACAGAATATCAACGACAAAATCAAATATTACGATTGATGCAGTGTTTTCGAGATTCTTAAATAATATTGAGTGCAAAATCTGCATTTCTTATTTTAGTTACCACAAGCCTTTGATAACAAAAGTATGTACTGAAACACCCATAAACATAATGGAAATAGAATCATAATAATGATACTTTTCTATAAATGTATTGAATAATTTTTTTTTAGTATTATGTATTGAAAATGAAAATTTTATTTATACTTACACTTTTTCCACCCTAATTATTTTTTAAATACAGTTTTACATAATAATGATAATAATAAATTTGTTAATCTATATATATAAAGGAGAAAAGCGACTCACTCACTGACTGACCTGACTGACTAATCACGAAATCTCTGGAACTATTCAACCTTCAGACTTGAAATTTGGTACACATGTTCCTTTGATAGAGTAGACATCAGCTAAGAAAGGATTTTCCGAAATTCGAAACGCAAGGGGCGTTACGGGGGGTTAAGGGCTTTAATAATAATTGTTTCCATGTTTAAACTACTTGATGTACAATCTTGAAATTGGGTAAGCGGATTCCTTTCAGAGAGCAGATATCCGCTACAAAATGAGTTTGCTGAAAATCGACCCCCAAGTGACATTGCGAGAGCTTAGGGGGCGTTATAGATAATTATTTCCATTTTTAAACTATTAGATGCACAGTCTTTAAATTTGATAAATAGATTCCTTTCATAGAGTAGAGATCAGATACAAGATGGTTTTGGGAAAGTAACCCCCAAGTGGCGTCGCGGGGGATTAAGGGGCGTAAGAGATAATTATTTTCGTTTTTAAACTATTTGACCTACCTGCTTGAAAATTGGTAGGAATGTTTCTTTCATGGAGTAAATATCCGCTACAAAACGGGTTTGGAGAAAATTGACCCCCAAGGGGTGTTGCGGGGGGTTAAGGGCAGATATAAATAATTATTTCTTTTTTTAAACTATTAGACTCACAGTCTTGAAATTTGGTTAGCAGATTCCTCTCATAGGATAGAAATACACTGCAAAATGTGTTTTATGAAAATCGACCCCTAGGTGGTGTTGCTGGGGTTCAAGGGACGTTATTGATAATTTTTTTTTGCATTTTTAATTAATTGGACGCACAGTCTTCAAATTTTGCAAAGCAGATTCTTTCATAGAGTGCAATTCCCCTACAAAATTGGTTTTGTGAAAACAGACCCAGAAGTGGCGTTGCGGGGGCTCAAGTGGCGTTATAGACAATTATCCCATTTTTAAACTGTTGTACGTACAGTCTTGAAATTTGATAAGCAGATTCCTTTCGTAAAGTAGAGAACCGTTACAAAATGGGTTTCGCGAATATCAACTACCAAGTTTAATTTCGGGAGATTAAGAGGCGTAATCGATAAATATTTCCATTTTTAAACTACTTGATCATCCTGCTTGAAAATTGGTTGGCATGTTCCTTTCATGAAATAGAGTTCCTCTAACAAAGAGTAAAATGAAAATTGACCCCTAAAGATGTTTGCGAGGGGTCAAGAGGAGTTACAGAAAAAAATTCCTGTTTTTAATTGTTAGACCCATATACTTGAAATTTGTTAAGCATGTTTCTTTTGTTGAATAGGGATCCACTAAGAATAAATTTTAAGCAAATCAAGTTCTGGGGGTTGCTGGGACGTATTGACAAAAAAATTACATTTTTCGAGCTACAAGGACTATAATAATGAAATTTGGTTTGCATTTTTCTTTTGTTGAATTGAAATCCGCTAAGAGCGGTAATTTTGGAAAACGGCTCTCAACGGGATTACGGGATATTTATAGTAAAACTTTTGCTTTTTTCTGTTAGATTTAGACTTTTGAAATTTGGCTTGCATGTTCAATTTACGGAGTAGAGATCCACCGAAAATTGGTTTTGCGGGAATCCACTTGGTTTTTGAGTTACGAAAGAGCAAACATCATTCTAGGCTTCAATTTTAGAGATTTTTAGAAAATACAAATTAGATGAGTTCTGCCCTTTTTTTTTTTATCAACAGGTGACAGTTACAGGAATAAGTATATTTTTCAATTCAATCGAATTCTTAATGCTAGGACTTAGATATCAATAATTTATACATATATATAAGCAGTAAAAATTTATAAAACATCATGAAATACCCAGCGAAGCGGGCGGGTAACAGCTAGTTATATATATAAGATTACTTTAAACTAAAACTTAATTATACAATTCATTACATATAAGACAAAGAAGTTAACTTCTAACCTCGTATTCACACTGATACACGATGCATTTTTTTAATTGGGAAATATCGTTGTAAAATGTTTTTTTATAAATTATATTTCATTACCCAGCTTCTCGTATGTATTTATGTAGGTATACGTTGGCCCAGTAAATATTTGCAAAACTTGTCATCTGCTGTTTTGGATACCTAAATAATAATTTCAAAATTCTTTAATACAACTTCAGTGCAAGCATGGCACCTACAAAAAAAAAAAAAGAAAGAGAGAACTGATGAAGAGCATCGAGAATTCAATCGGGATTGGACGAAGTCGTTCGCTTTCATATGCAACTCAGATGGCCTTCCTACTTGTCTCATTTGCTACGAAAAACTCGCACACAATAAGAAATCAAATATAGAGAGACACTTCACTACAAAACATATTCAATTTGCTAGTAAATATCCAGCCGGCGAAGAATGAAAAAAAGCTGTTGACGAGCTCCAAAAACAAAAACGGCAATCAAGTTCCATGTTAAGTAACTGGACGCAATCTACAAGTAATGTTAATCTGGCAAGTTTCGCGGTATCCCTAGAAATTGCAAAAAAAAGGCAAACCATTCACAGATGGTGAGTATGTCAAAGATTGCCTCATAGGTGCATCTGAAGAACTGTTTCGTGATTTCAAAAACAAACCAGAAATCTTGAAAAAAAATCAAAGATTTGCCACTATCCGCTAAAACAGTACAGCTAAAATGTCTTCAAATGTAACATATTTGCAGGTGGAAGATATTTAACTTTCTTTTGCCTTATCACTTGCTATAGATGAGTCTTGCGACATAAGAGACACGGCACAAGTTGCCCTTTTTGTCAGGTATATGTCTTCCCAAGCTCCAAAAGAAGAACTTTTAGGGTTGCTACCGCTCTCAGGACAAACTAGAGGGGAAGATGTAGCAAATGCTGTGCAAAAATGCCTTGAAGACAATAAGATAGGCGTAAATAAAATCGTTTCAATAGCAACGGATGGAGCCAGAAGTATGACAGGAAAAAATAAAGAAGCAACAACGATTCTTCAGAGCAAAATAAACCACGAAATTCTTACGTTTCACTGCATAATACACCAAGAAGCGCTTTGTGCCCAAACATTTCCGGCCAAAATAGTTGAGGTCATGAATTTGGTAATCAAGATTGTTAACAGGCATCTTGTCAAAAGCACTCTACCACCGTCAGTTTAAAGAATTCTTAAACGAAATGGAGACTCAATATTCCGACCTCCTTATTCACAATAAAGTGCGATGGCTTTCCAAAGGTAAGGTGTTGAAACGTTTTGCTTTGTGCTTGAATGAAATAAATACATTCCTCAATGGAAAAGGTAAATCACCCTGAATT
The DNA here is from genome assembly GCA_019973975.1 of Trichonephila clavata. Taxonomy (NCBI): domain Eukaryota; kingdom Metazoa; phylum Arthropoda; class Arachnida; order Araneae; family Nephilidae; genus Trichonephila; species Trichonephila clavata. The sequence continues at coordinate 422,693 of BMAO01035412.1, read as the reverse complement.
AAAGAACGACAAATGGTTGCAAAAATTTTACTTTATGATGGATATCACAGCGAAATTAAATGAGCTGAATCTAAAACTGCAAGGAAAGGGAAACCCTGCTTATGTTTTGGTAGAAGAATTGGTTTGTTTCGAAGAAAAATTAATTCTTTTTGCAGAAGATACTCAGAGTAGTAAATTGCTTCTTTTTCAATTTCTAAAGCAGTATCGCGATAAAACCAGTGCAACTGTTGACACGAATTACTTCAGCACAGTTACAAAAAAATTAAAGATGAATTTGCTGACAGATTTGAGCAATTCAAAACCACTCTAGTATTCATAGTAACTCCCTATCAACACAAATAGTAACGAAATCCACATTGAGCCATTTGGAATTGATATTGGGTCTCTGTAAATGCAATTGATCGATTTAAAAAGTAAAGGTTTGTGGAGTGGAAAATTTACAGAGTTGAAAAGCAAGTTGGAGGTAGAGAAATATATATCTACGTAACGCAACAAAGGTAGACAGCTTTAAAAGAAATGCCGCGAATTGAGGCACTTATCTTCGACGCATGGAATAGTCTTCCAGATTGCTTCAGTGAGGTGAAGAAGTTGGCATTTGGAGTGCTAACTATCTTCGGATCGACATATTCGTGCGAGCAAGCGTTCTCTTGCGTGAATATACTTATAAGTAAAATAAGAAGCCAACTAACAAATGAAAATTTAGAATAGTGTTTGAAGTTTAAAACAACTAGTTATGAGCCAAATTTATCCAAACTTTCTAAAACCATGCAAAGCAAACACTTTCATTGAATTTGTTTGCTCAAATGTATGTAATTGTTTTTTTTTTCAAGTACAAGTTACATTGTTTAGTAAAGTTTAAATTTTCTTCTTGAATAACCATGCTAAGTCATTGGTCCATTGAATTTGTTTGCTATTGAAGTACAAGTTAGTGTTGTAAGTAAATGTTTGTTTTAATTTTTTACTTAAATAAGTAATTATCTTTTAATGCCATATATATATATTTTCTAATTAGTTGTGAAAAATGCTACTTATATATGAATAAATGGATATTTTTTCTTATAAATAAATAGATTAGTTCTTTTTATTTTCAAAAAACTTTATTTATGCAAGTACTATTTATTGTTGGCAAGAAAATTTTTTGTGGCTCTTTAAAAACTTTGAAGTTTTGTAAATTGTAATTTTGGCTCTTCCGACTCAAAAGGTTGCCGACCCCTGGTATAGTGGAAAGAAAGTGTTTCAAATTCTAAAGCCACAAACGATTTTAAATAAATATCTTAAATCTTACACAGTTTATATTATTCCTTAAAAATGGAAGCCACGAAATTTTTTTGGGGGGTCAAGATTAACCATCAATTTCAAAATTTGTCAATAACTGTATTAAAAAATTAAGGGAAAGAAATTTAGATTGGTTCATCATCCATTATTACATGTCTGTAATACAATTGAAGGATATCTACTTTGCTCATGGAAATTAATTCATATTTGTGAAAATTATCAATGTTTTTTCATATCAATTTCTGTAATTATTGCTACCATTCCTGAGTAAAATATGCAAAGAATTATAATTTTCATATTGTTTTATACTACAAGATAAATGACACAAACCATTCTTGTAACCTATTAAGTCAAAAAGTGGCTGAGTACATCGACAAAGTGCTTGATTTAAATCACTGTTCACTTGAAAAAATCAATTGTTTTCTAGCTTTATTAGTGTTATGTTTGGAAGTTGTGATTTATTTCCTTTGTAATGTCATCAGGTGGCACTCTTTTCCCTTGAGGATGAGCCAGTTTTCTATGAACTATATTTAGTTTTGGCAGCTAGATTACGAACATAACAAACACAGATAGTTGCCCTACAATGCATTTTGTTCCAATATAATTTAGAAATAAATTCTTACATTAAGATTCAATTTTGCAATATTAACATTTAAAGATATTTTTTAATTTGCATCCTTCAAAATTAGGCATATTTTGTAACAGTCAGACTAAATGTAGCTTTTTTTTTAAATAGATGAATATAGAGTTAAAGTTTAAAATGGTTTATTGTAAATGGATTTTCAAAATTACAAACTGAGGTCAAATAATGAAGATGTTTGAATGATGCTATACTGTTGGAAAAATTTCATTTAAAAACATTTGATTTCTTTTTGTTTGAATTTATAAGCATTTCCCCGTTTTATTAGTATACGAGGCAATCAATGAATGGAGACATTAAATATGCAAACTTATACCAAGCCTGAGAAATTGTAATTTTTCAACTTGTGAAGTACAGTTAAATTTTTTAAAATATATATTTAAGGGTCAAATGTCTGATAGTTTTTACTGAGGAATATTATGTTGACAAAAGATTTGTAGAAGATAATTAGTTTTAGATTTAAAAGTTTAATATATTTAACAGCTTAAAATAATTTTATTCACATTTTTTTAAAATTTTTTTTCATACTATTTGAAGAAATATCTATTTAAGATATCAATCACAGCACTTCTAATATCTGCAATAATAAATTTATAAATACTTGAAATGAAATTGATGTTTCAATAATTTTTAGGTTAATGATCCACAAAATTCTAGATACATAAAAAAATTGATATTTTAAAAGAATCAATATAGTTCTAGTTCAGTCATTAAGTGAAATTGGATTATTAATTATTTAAATTTATAGCATTAGCTATAAATGAAAATGTACATGGTATTAATTCAAATGAATCTCATTTAAAAATCTTAAAATTTTGTTACTTTTCCATCATGAAATCAAGAATTATTACTACAATTCTTTTATTTAAAATTAATGTAGAATGCAATAGAATCTGAAAATATTTTTGTAATAAATTATAAAGACTAACATATATTTTATGGTATCTTGTACTGAAACAAATAGCTTTAAACAATGAAAAAATTCCATTGCTTCTTGTACGCTATAAATTATATTTCAAAATTAAGTTTTAAAAAAGCTTACAGTTTATTTACCATAAAAACCGACAGATAGTTTGCACACTCATTTTTTATGAAAGAACGAGAAATGTGCATGTACAATGCTGGTATGTTTTTAAGCCATAAAATATTTGAAGTATTATGCCAGGATTTTTTAAATCTTTTAATTTCTTTAGGCATGTCATTTCTTTTAAATAAACAGTATTTCAATATATGTAGAAGTCTAATTTTTTGTTATGCTCATCGCAATTTTATTTTTGAAACTATCATTTTTTTTTATACCTGGCATATAACACGAACCCATAAATTTCAATCTAATTTTTTGTGTTAAAAGTGCATGTTATATGCCGGATTTTGTAGTAATTAATTTTTAAAAACTTTAACTGAATATTGTGTTACATAAGGACAGAAACAGAATAATATGTTCTTATAATTAATAACAGAAATAGATAAATAATAGTCAGTTATACTGAGCAAATTTATCATGAAATATAAATACCATGACATAGTTATACCATACAAAAATGTCTCCTAGAAAGATAATTAACATCAGTAGAGGACAAGGTATGTTTTTATAAAAAATGCATAAATTTATAATACATTATTCAGGGAGAAACATATTTACATAAATTTATTTTTTACAAAATTAACATTTTTTTTTACATTGACATCATCTGAGTTCTTGTACATTTATCACACCATGTTGGAAGATCCAAAGTTACATAATGCACCAAATTCTGGTTTAGTGTACTGTAATTTATTTAATAGAGCAATATCTATTGTCAAAAGTGTAATCTATTCAGAATACTGATTTGTAAAAGGAGGAAGAAAAATCTGTCTTTGAGAATTAAACTACCAGAGACTTGTATAACCTTGTAAATCCAGAGACTGGCATTCAAAAGCAATGCATTAAAAGAGTATGTGGGTCAACAAAATGGCAAAATTATAAAACACAAAGCAAGTTTTTTTTGCATCAGTTCAATCAATTAATATTATATATATATGGTGCTAAGAAGGCTAAAAGTATCCCTTGTTATGAATCTATTCTAAATCAATTGTAATGAAATTTCCATCTAAAAGCAAACACAAAATCCCACTCAAGGTTATTAAAAAGTCATGTCTGTGCAAACACACATGCATTAATAGCTTTCTGATTGTAGCTTGTTCTTCTATAAAAGTTACTAATGTATGCCAAAATGCTTAAAATAATATGTAAATATCATTATTTATAAAATGTTATTTTACAATCAGATTGTACAAGTAATATATAGATATATTTATCTATGCACAAAATGCTACAGGAAAACAAACTTGCTAAACTATATGGTGAAATTACTGTATTTATATTCCGACTCACATCCACACCAGAATTTTCACAAATAATTTGAATTATGCCATCTCCATAATACTCATACACAGACACACAAAAATGATAAACATATTTAAAAATTAACTATACAGTTGTATAAATCATTGCTAATTATATAACAGTGAACATTAAAAAAATAGTTGTTCTTAAGTAATAGCTACCTATATAAAAAAATAATTTAAAATAATCACAATTGTAGTTATTATTTTCCATTTTAGCCATCAGGTTTCCCAATTTTGTGTACTTTTTTCTTAGATGAACGCAAAAAGTTCTTTTTAATATCTGTAAATTTGCTTGATTCCTTTACCTCCAAATTTAAGGCATCTACTGATTTTGATTTTATAACTATGGCTTCTACTGACTTAGAAACAGGTAATGCCTAAAAAAGAAACACAGGGAGTATGAAATAGTCAATAATTCAGATTATAAAGGCAAATAAAATAAACATTACTGCTCTTTATAGCCTCATTTATATAAGAGGGGAAAAAATACACAATGATCTTTACAAATAAATTAAATATAATTAAACTGCTTAGCTAAAATTCATTTGAAAAAATGTATATTAATTGCAAATTATTTTATGTTAAGTAAAAAAAAGTATAATGAAATTTAATTTACAAATTAACTATAGAACACTGATAGAAAGTTTGATTAAAAATTTATTATTAATATTTTGTTTTATTAAATGAAGGTAATAATCTAAATACAAAATAACAAAAAATTAGAAAATAACTGTCGTACCACGTACCATATCATAAGCAGAATGGCGACAATCTAAGTCATCTCTCCTTTTATGAGAACTTTTTAATAAATGTCTCTGTTAAAAGATAGAATACAAATTAGATTTTATTTTAAAGATAGACTTTTTACAAGATGATTGAATAATGTTTGATATTCTTTTCCTTCAAAATATTTATCAAATATATTTTTTAATGCTTAAAAATATTTTTATACTAGAACAGGATAGAATCCTTGATATGTTAAATCTGCGTAAACTAAATATAACTCTTAAAAGTATTTTATACGTGTCACGCATTTTCAAGAAGGTATTATATCACTTTCTTAAAGAAAAAATTATAATTTTTCTTTAGAAAATAATACAATTGTAGGAAATTTTGATAAAGACATCTTATTAAAATAACAAATATACAGAAAAGCAATTAATAAGTCTTCTTGAAAGAAAGCCTAATAAATACATAAAACAGTAAAATATCAATGATATCAAATAAAAATAAATTGATAAACATTTAAGCATTTTCTTTATATTTAACATCTTTCTCGCTGAAAATTAATCTTTTTTGAAAAACAAATTTCTCAAAGCATTGTTGAAAAACTGTGACCATGACCTGTGTGTTGCTTTCTTTCTCCTTCTAAACGTTTTTTTTAAAAAAAAATATCAATAGAATTGCATTTGACACTAAAAAGCTAAGTTAATGAAGGGGGTGGGATATTAATCTAATATATAAAATTCTCCTGTCACAGTGTTTGTAACCAAACTCCTCCGAAACGACTTGACCGATTCTTATGAAATTTTGTGCGTATATTCAGTAGGTCTGAGAATAGGGCGTAAACTATTTTTCATTCCGATATTGCAATTAGTTGAAAAGATATTAATTAAAAACCTTAAAACGCGTAATTGTTTTACCCCTGTGTGTTGCTTTTTTCGCCGTTTATTCGCTTGGCATCGAAAATCGGTTTCGCACCAGATGTGTGACTTTTCTCTGTTCTGCCGTCCAAATCGACCTGCTCATGGGTTACAATAGCAAAATGGGTGTCTATAGCAAATCAAAAATCACCAAATTTGGCGAGTGAAAAGCCCCCCCCCCGCCCCATTTTTTTGTACATATCTTTAATTCAAAAATTCCTATATTGCATGGTTTATTAAACAATAATGTCTAAAATATTTGCAAAAAACTTAATCTTTTTTTACTTTGTTTTCATTACTTCAAATAAGTGACATGAGATAAATGAAACGGCTAGACCGATTCTTTTGAAATTTTGTGCGTACATTCAGTAGGAAACAGGTGTTGCGTGGGGACTTGATGTCATACAAATCTATCGATGCAGTTTACGATACCAACGTAGCTGTAAATTATCCAGCAGAGTTTTTGAGCTCATTGGATTTGCCAGGCATGCCACCGCACCATTTACAACTGAAGGTTGGATCTCCAGTTATTTTGCTTCGTAATTTGAATCCACCATGGCTGTGCAATGGCACCTGATTAGTCATCAAAAATTGATTGAAAACGTTGTCGAAGTTAGCATTTTGAATGGCAAGATCCGGAAATAAGATGCATTACTAACACGTTTTCCTATTATTCCCACAGATGTGCCAATTGAATTCAAACGGATTCAATTTCCAATTAGATTGACATTCACAATGACAATCAATAAGTCTCAAGGCCAAACGAAGTCTGTTTATGGCTTAGATTTGGGCACACCATGTTTTTCACACGGACCATTACATGTGGCATGTTCTTGCATGGGTAAACCATCCAGTTTGTTTGTGTAGGCTAAAGATGGACCCACTAAAAATATCGTACACTCGATTGCACTAAGAAACTGATAATGTTTTTTTAAATAGTCATAATTTGTGATAGAGATGTAATTTGAAATTTGTTAGTTAAAATAATAAAAGTACAAATAATTCAAAAATGAATATTTGGTGTTTTGTTACTTTTATAGGCCGTCATCGTTCACAGCTTTCCATTTTTCAGTCATATACCACATCCCCACACACTTAAAATGAGTTAGTTATTTTTTATTTGACTACCAAAATATTCACTAGAAATAATTTATATGACAAAACAACGTTTGTGCTGGGTCCGCTAGTATAATAAATAAAATGGAAGATATATTTATTGAATGTAGTTAATTACTGCATGATAATCCTATATAAATGTTGTTGTGTATATATATAAATACTAATTCAGAAACAGTTGTGGCATAAATAAAGCAAGCAAAATAATAAATGAGATATTAAAATTTCAATAAATCACTTTGATCTAAACAATGGAAATTAATAGCTGATTAAAACAGGCCTTTTAAAATTCATACAAATTACATCAAAATTATATATTTCAAAGACCAAAATGATTTAAAAATGTAATTAAGAAATTTATATAACATTCAATTTTGTTCACATAATTTCATTGCTACTTCTGAAAGTAAAGTCAGAATACCTCAAGTTGAAAAGAAAGAAAAATCTAGATATAAAAAGATAACTTCTTATAATTCTTTTACAATTCATTAAATTATAAAAATAAATTTTCATAAATCAGTTCCTATGAAAGAAAATATATTATTTTCGTACATTATAAATGATCCCCTTTAAACCAATATTCCTGGAAGTGGATGAATAATATCCTTTTACAAAGGCATATAAGTTAAATTTTAATTTACTAAAAGTTAACTTTCAACACTGAGAATCACCAAAAACAACATATTACTAATTAAATGTTTTGTTTAAAAAATAGATAAAAAATACAAATTGTGATCATTAATTTAGTGCTTTATACACAATTTATCTTTTAGAACATGTTTGAAGACATGGAGAACCCTGTATACATATTCAGTCTCATGCAAAGTTCTCAAATATTTTTCTTGGTGGTGCATTCTTTGAACAGAAAAATTTAATGCATCACCATCATACAAATTTCTTAAGTAACCACATGTTTATTGCATGATTTTATGCAAGAAATTCAGATACAAAAAAATCACTATATCAGCATTGCTGGACAATTTTATTTGAAAAAAGATATTTGTGTGCTTTGATTAAAAGGGGGGGGGGGGCATAAAATTAATCATGTAACTTAAAAAGTTAAACTTATGAAAATATATTATTTTCAATACTTTAAAAAGATTATATTTTAAGATTAATTAAAAACTATTTTAGAAAACTTAGAAACTCAATTTAAAAAAATGTTACAAAACTAAATCAAATTACTGTCAAATTTCTATGGAAATTCTTGAATAATTTGAATTTTTTACCCATTCCCTTAAATAAAGTACTCAGTCAAAATACTTGATTTAATTGAAATATATAAATACATCTGTTGCAGCACACATACACTTTTAGAAATGAGCTTGTGTGTTAAATCTTTGATCATAGAATTGACTTTAATAAGGGGGGGAGGGAATTAATATATATTTTTTTGTTTGGTTTTTTCCAATTTGAATTTTCCAAGTTTGACTATAGGAAACAAGAATTATATTCAAGTAACATAGATTTATGATTTATTGGAGAATATAAAATTACTACATATTGCAAATGATCGTGACGTTAGGAAGAAAAAAAATTTAATGAAAAATGAATGACAACTGGACTAATAAAACTTGGAATGTACAGGATGCATAATTAAGCTTCTAAGATCAAGCTTTTCTTTCTTTTTTTATAATTTTCAAGTATATGATAAAATGTTCAACTTGATAAATACCTATTAAGGATGTTTTTTTAAATAAATTCATCTTGCGACTTGAATTTTTAAACCTCACTTGCTATTAAAGCTAAATATTTATTTATCCTATCAACAATAACTGCTTGAAAAAATATTTATGGATAAAATAAAAATTACAAATTTACAGCATTTACTATAATGGTAATTAAATTGCCCAAACTCTCAACTCTCACAAGACGGACATGCTAAAACCACAATTATGTGATTCATTAGTTACTAGATGTAAGTTTTTCCTTTTATTCTTTACTTATCTTCTAAAACTTTGCTGAGTGCTTTTCAATTTTATTTGAGTATTTCCTGGATTTTTCAAAAAAGATTGTGATTTGTCCTTCCCCTTTTCGGAAAAATTAAAGAAATGTGAGTATTTTATACATGATTACTAATCTTGTCATATTTTCCAACTGTCTCTTGTCATTTTTCTATTTAATCAACAGTTAATTTCCTTTCCTAGTAGCTTGTTTTTAGTTATGTACCATGATAAAATAAGATAAATAGCACTTGTATTTTTCAAATGTTTTTTAATAGCATTCCTGAAAATAGTTTATAAAATTAAAAGAGCAATTATGAATTACACACTAGGAAATAAATTGAATGAGATAGAAATGAACAAAACTCACAGCAAGAAAACTTATTTACATAACTTTATTTTTTGAGCAATCATTGGTGAATAAAAGTTTTGTCTTCATGGACACATTTAGGAGATAAACAAGGTCTGCCAATTTCAAAGATACCTCATTAGACTTATAAAACTTAGGAAGGAAAAAGTCTGGCCACTAAATATTTATTTTTGATTATTGCAGAAAAGTTGCACATCCTCTTGAAAAGCATTTTAGCAAAGTCCCTAGGGTCATCCTGTATTCTAACATCAACATGCAATGGGGAAGTAAAAATTTCACTTCTTATTTCTGTCTAATGGATTTGAAATGAGTATGCTGTTTCAAATAAAACAGTTCTAAGGATTGATTTTGTTTTATTTTTTCATCTTGTGATTTGCATCGTTAAATGAACTAGGAGAATATTTTTGAATGCGTTTTAAGCTATTTTCTTTTCCCCTGAACATCAAACATATCCCTTGAAAAGCCTTCATATTGTCCATGAGGTACACATATCATTGTTTGGAAGCCACTGTTATGGTGGTTAATTCATTTTAGCAGAAATGATTTCTTTAGTTTATTTTCCACATTAATACTTATGAAAGCTGAAAAGATTGTAAAAATATTTACCCTATTAATTTATAACTTGAAGAGAATCAAATATAATGCATAAATACAATGAGAAGAAAAAAAAAAAATACCATCCATTAAAATTAAAAAAATTATAAAAAAAGATAATCAAATTACATGCACATGTTAATGACTAGCTGCATACATAACAAGTGAGAAATGTAATTAAAAGCTATTTTGCTATTATGTATATTTTTCATCATGTTGAATCAAAAATATGGTTAATTATGCATGAAAAATGTTAAAAAAAAAAAAAAAAAATTTACACATTGAAACTGTTTGTACCAAGGAATACTTTTGGAGCAAATATTAGAAATTTAATTTTTAAAGTTGTAAATAAGAAGAGTTGTTGCAATATGTATATTAATTTACTGCATAAATAGCCAATATAATTAACAAAAAATTTATTCTTTGTAATTTTCTATTTCTGTATTTTTTTTATCAAAAAGAAAAAGAAATTTATAATTGATAAATAAAAATTCAGGTAGAAATCAAATGTAAAAAACAATAAAATAGTACATCTTAAATGACTTATTTTAGAGCAAATGCATATTCTAAAAGGTAACCTAATACCATATTGATTCTGGATATATAATTACAAAAGATTATACGTTTGGGAGAAAAACAAGGTTAACACTACTGACTTTAATTCTAATATTTTATTTGTTAATTTAAAAGATTGTTCTACTTGTAGCAAATGATAAGAATAAAAAATAACCTTTATGGCATCTCCAACAGACCGACTTCTAGCATGTTTTTTTGGTCGCTCATTGTTTATTTCAATATTATTTTCTTTCTGAAACTATAAATTATATAAAATTAGAAAATTTAAAAACCAATATACTTTAAATATATATATTAATAGCTTGATGAACACTATGAAAAATACAGCTGATTTTTTTAAACACAATAAAAATGATTAAAAAGTTACAAAAAAAATATATATATATATTATAATGTAAAAATATAAATAACTTCAATTACTTTTAAAGTTTAAAATTTTTTTTAAAAATAAATAAATGAAAAAAAAAAAGCAAATAATAAATAACAAGGAAATTATGAAACATTCAACATAAAGTTTACATATATGTAATTGTCATTTAAATAACCAAATTTATTAATTTAAAATAAAACTTTGAAATTTACCTTGAATTATTCTTATTGTTACTAAAGGAATCCCAAGCCCCAAATAAAATTTCTTTTCTAAAACTGAACATTTTATTTAATTAACCCCTTAATTGCCAAGGAAAAGTTGCATGATGCGCTTCCTGATGCCACTGTTTTTTCACACAAGCATGAGCAGTTATGTAATGTATTGGGGAAAGAAGAACACATGAGTAAATTTTTCTCTGCAATAAATAAGTACTTAAGAAACACTGTCAAGATTATTGTACTGCATTTCAAAGTCTTCAGAATAGTTTTACAGATAGCCAGGCAATACAAAGGGTTGTAATTCGGAAAGGCATACATATATGCCAGGGCAGTGAACAAAATGGATGAAGGAGGTGTATATGTATGTCAGCAGCAGTTAAGGGGTTAAGTTCCAAAATTTGAAAATAAAAAAAAAATCAGAATATTACATTTTCTCAAAATTAGAATGTAGGAAGAAATGATTTTTGTCCTTGTAGATTGTCAATTTATTTCTTTTTTGGAAAATCAAAAGTATATTATATTTCCCTATTAATATATTTAATAAATTGTAGAAACAAAAATTTTTTTCCTCTTAAAATAAACAATAATTTTGTTTAAAAAAAATGGTATACTCAGTTTTGCTAAATAACAGTGGCACATAATTAATAAAAAAAAATTTTTTTATGCTGCTGTTGCTTATGCCACCTGATCGACAGTAACATCAGATCAAGGTCCACGAAATTCATCGCGGGTAAGGGCTAGAATTTTACGCCTGTCGTTAGCCTAAGCTTTGAGCCCCCCCAAGAGGGTGACAGTGCGATTTTGCTCACGCAACACGATAGATGGCGACACCGTTCGAACCCACATATTTAACGAGCACGTTCTCAGTTTTATACTTGGTGGGCATTTGGTGGCATCAGGCATCGAACCCAGGCCTTCCAGTCTGGAGTCCGGTGCTCTAACCACTAGTCTACCCACGGCCCTAAAAAATTTTATAATATAAAAAATCAAACTCTTTGAAAATTAAAAATTTTTTTTATTTATTTTTTGTTAAATTATTACATTGAAAAACTGTATGGGTCAAATTTAAAATGAAATATTATCAACATAATTTTAAAGAATATAAATTTAAAATAACACTAATAAATAGAAGATAAATGTATTTCTACTTTTTTAATCAGTTTCCTTTTTCTTGATGAATTGGGCAGACTCTCTATGTATGTGTGCAGCTCAGCTAATGCCTTATTTGTATAATCAACAGGTTGTGGCTCATCACAGTTAGCCCGTTTACAAAAAGTGACTAAGGTTTTGACAGGACTCTGGAAAAGGTTTCTAATTTACTATGAAAAGTAAAGTCAAAGTAATCGAGAATAAATCTATACAGACAGCTATGATAGAAAGAAATTTAATATAATATATCACTAGTCTGTATACAAGGTATATGCAAAAGTAACTATTTAATAATGCATTAATGCTCCATGTTTATCAAGAGTTTAATTTAAAAACTAGATATTAATTATTCCAATTGTGATCAATCTGCTATTACCAAAAATTTCAATAGAGAATTTGGCTGAAAGAAAACAGAGTGGAAGTTTGGATTACCTACAAAAAGATGTGGAAGAAAATAAACAATATTTAAAATCAGAGTACCACTCTCTCTTGTTAGTGTTATTAATAATTAAGACTTCATGAAGGATACTCCATAGTCATCAAACAATACAAATAATATTAAGTGACAAAATGGCAAAATTAAAGTTATACAAAAGTGATGATAATGATATGGTATGAAAAGTGTGGATATATACCATACACAACAAAAAGAAAAAATACAGAGTTTACAGTTTTAAAATTAAACTTATTTAAGGGAACAATAATAACTATGAAATTGTTTTCAAGCTCATTAATTTCTAATGCTACACCTAAAACACAAAGCAAACAATTTAAGCAGTGTGTGTGTGTGAAAACAGCATTTAATTATAGTGAATAAAATATATATGTATAGTGTGTAACTAACACAGGAACGTGTAGAATTAAATGCATTTAGAAACAGGCAGTTATTACATTTCTTCTCTACTGATTTTACACACTTATCTCTTACAATTAATACTGTATTACATAAATTGTTTATAACATCATTTATATTAAGGCATAATAAAGCAATTGCACTTAAATCCTTAAACTGGTGTAATGAAAGCTTCAATTAATAAATATATTAAGCATTAAATTTTATATTAGGCACCTTTTCCAAATTATTACATTTTTTTTAATGTTCTTTTTGAGATTTTTCATTTTTATTTCTCAAACAATTTTAATTAAAATAATTGGAGCTGTAAGTTTCAGAATTAAGAACAAAATAAATTTTTTAAAAAAAGAGGCAAAAATTAAAAGGAAACAAAATAGCAGTGAGAGATTGAATCAAGCATTTTGTTGGAAATTGTAGAAGAGCATTTGAGTCAATAACAAAAATAGTAAATGGTAACAATATAAGTTGGTAAGTTTGAAAAGTTTTTAAATAGACCAATAATTAATATTTACGGATAATCTTATTATAATAAATGAGATAAAGAAGTTCAAATATTATAAACAAAATCATTGCCATCTCCTCTATATGACTCAAAAACACAATCTAATTTACAGAAATTCCTTTAGTTGACTTCACAAATAACACACTTGCCTTTCATACCATATAATGAAATAAGAATTTATTATTCAGGGAGGGACCAAGGTCACTCAGGAAATGTTAGGGCAATAAGCAAATTTGAAAGCTTTCTTATCTTTTTAAAAATCCTTTTTTCAAGAAATATCTAACATATAAAAATCATGTTTTAAATCTTACTTGAAGCTCTGCTCAAAATGTTCCATATTTCCAATTTAATTTCTAAATTGAGGATTTCATTTCATGTGGTGCGAGAGGAAATGAGTATCAATGAACAGAAATATATTATATACACTTTTAATACATAAAATATAATTTATTTAACTATTACATGATTAACTTATTTGTATCATCAATTGTATTATTTTCCATTTAAAGTAATTCTCAAAATGAAATTTATTTATGTATGTTATAGCATATATACAACGTATTTATGTTAATGTGAATAGTAATTTTCATAGGATTAATACTTTTTAGAATTAAAAAGAGAAATTTATTTCTAAACAAAGGCAATTTAAAAAGGTATAAAATTATAGGCCAGTATTTGCCTTAAAAAATTTTATTATCACAAAACATTTTCAATCCAATATGTTACATGAAACTAATTATATGTATATTTCAGTTCTTCAGCCTTTTTCTAAAAGTTATGTTGCAAGACATATTATAAATTTATACAGATAAATCAAACAAAATTTTTTAAGAAACTTAACTATACATTAACAAACAAAGCAATCCAAAAGATATTTAAAATGATGTATATTATAAGAGATAAACATTTTGCAAGAAATTTAAACAAAATCTGTACAAACAACAATAATGGGATTTAATGCTTGTATATTTATGCATAAATATCTTTTATGCTATACTAGCAAACATCCAAAATATTTCAAAACAAAAGTTTTATATGATACCCCTGTATCTAAAGATTGCAATGGCCCCTCATATGACATTTCTTGGAGGTAAATACAAACATCTTGCACCAGTTCTTCAGGTGGTTCAAACAGTACAGTAGCATTATCAATATGAAATGCAATGCATTTAACCATTCTAGGAAAACTCTCCTTCAGAACTTCCGGTGGCATCTATAAAAATATATATATAAATTTCAATGGCACTATATTAAAAAGAACACTATACTTAAGGAAATTGAGATTCATTAAAAATATACCTCAACAAAAAGCATTAAAATTACCTTTCGTGGACATATAATATGTGGAGCAAATAATGTAGCTAAATTTTCAGAAGTCATTTTATTTTGTTCTTGAGCATTTTGTATTTGATTAAGTAACAAAAGTAAATACTTCAAAAGACAATAATTATCAACAGGTAATAATAAAAGCAACAATTTTGTTGCTTTCAATTGACGTTCAAACACATTTTTCTTTTGACTAGGTGGCATGTCTCCATTAGACATATCTAAAAAAAGAAAAAATATTATTATACAAAATATATAATATTTTGAATAAAAATTTAATCAACCAGAAAACTATAATTGGAAAAATTTCTTAACTTCATTCAAATTTTAATTAATACATTCATTTAATAACTTTCCAAAAAATGTTTTTTATTGCTATTATTAACTTTTAAAAACATTACTAATGCAAATATAAATTATGTATATATGTAGTATTTTTGTCGAATTATTTTGTAGCGTGGCCGTTGTTGGTTCTTTATATCTAGATTTGCCGAGGGGTATTTATGTTGGTTGTTTCTTGATAGAAAACTTCTTCAAGGTTAGTTTCATTCTTCTTTTATTCATAGTCACAAATATATGAAATGCAACATCATTTAGAATAATTAACAGACATGCACACACACATAGCAACGACACAGACAAGTTGTTGACAAGCAGACAAAGCACAAAGAGAGAGAGCACCCAGCGCTCTGACTTTTATACTGGCAGTGAAGGTCGTACAACTCTTTTCTAACAGGAGGATTGGTTGCAAATGAGCGCGAGCAATTAGATTATGATTAAGATTATAATAGTCTTGTACCAAAAAATTAGAAAATAATTCAACGGAGTAGAGTTAAAGAGTGCTAGAAGAAGTCATTACATATATATATATATATATTTAAGTATTGTGGATATCAGTCTAATAAAAAATTTTAGGTATTGAATGAAAGAAGCAATTTATTTTTATCTTATGTGATTTTTTCCTTTTGCACTATAAGTATCTCTTTTCTAACAAATCAAACTCTTTACATGCATGTTTTTTTAAATGCAAAATTTAAGATCAAGTCATAGATAGAAAATTACTATTCATGAACTAGAAACCATTTTTAAATATAACTTAAAGGGGTGACAAAAGATAAATAAAACAAGATGCTACAAAATTTAAATGAAAACTGCAATATTTTTATTAAAAAAAACCCTGGATACTGCTTGCATACCATAATAAAAAAAATATAGTCACATAATGAGGGATGAACTGTCAAGCAATGAGATGTGGAGTCATTAATGTTCTCTAACAGAGAATTATACAATGGCTTAGCCAAAACACAAAAGATTAGTTACAGAATTTGTTCTTAAATCTGTTGAAACATCAACACAACATAAGGCTTGTTCTAACTTTATTCAAAAGATTACAGAAAGAATTTCTCCAAAGGAGCACTAAGATGATAACCATGACATTTCTAATGATAGCAGTAATATTGCAGTGTTATGCAAACATATGTGTTCATTATCACAAAGTGATAGAAACTTTTTATGTGTAATCAAGTTACTTTGCCTAATTTCTGTTTTTAAGAATTAGTGACATGTTTTCCATTTCAAATAATTTATTTGCTTGATACAAGTACAAACTCATTAAAAAAATAATTTCCTAAGATACCTAGAATAATGATTTCTTGGGAATTAGGTTTAAGATTCTAACATGAAAACATAGTTTATTATATTATTTGTACTGATTTCCTAAGACTGGAACCAATCTGCTACTTTTTCATAAATGCAATAAATTTCTTACACTAACTTTTTTAAACATATTTTTTGGAAGATATCCATCACGTAAAAACCAAATTAATATAATATGTGAATATTCTACATTAATTTGATCTTTACAAATGTAAAAAAGTGTTTTTCTAAATAGTGAAGTGTTGGTGCATTATTAAATTTTAGTTTACATAATCCATAAAAAATAATAAACAATTTTTTTCATTAAAAACTATACATTTTTAAAACTTTAAGAAAATATACAGCTGAATGTGTGCATTTTTCAAATAAAAAAAAATGCATTAAGAATGAAAGATTTTTTAATGCCACAAGGTTACGGGAGATCAAATGAATTAATATATATATTAATTCATTTGATATATATATATATAAACTGCAACTAGAAATAAAATCAAAATTTTCATGTTAGCATTGTGTGTGTGAAAAAGCAATAACAACTAACTAAAATATTACCTGCAATTTGGCAATGTGCTGAATAATGTGCTTCTGACAATAAAGGTTCCTGTAGTTCAGCTAAAAAACATTTTAAAACACAAGCACAATCATGTACAGTGTAGAGTCCAGAACTAAAATCTATATTCTCTCCGATTCTAAGCAAAGTTTTAAGCTCATTTTGTCGTACCAAACTACCTGTTTTTCGAAATAAGCCTTCTCTGCAAATATCTAAAAAGAAAATTTTAAATAAAACTAATTTCTAAAGGCATTAAAAACAAGTGCAAACATTATCATGTAGAAGTAATTACTTACTAATTTCTCTGCCCAAAAATTCAATAATTTGATAAATGTGAGAGATCGTCTCTTGATTCAGAGGCATAACTTCAGATACAGATTTTTCTAGAAGATATACAAAGTAATTTAAGATAAAAAGAACATGTTTTATTACATGTGTAACATTTTATTCCAGTTAATTTACGCTATACTTTTTTTAAAAAAATTAAAGAATAACAAACATTTATATCATATTTACAATTTAGACAAATATATTTTCAATTTGCGATAAATTGTAGGATGTTAAATCCATCTAACATGTGGTAATAACAGAACATTATAAAATAACTTTATATAAAACACAATTAAGTAAACTCCCCATCTTTTGAATCATGATATTACAGACTTAACTGGCTAAAAATATGGAGTCGCATTAAAGGTAAATTAATATTGTTTCTATATTAATCAAAATAGTTAACATAAAAAAAGTTGGTCTTTAACTGAATAAAGTGTGCCACTTGTCAGTAATATGAAAATTGGTTCAATTTCCATAGCATTTCCATAATATTCAAGATCCATATACGATAAGAAAAGATTTAAGAATTATGATTCACTGCATTTTAAGCAACTTTATTATTCTAAAATGCATTGTTACAAATTTTTTGTAATGAATGCTAAAATAGTGTAAATAATTTATATCTGGATGTGTAATACACTAATTTTACATTCTATTATATTTATTTTATGCTAAAATTGTAATATTTACAAACAATGTTCTTTACATTATAATAGCAATTCAATAGAAACTTGGTGATAAAGCCAAACTAGAATCATTTTTTGGCGACCATATGGATGCTCCTGGAGAATACTAATATCAAAATCTATGACATAAACAGATCTTTCGAGAAAGATCCGTTCATACTATAATAGGCGCTGCTCGTTGAAGATGGGCTAGCATTGTTTTGACTGTTGAAAAGTTGATTAGCGATTAGTTGCTACTATCAACCAAGTGCTAGCGAATAATCTTAAGCATTATGTATTTGTATTTTTAGACACTGATAGTTGTGTCTGAGTGCTGAAGAAGGTGTGAAGGCTTTCTGGGATTTTTTTTTTGTGCTAATTTTGCTGCTGTATCCTGTACTTTAAGGATTGCTTTTCTACAATAAATTTTCATCACTCCTGAAGAATTGTCTGGCTCTTTGAGACTGATAGCCTAAAATCCTCGAATCCCGATCTACGTAACAGTATCCTTATATATGATTATATATAAATTTGTTCAGGTATTCAGTGAAAGAATGTTAAAATATATCCTAACAATAACTGTTATTCATTATGATGAAACCTTCTTTCCTTCCTCAGAGGCTCGACAGCCCAGGGTGGGCCTTGGCCTTCTCAAGAAGCCTTTTCCAGACCAACCTTCTTGCTAGTGTGTTCTCCAAATTTTAGTTCTCAAAACTAGGAGATCTTTTTCTAGGTCATTAGTCCATCTTATATTTGGCCTGTCTTTCTTCCGTGTGCCAATCGATTGGGCATTGAAGACTTTTTTTAGTGGTGCAGTCTTGATCCATTCTGACAACATGGTTTGCCCATTTAATTTCTTGTAGTTTGATGAAATTAACAATGTCAGTTACTTTATATGAGTGACATTCTAAATTTGATCTTCACCAAGTGCTATTTTCTTGAATTCAACCAAAATATTTCATAAAATCTTCCTTTCATAGATACTTATGTTCTTATCTGTTTGAGACATGAAAACCAAGTTTCACATGCATAAGTTAATATAATGAAACCTATCCTATGATAATATATATTAAAAGTGAATTGCTTTAAAGAAAACAGTTATCCAGCCTTTTTGTGTATGATGTACCAATTAATTATAACAAAATGACTAAGAAATGTTTCAAATTTTGTGATATGAAGAATAAAAAATCTTTAATAAATTCATGTATTTAAAATTACAATTTAAGATAATATTCAAAAAACTTACCTTTCACGAAACGGCTAAAATATCCACGTGGTTTTTTCTTTCCATTGCATTTATTCATTAAGGCAGAAAATTCATCATCATGTAGATCCAGAGTAAAGGTTAAATGCATACGACATAATTCAATCAATTTCTCTGGATTGAATCTTTGTAGTTTTGAAATCTCTTCCATTTTGGTTATTTAGAACAGAGATATTGCTTGAATGAAAAGAAAAAATATAAATTTACATTAATTTCTAATATTAATTAAAATTACTTTTGATGTCATAAGTATTACTACAAATTATTATCTACAAAATAGATATCAAAATTTTGAAATTTAAATACTTGTGATTAATAATGAAATTGGAAAATTAATTCTTTTTTGGATGAATTTTAAACAGAAATTTTAAAAAATTCCATTTAATTTTTTATATGCTTTCATTATTAATTTCTTCCAAAATTCTTAATTAAGTTTCTAAGATTCTATACCATTATGAGCATTAATTTTTTAAACCACAATGATAATACCAATAAATTACACATCCTTTTTTGTACATTAAAACATTAGGCATAAGTTCGATATACAGACTTTTTTTGGCGCCTTTTTCGGGCGATTCTGTCTACCCTGATTCACCCTGTTTTCCGGTCGGGTTCCGCGGGGTTTTCGTTTTATGGCAAATTTTCCAATCAGAG
Organism: Trichonephila clavata; assembly: GCA_019973975.1. Taxonomy (NCBI): domain Eukaryota; kingdom Metazoa; phylum Arthropoda; class Arachnida; order Araneae; family Nephilidae; genus Trichonephila; species Trichonephila clavata. Next base: position 402,608 of record BMAO01035412.1, on the reverse strand, counting down.
CAGTAATTTTTTTTCTTCTTTTTTCGGGGTGGCTATGGAATTCTCTCTCAGACACCCTTCTTTTCCATCTTGGATTTTCAACTGTTCAGACATAGATATTTCTGGACAAGAATTCGCTGCCTTATTTTCTATTATTTCTTAATATTTATAAAGAATATTTATTTAATATAAATTAATTAATCAAATTATTTAATATTTATTAATAATTTATCATATTTATTTAATATTAAATTTAATAATTTTTATTCTTTATTTAATATTAAAATTAATAATTATATTAAAAATTATTTATAAAAAATAGTTATTTGATATTTATTAAAGTTTATCTTTAATTATTGGTTTGGTTGAATATTCTTTCATTATTAGGTTGTATTTCAATTCTTTTATTTTTATTACTTTATTTCTTATTCATATTACTTATTAATATTTCTTTTTAATTACTGAAAAATTATTTAATTATTGCTTAGGTTGACTTAATTCTGTCATTATTAGGATATATATTCTTTTATTATTATTAATGTGCCTTTATCCATATTATTTATTAATATTATTTAGTTTTTTTATTTTCATTCATTCTTACTTATTGATAAATTATTCCAGTTATAGATTAGGCTGACTATCAATTTGTACATTATTATTATTAATTTACAAAGAGGTTAATTTAAATTTTAAAAACCTTGTTACTTTAGATACCTTTAAATATTGTAACCTGTTCCCTCTAACCATGGGACTATTTGCAGTGTTTATTCCAAGTATAAGAAAGTTCTGTCAGAAACAGTTCCTGTTTAATTTTCTAGCAAAAAGGCCACATTTGGAGAGAAAAAGGGAGTATTTAATCTTGATTTTGTTTAGGAAATATGTAGGGATAAGAAACTATTTTTAGGGGGGAGGCAAACTTAGATCGAAGACGGGAACTTTGCAAAACTGTTTAGTCAGGGGGAGGGGGGGAAGTATAGCGGCGGCTAAGGGGGAAGGAGGGGGATGCAACCGTGTGCTTCCCTTGGCGACTGATGTCGCGAAAAAAAAAATTGCCAACTTTTGAAAAAAGTCCGTATATTGAACTTGTTCCAAACATTAATAATGAATATATTTATAATACGAAGACTTTATTTAAACTAATACCAAGATAACTTTTTCAAGATATTAAAGAGTCAGTCTTACTGAGAAAGAAAAAAAGGTCTGTACAAGTGAATATTAGCAATTATTATATTTAGTATTGTAATCAGTACTGCAAAAATATTTTGGCCACAAAACAGAAGTCCTAATTAATGTATTTAATTGTCATTTATCTTTATATGAATGAAAAGAATTAAAATTTGAAAAATATCTTGGGAAAACTTTAAATAAAATTGTAAAGACAAAGATGAAACTGGGTGTGTATTGTTGCATAAAACTTTAAAAAAAAAATTTTTAAATTCAGAATTTGCATAGACAAGAAAGGGTGAAATTGTCGAATTGCCAATTTTGGAAAAATCGCTAACTTGGCACATTTTTGCGTGTTGTGTTTTGGATTAGCAACCCTACCACAATACGAGATTTGATTTCTCCCAAACTGATACAAAAATCAAAAGGGTTACCAGATTTGGCGAGAACACCCTTGGCGGGATATGTGGCCGATTCGACAATCCAACCAAAGAAAGTTTTTATAGGTGATCTTTTTTAGGTTGATAAGCTTTCAGCTTTGTATTTTCATTTCTAGAGTAATACGATTCTTGGATTACAAAGAAAAGAGGTTTAATATATAAATAAGAACAAAGTAATTAATCATGTTTTTATCTGAATTAAAATACACTTAATATGCTTAAAATAAATTGTATAATTAAAAAAAAAAGACTTTTGGGTACTTACATGTTATCCTATCGACCATTTGCTTCAGTCAAAAACTGGTACTACATGGTGTGACTTAACAAAAAATATAATTGTGATAATTGTTGCTTTTAAATATCATGAGAGATTGTTGGTTGATGAAATTATTGGCTTTGGTTAGGCAGGTGCTAGTTATGAATGCTAGTTACCAATGTTTGTGGTTGACATAATACATTAGTACTGAGTTTTAAAACCAAAACACACACACACAGAAAGCAACAGAAAAAGAAATATATTGGATTCTTGAAATAATTAACTTATCATATAATGACCATGGGCTGTGGCAACTGCTTTTTCTTATAATAGTTATTATCTTTGGTCATCGTTTAACAATTTTATGGTACTTGCGTACTAATCTCATCAAACCAGTCAAATTGGCACCATATGAACTGTGCCATTTTCTATCAAAATCAGACTGATTGGTTTGTTTTCATAAAAAACATTTTAGAATCTTTGTTTTGATATCAAGGCATGATTCATGAGGTGCCAGTTTGGCAGGGGTGATGCTAATATACATGTATTGAAATAAGTTGCACAAGTTATTTCTTGATTAAAGAAATCATAGAACAACACACACATTTACAGCAATATTTCTATTGATGCTTTTTTTACTTTTAAATATAATAGCACATTTTAAGAAGAATACGAAAAAGAAATATTTCTTAAGGAGTTTTGAAAGCTAAGAAAGAACTTTTAAGCTTGGTTATGAATAAAGACATAAAAAGAGAGGAATAGAAGAGAAAAACCATTGCTTAAGCCACTGTGATTCGGTAATTTTTCCTCTCACATTTCATTTTAAACAATGCTACAAAAATATTGAAACAATAATTTCTAAAAAATAAAATGCCCACTGAAATTTTTTCAAGCATTTCATCTGATTTTAAAAACTTAGCAAGTAATGATTAAATTTTTTTCAAATTACAAACAGAAAAAGATTTTTTTCACAAAAAATAGATCTGATCTGCTTGTGAAAATTTAATATTCTCTTAACCTTTAAATATATATAACAAAATTAAAATTTCTCGATTTTAAATTTCATTTCAACTTTAAGAAATAAAAATACATGTTAAAAAACTATGAGAAATAATTAAAATTATATACAGATAAATTACATTTGAATTTTAATGAGGAAAAGTAATAAGTTTTGAAACCAGCGACTAATCAGACGAATATGTGACTGCTAAGCGAATTTGCATTAAACAATTTTGGAAAGTAAACAATCGGTTAACACTCCTTTTCTACAATGCATGCACAATAAAGAATTTGAATATAGTTACCGAGCTTTTCATTCCTTACAGTCTTGTTTGTTGCGTGACATTTGTACTGACGAGATAATTTCATAATTATAATAACTGCTCTGATTATTAAATTTCAACAAAACTCACCAACAATGTAACATTGAACACCCGCTCTCCATTGAACGAATGTAATTGGTTGTAAATAAACTCATTAAATTCGTTACATCCAATCAAATTATTGCATCAACATTGCTTTTTTTTTCAGAATACATTTGAGAGATAAAAAAAAAAAACATTGAACAGGATTAAATATTAATAGTAATAAAAAGGATAAAATAGTTTAAAGAATAAAAATTTTTAAATTACATTTTAAAAAACAATGAAAGTTACTTAATGAAAATTAGTTTTTGGTCTCAACTGCGTCATTTAGGACATTCCCTCGAAAATTCAGGCTAATTAAATCAAATAAAATTATTGGGATATTATGTACAACAGTTTATAATACATATATGTTTGAATGATTAGCAAAATAATTTCTAGAAAGTCGATACTCTAATCAAAAACTGAATAATTTTTTAGTAGAGGATTGAATAAGCAAAAAGTAACGGAAGTGAAAAGGTAATGTTTTTATATTTAATTTTGTTTATCGGAGTGACATATGTTGCAATCTTTCAGAGTTGGTAAAAAAATTTTATTTCGAAAATTTTCTTTCTCTAATTTAATATACTTTAATAAAATAAGTACATTGGAAATGGATCCTGCTGAACAGTCAAAAAAAGTTGCTGCCACTAAAGCTATCGATGATCACATAAGGGTACAAACCAACACTTTTTCTAAACTTTTTTTCTCAACAAGTTGAATTGATAAAGTATCAGCTACATATTTGAAAATTAAATACTTTTAGTAGAAAGAGTAGTATTTTTAAAATTATTTTTTAGAGAATCTTAACTTTAAAACAGTATTGGAAATTTTGTATATAAAATAAAACTCGGATTAAAAATTGGTTTGGTTCTCTTTTTGTTTCATTTAGTTAAATAATATTTTTGAGCTTTTATTTGTCTCTTATCATCGTTGGGAAATGTCGTGTGGAGCATCTAGTCCTGTCGGACTCTAATCTCCTTTCAGGAATTTTAAGATGACTGTAAAAATTTTTTTGTCTTTTAAGAATACTTTTCCTCTCTTCTGTTTTTTAATATTTCTTTGCATTTTAAATATATTGGAACAAGTTCAATATACGGACTTTTCTGAAAAATCGCCATTTTTTTTTTTGGCGCCAAGGAAAGCATAGGGTTGCAAAATTCTTCCCACTCTCAACCTTCCCCCTCACACTCTAAAACCACATGAAAAGGGGTTACTTTGAACCCCCCTCCCTTCTTTCCCCCTGCTTAAACTCCACAAAAGGAAAGTTCCTGTCTTCCATCTAATCTTCACTCCCCCCTTCGGTCCCTCTGTAGGAAAATGAATCCTCAGAATTCTTTTTAATCCTAGTAGAGAAAAGCATAAAAAAATGAGACTTGTAATATTTTTAGAAAATAGGCTAAGGGATTAGAATTCCTTCATAAATATTAAACTAAAAAAGTTGTGAAAGAACAAATTTTTATAGAACTAAGTATAAATAGTGTAATGATTATTTTAGCAATACTGCTTTGAATTTAAGAATAAAAATCTATTTTTGTAAGTGATTCATAATAGTAATGAACAAATTGTTCTATTTGTCATCATTATCTCACTAAGCCTAGAAGAGAAACATATTAAAGCAAATTAACATTAAAATTAAAGTAATATAAAAAGATAATAATAAAATTAACTTTCTTACATATGCATAGAAGAGAAACTTAAAACTGTACATATTAAAGCAAAGGAAAATAATAGTTAAGTAAGAAGATTAAATATAAGTATATCTTATTTGCTTACATTGAATAAATTAAATACATATAAATAGAATTAAATTACCTTGCAGAATTTGATGTATAAAAAATGAGCCTTACAGTAGACGCATACGATGTGTAACATCTGACATGTTATTGTGGTAAATTCGCAATAGCAACTTAAATCCTGAAAAAAATGAATCAAGTATGATTGGAAATAATTTTCTATGGAAAAATTATATCTTTAATGAAAATTTTATTTAATTAACACAAGGAGTAATGCAATTTTTTATCAAAAATAATTATTCTTGTTCAATTTAAAAAAGAGCGGTAATAATAATTTATGATAAATAAAATGACACATATACTTGTGTTTTCAAAGTATTTAAAAATCGTTGAAAAATAGCGTCAATAACAGTACCACTGTTAGTTGTCGAAACATTTTGATTTGTGTTCATTTCGAACTTGAGTTCATTCAAAAAAGCTGTGAGTGGCTTGGCTTCTAGCAAACTGAAGTTAACTTTAAAATCACCACTTAAAATCATGGGAAGCAAGTGAGTTTTTTTTATAGAAAGAGCAGAGCCACCTTCAGTATATGGTAAAAGTAAAAAATGCAGGAAATCTTTAATTTTTTTAACCGTTTGATTCCGAGAAATGTATAGGACCATCGAAATCACTGTTTGTCCATTTTCAAATAGCATTTTGCCATACATATGTCCCCAATATCTTGACTAACAATACCCAGTCCTCTTGTTTGACGATAAGTTATATCCATATGAGGAGCCACAACATGTGAGGTGTTCTGTTTGCGATATATCGCAACACTAACTGCTCTGTGTCCCGGTTGTTTAAATTGTCCACAGCAATCAAAATCAGGTATCCAAACACGTTCGTCATTGTCTAACCACATCTCTGCTTAAAGAATTGAGCTTCTCTGATCCTAAAGTGAGAAAACAAAAACAAAGATCCCACGGCCTAGACCGCAGGGGGTGGGGGATGGGGGCGGAGCCCCTCCCAAATGAAGGATTAAAAACAGAACTTTACTGATTAGCGTGCGCTTCCCCAACTTCCTGTTACGCATTTCCGTCCCTTTTCACGAAATCACTCCCACAAATCTCAAGCAATTGAGAGGAAAGATGTTACACATAAAAAATTGTCACACAATGACCAAAATAATCACTTGTCAGCAAGATAGATTGTGATAAAAAATTCTGATTAAATTCCTCTTTTAAAGAATTTGACCTAAATCCCTCTCAGCCCAATGGATGTTCCTAACAATTTCTAAAAACTTATTGAAACAATCCACTGTTTGCACGATTTTCTAAATGAAATCGTGCCAGCCAAATGAAATTTTAAATTATTTTTCTATTGCAGGTAGGGAGTGAATCTGTAACATGCTTCCAAGTGCCTTCTATGGTATTTGTGTGGAACTTTGTTACTGGATTTACAAAATGAAGCCTGTGATTTAATGTCAAATGATCAATCCCTTGTCCTAAATTTTCAAATGCCTTCCATTTGTTGGAAAAATCATAGTTCCAGGCTCTATCCATTCCTTTATAGTGTTGACTAGCGTCTCATGAGATCTGTTATGTACTGCTACTAAAAATAGCATACCTGATCCTTATTGTACACTTCCAAATACCCACTGAATTCGATTCGTCGACTTTCACTTAATATAGAATGACTTCAATGACAAATTGCCTCCAATATGCAACTGTACCAGAAGAGAAATAGAAATACACTTTGGTCTCTTTTATTCTGGTTCCCATGATCAAATGATAAGTGAGATGAAAAATATTTTAATTTTAGTTTGCTACAACTGAACCACAAGCCATTATGTATGATTTTAGTTGAGCCACATACCTTGTTATTTCTGGAATTTCTGAAAATCCATGAGTAACCATCTGAAATAGAATTTTTCTTCCCAAACTTCATCGGAACATTGCAATTGGATCACAAAAATTCTGATTTAATCAGACAAGTTTCTCTCGCAAAATCTAAAAGTAGTTTCTTATTCCTACATATTTCATAAACAAAATCAAGATTAAGTATTCTCTTTTTCTCAATTGGGGCCCTTTTGCCAGAAAAAGAAACTGTTTATGATAGAACTTTCTAATACTTGGGATAAAAACTGCAAATGGTCCCATGGTTAGAGGGAACAGGTTACAATATTTAAAGGTATATAAAACAACAAGGTTTTGAAAATTTAAATTAACCTCTTTGTAAATTAATAATAATGTAAGAATTGATAGTCAACCTAATCAATATCTGGAATAATTTATCAATAAGTAAAAGTGGATGTTATAAATAAATAATATTAATGAATAATATGGATAAAGGCACAGTAATAAATTAAAAAAAATATTAATAAATAATAGGGAATAAGAAATAAGGTAATAATTGTAAAATAATTGAAATACAATCTGATAATGAAAGAATATTCAACCTAATCAATAATTAAAAATAAATTGGAAAAATAATTTTAATAAATAATATTAAATATAATTAATTATTAATTATAATTAATAAATAATAATAATAATTTATTAATAATATTAAATATATTAAACAAATAATAAAAATTAAAAAAAATTCTTTATAGGTTTTTAGAAATAATAGGAAAAAAGGCATGAATTCTTGTCCGGAAATATCTATATTTGAACAGTCCAAGATGAAAAGAAGAATGTTAGAGAGAATCGCATAGACCCCCCCCCCCTTCCCCATAAAACAAAACTACTCTGATTGGAAAATCCGCCATAAAATGAAAAGCCTGTGGATCCTGACCAGGAATCAGGGTAGCCAGAATCTGGTGCAAAGTTGCCCGAAACAGGCACCAAAAACAACCGCCAAAAAAAGTCTGTATATAGAACCTATTATTATAAAGAAATGATAATGTAAATACTACAATTAATTTATATAGTAATTCTTTTCCCATAACAGATTTTTTTTGTAAAAATTCCAAAGCATTTTTTTTATTTTATTGATCTGCAGGCCAAAAAAAAATTATTGAGAAACGCTGATATATAGTGTTGTAAGAGAAGAGAAGTTGGATTTATATATTTCTCTGTAGTATTGTGTAAGTTATATTGTTCATTTAATAGGTATGCTAATTTTTAAAACATATTTATTCTCATTCTCTTATTTGTTTATTCCTTGTTTATAGTATTATCTTTTTAAGTGCTTTTCCAGTTGTATATTTTGCTAGCAAGATGCTATTCATTGTCAAGTGTTCGATAATATTTTTCTGAATCACAGTCATCAAGGTTTTAGTTCAGTAATTGAGAATGGTGACAAAAAGCATTTTTTTTTCTCAGTACAAACCTCCAAATATGCACTGAGTTTTTTTAATATTGTTTTTCTTGATACTCTGATTAGTTAAGTACAAATCTTGCCAAGTAGATACTTCTGGTGATGACACACAAAATATGCATAAATATTTTGTGTGTCATCACCAGAAGCAGATTAAGGTACTTGGAGGTCCCTGGCGGTAAAAGGTTTGAGGCCCATGGGCTTAAGAGTCGAAAAACTAAAATAGTGAAAAGAGTCGCTTACTTAAAATTCTCAAAATAAAATGTATTGCTATAATAAAACTCATCGGCTAAAGAAAAATCTTAACTGTATAAAAAAATTAAAAACCTTGCTTGAGAGCTTACAGTTTTGCTATACAGTTTGATTTCTCTTTGGCAAATTCATCAATTATTTTTACCATATCTATTTTGTCCAAAACATTTTATTCTGTATATAATAGGGCCATGTTGTTCAATTTATCTTTTCTCCCATAGTACTTCTTAAATTATTTTTATCATGTTTTAAAACTAAAAAAGATCATTCACCTGATGCATTCGATTTCGGTATTGTTAAAAATATTTTCAAAAGTTTTTCTACATTAGGATTTCTTTTGCATCTCGATAAATTTCTAGTGGGGGTTTCATTGTATCTTTGTTTTCTTTTAATTTCTTGTTCCAAGGTAGCGTGGTTGGTTTGTCGCTGGCCTTTGCACTCATCAAGCGTGGGGCCCCTGGCGGCCGCCGGGTTTCACACCCGGCTAATCCGCCTCTGGTCATCTCCAGAAGTATTTGCTACTTTTACTGAATTATTACTGAAAACCATGTTGAGGGAGTTGTAATTAGTGAAGTGTTATCTGGGGCTTATAAGCAACATTTGGCTATTTATTACATGTGTCCAGATAACAAAAAAGACATTTTTTCTTCTTGTGAATAGACTTTTGTCTGTTTCTGTGGTTTTGTTAGCCCTATCAATTAAATTTTTATTTTATGAGATATTAAAGTATTATGACATACTTCCCTCACATAGTCATTCAAATCTAAGCATGCTCTGTATGACACCTACAGTTTGCAAAACACAATTGAATTCAATCCCATACACCAATGGTCTTCAAACTTTGTCAACTCATAGAACCATTGAAACTATAAGGTATTTCTAGGGAACCTCATCTAAGCCTTAGAAGAATATATCTTGAAATAATATTTAAATTTGATCAACATATTATAGGTATTTTAAGTAAAAATAAAAAAAGTATTGTATTTGTTATTAAAATTTTTTCTTATAATATTAATGTAACTTACTCATTAATTCATACTCTGGGTGTCATCTACTACCACTGCATTACATTTAATAAATGGGATATGTGTCTGGATTTTTTTACACAAACTATTGAAGTCTTGGTATATTGAAACTGTGCAGTCGCATTCCACATATTCTGTATTAATTTGCTTTTATATTTTACTTTTGTTTCCACTTATGTTGAGAAATATTTTTACTTAAATACATTGTTCAGAATGACATTAAACTGTATATAACTGTGAGATGAACTTCTATATGTATTCTGAAATTTGTAACCTAAAATTCAGAAGTGGTTCTTTAAATTTAGATTTTTATATCAGATTAGTTTATATGTTAATTAGTTGTTCCTTGTCCTTTACTGGCTAGACTTCTGATTTATATATTCAAGCTTGAAGCACATAACTTTTACAAAAGTTAAGATTTTATGTGTAAAATATTCATTTATATTAATTTTTCAAGCAAACTGTGTTTAAGAATTCAGTCTTTTTTGAAATTAAAATTTTGGCACTTTGATTAAGCAAATAGGGATCATTTGTGGAATCTCTGTCAGAGTTCCAGGGAACCGTAGGGTTTTGTAAAACCCAGGTTGGGGAAACCTCTGCCATATACCATGGATAAATGAATCTTTACAACATTGAGGAGAGAAATGTGTGGACCTTCAAATCATATTTTTATTTTTAATCCTTTTTCCCTCTGCAAATCTATGATATTATTTGATATTTGGCAATTTTATTTGGCATGTTTGCATTTATTTTTAAATGGGTACTTTAAAAGTAACTTTTTAGAAAATTGATATATTTCAGATGTGATACTGTTTTGAAAAACTGTAAATTTTATTTCAAATTAAAATTAAATCTTTAATTAATTTAAATAACACATTGTAAGTATTATGCAATTTAAACATATGTTTTATTTATTGCCATTTTAATATTGTGAAATATGTTTAACTGGATAATGCTGAAGATGAAATATCAGTTAGCACAAAATAATACAATGGACCCTACAAACTACTATGGATTTTCATGCATTTTTGTTCTCTTAGCATAAAACAAAAATCGCTTAACACGAAAAGTTTTCTCCTCTGCAAATGAAGAAAATATAGAAAACACCACCGCTTTTTCTATTTTAGAAGAATTTTTTTACAAGCAGGATGTCAAAGAGCATAGGCGTAAAGCATACTGCTATTTCACCTAAAATGAAGATGGAGCTTCTTAAGGCAGTTGATCAAAAATAGAAGGCGTAAACATAAATCTGTTAAGTTTTTGGTATTGCTTACACAACAATAATTAAACAAAAAAGAGCAAAATTTTGGTAATGTTTGAATAGAGTAAATTTGAGACAGAGTGAAAACGAATGAGAATGGCCAAGCACAAGGATTTAGAGACAGCTTTTTTTGTTTGTTTCAAATAAGTGAGATCTTAGAATGCTCTCATATCATGACCTTTAATGCTAGAAAGAAGCAATGAACTTGCTAAACAAATGGTTATTACATTTTCTGTAAACCCAAGATGGTTGGAACATTTCTAAGCCAAAATGAGAAACATCATGAAAAGTATGCACATTTGTTTAGATGCACATTCCAATGGTACAATGAATAACAAAATGGACGGCATCAAACAATTTGTTGACAGTTTGATGCTAAAAAAGACAATGCAAAGAACAATATCAGATTATTTTTAAAAAACTCAAGAAATGTTTTGATTATCAAAAATTTGAAAAAATTTTGTATTCAATTTCATTAAGTTCTTGTGAATATTTTTGTTTCATTTTTTTTGAATATATGTTTTTTGTTTCTTTGCAATATCTGTTAACACGAATTTTTTTTAAAACAAAAAATATTTCAGTCCCCTTAATTTCATGTTAAGCGATTTTCGTTTTATCTTTTTTTATGTATGCACATACATATTTAAAACTTAAATTATGTATAAAATTTTAACAATTTTTTTAGGGAAATTGCACTGTTGGAATTGGAAGTGGATCCACTATTGTTTATGCTGTGGAGCATTTAGGTAATTTTCAATTATGTAATTTGTATGGTAAAATGTTAAGAGATAATTCCTTCTTAAAATTTGTGGTTATTTTTCTAAAGTGATTCTCAAATTATTTTGTTATTTCAAAGCATAATAAGCTCTGCTTTAATTGTGATTGGTTTAGTTGGTCATCTTTTTAACTGACAATTTTAATTGAAACACTTAGTGTGTTTGTCTCTTTCCCAATTTTTTACTGATTTCTCTAACCGTTTGAACTAAAGACATGACTGGAGGACATGGCAGGATTAAGTCATTGTAATTTAGAGTTTTAAAAATTCATAAAATATTCTAAGGTAATAACGCAATGTAGCAAGAATTAAACAAATTTTAAATGCTCTTAAACAATGTAAGGCATATTTTTTAAGAATGGGCACACAAAAAACAAAAAAATTGCGTAGACAAGCATATTTTTATGAAATGCAACAAACTTAAATACTTAGTATACTTTGAAAGCTGTTCATTATTTATGCAATGAATACAGCTTTAACAGTATTTTTTTAAGTTCCTTATAATATAGTTCGAATTACATTCTATACTAATTCTGAGAAGTGAAGTTAAATTCTCATCAATCTCTGATATAATTCTTTTGAAATTTCATTGAAAAAATACTTATTTACTTATAAAATGTGGGCAAATGTAGTTCAGTCATAAGATATCAGATTTAGGAAAATATGATTTCAACAGAAACTTGTAGATTTCTAATTTTGGTATATTAAGAAACATAATCCTTCATAGTTGTCAAGTTTGTCTTTATCTACTGGTGTGATTAAGTCATTTTTGGCAAGCTGATTAGCAAATATAACAAAATATCTGAGGGTGCTTCAGATAGCTTCAATAAATTGATTATTTCTATGTCCTTTTAGATCTTTTTTCCTATTATCTTTTTGTCTGTGTGGAGGTGGGGGAATTGCACTTATTTTGTTTTCTTTCTGATTATTCATCCTGTCATATTGTTATTATTATTTTTTAAACTTTTGCTTTATTCAAATTTGCCTTTCTCTCTTTTGTCACTATTGCATTTTTATAGATGAAATTAAGAATTCTGATTTCTAATCTTAGGATTTTGTTTACTGTAACATTTTGTGTGAAAAACAAATTTAAAAAAAAAAGGAATTAATTAGGAGTAATACATCAAATTTTTAAAAAAAATAATTTGTGTATTTGAAGTAAGGCCATGTTTGGGATATAATTTTATTTAACTGCATGTAAAACAGATTTTATTCCTGTGATTTTTTAAATAAACAAATACAAAATATACTGAGTACTTATCCCCAATTTTATAATTAAAGCATTTTTGCCAAGATTAAAAATTATTATATTTATACAAATTTATATAAAATATGCATCAATTTTCTATAACTGTCATCAAAACTAATCAATCTTTACATTATACTTTCAAAGTAATAATATTTTTATTAGACTGTTTGAATCTGGTAGGTTATTTTATTTAGATTTTACTTTTGTATTTTTTTAAATTTATATAATTTAGTAGTATGAAGTATTTTTATCTTATGAACAAAGTTTTTATGCACTTTCCATCTAATAAGTTAAACTCTTTTAAATGTAGAAATAATTGCTTTAAAATCACCATCTCATTTTTAATAAAACTAATTATATTTAGTAACTTTTTTCTAACTTTGCTGAAACTAAAAGGTGCAATAGATAAATTAAAATTTTCTTATAAATTTGTTGTTCACATCATTTAAAATTGTTGGTTTTGTTTTAAAAAATTGAATTTTCTGAAGAAAAATGTGTGTATTAATTGAGTAATTTTTAATATAAATTTTGTTGCAATAAAATGAAATTTTCTACAATCCTTTCGACAAAACTGTTTAATTATCATTTAATTTTTCAGCTAAGAAAGTTCAGAAAGATAATTTGCAGATTCCTTGTGTACCAACTTCAATACAGGTACTATGGATACTGATTGATATAGTTTTTTAAAATTGTTCTTTTACAATTTCCATGAAAAATTAGTTGTGATAAATGTAACAATATTTAAAAAAAAAAAGTTTTTATGATATTAAATTTTTATGTATGTATGTCTAATTTACTTTTTTCTTTTCAAAATATTAATTTGTTTTTCCTCTTCATTTAATTTTGTTAAAATTACTAACATGTTGTTATTTATATATCAGAAAATGTAGCAATATGTATTTTGAAGCTTAATATAAAATGCTTTTTATATTAATTTCATTGCAAATATTTTTTATTCAAAAAACTAAAACAATGGCAAATAGTTGATTCTTAAAAAAAAATGTATTTCATCAAAATAAAAAATAAAATTTGAACTTTCTATAGGTTGATATACTATATTCTTGAACATTTTTAAATCATAATTTTTTTAAGTGATAAAAACAATTACAGAGATAATTAAAAAAAATTTTGAAGAAAATTCTAATTTTAGATTTAAAGATATAACTGTAATTATTTTAATCTAAGATTATCCAAAACAAAATGTTAGCTGCTGTAATTCTAATAAACTTTATCTTAAGCAAAAAATTTTAATTATTCTTAAAACTGTTTATACATATATTCTGTTTATTAAATTTGTAATGCATGTTAAAAAATATTTAAATTTATTTTTAATTGGAATATAATAATTTAAGCACTTAAGTATTCTGATGTATAAATTTAAATAATGTTATGATTATTAGTACTAATGATTGAATTTTTTTAGTCCTTTAAAACTATTTTGTGTAATGTTAAAGCGAAGGACATGAATTCAGAACACTTTTTACAATATAAAAATGATCCAGCATTAATATTATATTCTGGTTTCACCATCTTATAAAGTTCATATTTTATTACATATTTTATTTCATTTCTCTTTAAATTAATCCATTTTTTCTAGTGTACATTTAAAAAAAATATTTTGTTTTATTTATTGTAATGCTAAAGGATTCTTTTTTACTGTACAATTTCAAGGAAAGACTTATGTATTTAGGGAATTTTTCTGAATATTAAAAGCATTGTATAATAAATGGGTGTATGTATTAAAATGTTACAAATTTATTTGAAAAGAAAAATAGCATTTTTCTGCTTGAAAGATGTGAAGGCAATTTACAGAGACTTAAATTTTTCTTTAGAGTATCTCTTGTTACTGAGATCTAATATATACCCGATAAAATTTTCTCCATCACATGTTAAATTTATAATTTTATATTAAGTTGGTAAGATCACTAATTAAACATAGCAATAACTGCTAAATTTTTGGACATTATTTCACAAAAAAATTGTATTTTTGTTTTGTTTTGAGAAAGAAATTTAGGTAACTTAAGTTTGCTTAGAAAAAATGTTTAGTTCTAAAAAACTTTATACGCTGATTTTTTTTCCTTAAAATTTGCATTATTGGTAAAATTATCTATAAAAAATTGTTGATTCTTCTCATGATATACAGATATTATCTAAAGTCAGTTGATAAATAGTCAATCAATAATTACAGCTTAAAAAATGCAGAATATTTTAAAAGATTGAATGTTAAATGGATATATTAAAAGTCTTAGATATATCGTTCAAAAGCTTCATTGTAGTTAACAAAGTTGTTTCTTCTTAGAAGAGCAATTCCTTTTTTTTCTTGTTTTTTTGCAATGATGAATGTGTAATGAGAGTATTTTTGGATATATTTCTATGTCGAGTTCTAAGTATTGAATTTTATTTCTGTAAGCATTTAAATAAAATTGTTTTAAAATATCAAAAAGCAATAGTTTTTCTTATGTTTATTTTCAGGCAAAACAACTTATTCGATTGCATAAACTATGTTTAAGTGATCTTGAAGAAACTCCAGAGGTAATAACTAGATGCATCTTAATTCTCATACCATTTCACTTCTAACTATATCTCCCCCCCCCCATTAGATTTGTACTTTTAAATATCGATTTTGTAAATTAAAATTTTGATGTGCCTCCCCTTTTTATTAGATTAGAATTATAGTATTTTGTTACCTACACAACAGTTATGTTCTATTCAATTATTATTATTATTTATTAGGGTTACATAAATCTGTATATCTGTCTTTTATATGAGTAAATTTGTCATTTTTTCCATTTAAATTATAAACTCTTAAATGAAATGCAATTATATATGTTTTAACTTTTTTTGCATTAAATTTGTCTTAGAAATATTAATTTAATGATATATTTTCAGTTAGATTTTGTGTTTGATGGTGCTGATGAAGTGGACTCAAACTTAACCTTGATTAAAGGTGGCGGAGGATGCTTAACACAGGAGAAAATTGTTGCTTCTTGCACAAAGAAACTAATTATTGTGGCAGATCATAGGTAGGTAAACATAATATTTGCTTGAATTATATTTATAAATATTTCAAAATACTTTTTATATAGAATCTAAATCAACAATATTTTTTAAAGTATGTTTAGTATATTATATTTATTTTGATTTCTCTACCTCCATTTTTGTTCTGTAAGAAATTTTTAAGACAGGAATGAATTTCAATTTATTTTATTATGTTTGAATAATATGTATGGGAATACTTCTCATGTAGGACACATTATGTTTTCTTAACTTCCTTGTGTATAATGCTAATAATTTAAAATTTTTATTACAAAGATAGAAATAAAAATTTAATTATAATGTAACATGTAATTCTTTTTCTTAAGTCGTTATTACTTGGTACTATGCTCTTTTGGCATATTTTCTTGGCATTATGAATCACAAATTCCATTTTGTCTTTTCTGGATATAACTACATGATAGAGATTATTCAAAGGTTTTCACTGAAAGTAAAAATAACCATTCTTAAGAAATTTAGTGACTTTATGAGGGATTTGTTGTGAAATCAAAGAATGCTTTCTTGTTGCTATTCTGGTTTGTTCCACACAAATTATTATAACTATAGAAAAGAATGTTCTCAGTGATTTGTATTTTGAGATTTAAAAAAATGGATATCAATTTTTAATATGTAAGCTTTGGTGTAAGAACATTCAAAATAAATTTAATTATTTCATTGATTACTTCACTAAGTATCCTATCCATTTGTTAAATGCTTATAGTGCAATTCATAATAACACAATAAGTATTAAAAGAAGTTTTGGTTATCATGCAATACTTTTATGTGATGGAATTTGTTGGATCTATTTATGTAGAGTTTCTGCTAGATTGCATTATACTTGACATATTTAATAGTACTTTACTAATTACACTTATCTTCATGTATAAAATTGCTGTTTTGATACATTCTGAATATAAACCAACTAGATACGTGTAACCATTGTGTCCTAACAAATTTTTGAGTTGTATAAATTTCAGAGGAGAAATACTTTTTTTCTAAGCTAAATCTACCATATTTAATTTCATGACTGATTTGTAATCTTGTTATTCTATTTTACAATTATTATTGTTTATTAAATGAATATGTTATTTTGGCTTTATGTGCTTTATTTAATACTTTAAGATGTAATAAGTAATAACTGATTCTTAGTGTTTGCTTTTATTTTGTATGTTTCTCTTTTTTTAAGGGAATTTCAGAAATAATACTTACATAAACTAACTAATGTGCTGTTTAGAGTGTGATTTTTTTTGGTAATTTTACATTTTCAATAAAATATTTTGTTAAAGCTGATTTTATTTTGGGTGAAAAATAATCAAAAATTTCAAGAAAAAAATTCTTAAAAACTATACTTTTTTCCCTTCCTCCCTATATTTTCTTATTTTATAAAGTAAAAAAAAAAAAAAAAAAGGTACTTATATGTATTATACCATTATTCAATTTTGCCGGATAAAAAAGTGCTACTAAATGGTGTTATTATTTCTGTAAATATGAGAAAACACTTTCTCTATACTACTTCCTTTTCAGCATGTCAACAATTAACTTGGTGAAGTTTAGGAAGAATTAAATTATGTATTTTTTGTCATTTAAAATTATATGTAACAATGAGAAGATCCAGTGTTCATGAGACCTATGATAAATAATAATCTTTATTATCAAGTGTTAAAGTAGTATACCAACATGAAAAGCATCACATGAATAAGTATGTGAGGTATCACTCATAATATGGGGCTGTTACCCCACAAACGAATCAATGACAATGACATCATCTACAAAACAGTCAGAGACGAGGACGTCATTGGAAACATAGTGGGCATAAGATGAAGTAAAATGGTTTTTTTTCTAAAAGTTTTGTAAAAAAAAAACATACACTTGAAATTAACAAAAGGTTTACTAACTACATTATTCAGGTGGCCAAAATACTATAATTGTATTCAAAATTATAACAAATGTTTCCCCATCATGTAGACCATGCCTTATAAGCTCACATAAGTATGAATCTAAATGCTGTCATGAAGATTAAAGATATTTCCTGTTTTGTTGAACTAAATAGTCTTTTGGATACTTATATATTAGACTGAAATAATCCATAATGTTCACTTCTGTAGAGAATGAATCCCAAATTTTAATAATTTTCCCTCAACAATAGAATAGTATTACAAATTTTAAATGATGTTATTATTTTTGAGCATGTACAATCAAGAAACATTGTGTTTTAACTTTAGAGACCAGTACAGTCTACATAAAAAAAGTTTCAAGTATGAGCAAACAACATTGTTGTGTTTGAATATGCAAGGGAACATAATTTTTTTATATTGTCTACAAATTGGGGCATTTGATGATGTTTTTTTATTTGAGGAAATTAATTGATGATATAATACATAAGTACTGAGAAAGGAAGAAATAAAATTAATTTTATGTATTCATTATGGTTATACAAAATTGTGACAGTTATCAAATATTATTAATTATGTTTGTTGGCATTTTTGTCTAGTTTTGATTTAATATGATGAAACATGACTCTGACATTATCCACACGGATTGCATTAATTTGAAAAAAATTAAGTTATTGGATTATAATCAGTGTATTGCATACATAAATTATGTATTCATTTTATTAGGAAAGACTCTAAATCTCTGGGAACAAATTGGACTAAAGGAATTCCAATTGAAGTTATTCCAATGGCATATGTTCCAATAAAAAATCGACTTGAAGCAATGGGAGGAGTAGCTGAAATAAGAATGGCTAAAGCTAAAGCTGTAAGTTATTAAAAAAAATGCCAGTTTTATTGAATTTAAAAATTATGACAAATACTTTTCTAATCTTCAGAATTTCATAAATAAGTGCAATTATACCGGGAACAAATGTTATGTATTTTCGGATGTTACATATATATTGTTATAAATATTTGTGTGTGTGTGTGGAAGAGCATGCCATAGTTGAAATTGGTTCTTATTTGAAAAGTCATATAATTTTTAAATATTGCTGCTGCCTGAAGTTACAAAGAGCATATCATAATTGATTGCATGAAAAGGAGAGGGGGGAATATGCAGATACCATGTTCTTGTAGTAATGATAGTTATTTTTGTACTAAGGTGTGACTTACTTTTTAATTCATTTAAAGATTACTTTGATATATAATTTTTGTTAGATTTAGTGATTTTACTAACATTTCAGTATATATATGAACATAAAAATAATTCTTCTTAAAGATTACTTTTTTTGTTTATATTAATTTTTTTTTAATAACAAGTTTTTGAATTTCTATTACTAACTAAAATTGTTATTTCAGAATGTTTTTTCTCCAGAAAATATTTTTCAACTTATTTGTATACTTTTTCTTTTTATATTACAGTGGTGGCAAAAAGTCCTGAACACACTCATTTTTTAGCGTAATTTTTGTGTTTGACTTCATTTTTCGTTGTGAAATTATCGCACTATCTTAAATATTGTTATTGATTTTAATGTATTTTTTTATGCTGATTTCAAATCTACTACTAGTTTCTTAATGACTAAAATATTTTTTGTAGTAAAGCTGCCTGAACACAATAATGTGAAATATGTGCAGAATAAAACAATATAGAATAACATAATATGCAAAGAAAAATAACACGAAAATTGACAAATACGGTATATTTAATAAGCATTTTGAAAATTACATTGTTGTCACATGTTAGAAAATCAATATTTTATGGGCCAGCCATTTGCTTTAATTACGGCTCTACATCTTTTTGGCATGGAATGCACCAATTTCAAAAGAAGATCTTTCGTGACAATATGGTTGAAGGAAAATATTAAAGCTTCAATTAATTCACGTTTGTTTGAAGGTTTTTTCTTTGAAATATCATTACCAATTTTAAACCATAAGTTCTCTATCGGATTAAGGTCGGGAGACTGTCCTGGTCAGTTCATTCTATTCACAGTATAGTCTTTCAACCATTTCTGGACTACCTTTGCACGATGACAAGGGGCGTTATCGTCCTGAAAAATCCATGACTGATTCCCAAAAAGATCTCTCGCAGTTGGTAGCAATTTATTTTGAAGTATTTCAATGTAATCCATGGCTTTCACAGTTCCTCTAACGATGTGAAGTCTTCCAACACCATGGGAAGACATGCAACCCCATACCATCACTTTTGTCGGGTACTTTACTGTGGGCTTCAGACACTGAGGGCTGAATTCCTCATGAGTGCATCGTCTTATATAGGCACTACTTTGGTTGCCAGAAATACAAAACTGACTCTCGTCACTAAATATTACCTTTTCCCAGTCTTTAATAGTCCATAATGAATGTTCCCTTGCCCACGTCAATCGCCTCTTGCATTGAAATTCAGTCAGTAATGGTTTTGGGCGCGCTTTTCAGCCTCATAACCCAATTTCCAGCAGTCTTCCTCTAACAGTTCTTGGGCCCACACTCACATTTGATGTCAAAGTCCATTGTTTCAAAATTTGCGAGGAATTAAGCTTTCTGTTTGAAAGTGAAATTCTGTGCAATAACCTGTCTTCACGTAAAGATGTTTTTCTTGGTCGTCCTGATCGTCCCCTGTCCGCAATAAAATTTGTTTCAGAAAATCTTTTCAAAGTTCTCACAACAGTAGAAAGGCCACATGGTACTTTAGCAGCAATTTGGCTCATAGAATAACCTTCTTCCTTCAAATGTATTATTTTGTACCTTTTATTCTCAGGCAGATATGAAAATTTAGCCATAATTCCAATATTTTCCACAAACGCACTTCAAATTGCTTTCAATACACTATTTTTCACAAGCACACAACTGCATTCAATACAATAAACCATGTTTCACCTTTTTCTTTCAACCCTTTATCGCTACTGCTCTCTGATTGGTTGAAATAACGAAGCATTTCATTGGTGGAAAACACACACACTCACTCATTCTTACAGTGACCTTGTGCTTTCTTGTCAAGGTTTTTTCAGCATATCAATGAAACTATTTACTTTAGATGAAATCTACAAACAGATTTGAAAGCAGCATGAAAAAATACATTAAAATCAATAAAAATATTTAAGATAGTGCAATAATTTCACAACAAAAAATGAAGTCAAACACAAAAATTACACTAAAAAATGAGTGTGTTCATGACTTTTTGCCACCACTGTATCTCTCAGTTATTAATATTTTTAAATATTCAGTAAAAGAAATTAAAACTATTTATGTTTTGGGGAAAATAGAATGGGCAAAAATAAATAAAATAAAACAAATGCCATGCATTTCCTTAAAAGAAAGCTTTGTAAAAAAAATGATTAAAAGGTAATATAGCATTTTTAAATTTCTGGCTTGAATATTTTATCTAAATTGTTTTTATTTGGATAATTAAATTTCAATCTGCTAATGTACTTTTGATTCCCCATTTTATTTTCATATTACTTTATTATTACGTTTTCATATTTTCACACTTGAGTGATTAATGAAGTTAACTTAGTATTAATTTTATCTACTGGTTTTTAGTTTAAATTAGAATCCTATTTTGAATTTTATCCTTTTTCATTGCTGTCAGAAATTCCAAAATATAGGTAAATTGTATTGCAAGCAGTTTTGTTTTAATTTAAAGGAAAAGAAATTTAATACCTTCTCATTTGCCAATCCAGAACTTCTTCCATTAATTCTAAATTCATTTTGACTAAAAGAACATAACCTAGGAAGAAAAAAAAATATCCATAAACTGAATGAATTAGCTTAATGTAAAATGCGTTAATCCATATATATTCAAACACCAAGTAATTACATTATTGAAACTTTCTTATGATATTCTTTTGAGTATTGATTATTACCATATGCATATTACTAGATGCCCTAAAAGCTCTCATATTCATAATTCATGAATTCATTTTGCAAAAACAGAAAACTAAAACAGTAATTCTTATACTGATGGGAAAAAGTATCTCTAACATAGCATATAAAATACTTTTATTAAGAATTGTGTATGTTTTTATTTTTATTTAACTATTACAGGGTCCAATTGTAACTGACAATGGAAATTTCATATTAGATTGGAAGTTTAATATTTCTAATGCTGACTGGAAAACTATAGATCAAAAAATAACTTGTTTTCCAGGTAAAAAAAATGACTTAATCAATAATTATATAGTGCTGTTTTATAATCATATGTGTGAATCTAATTTTTTAAAATATTTTTTTTTCATGCAAGTTGTAAGTTTTACTTTTCATTGTTAAATTTCTTACCAAGTAGGATTATTCGTGTTATTCCTTTTAAAGTTTTTTCTTTTAATATTTTTAATTTTATTAATTTTTTTTCAAATTTAATATAAGATTAAAATTTGTGAATATGTTTTATAATATAAAGTAAAATATATATGTAATAGCAAAGAAGTTGGTGCTTATAAACATACTATTAAAAAAAGTAAAATATTTTATTATAAATAGAATGTGTATATAATTATATGTATTTTATAATTGAATATTTGTTTCTGATACTTAGGTGACTACTCTTTTATGCAAATAATTGGTAATTACCATAAATAGTTCTTTTGTTTAAAAAAATTAGTATTTTTCTCTTTGTAATTTGTATCATAGAAATTTTAAGAATTATTCTTTTAAAAAATCAATCTTTCTAGAACTTTGCAGAAATGATTAGAAATTTTAGCAAACTAGATGTTGACATAGTAAAATTTTTCTTGCGAGTACTAATTTTTGTAAAATACAGAATTATAATGATTAGATATAGAAAATAAATTCCAAATTAAGTATTATAATTAATTTGAAAGTTGCTGTGATAATTAGACAAAAAATGAAATTTCATTTGTTAAAAAATAAATTTATTTTCATGAGGGGAGGAATATAGGTTATTAAAATGTAAATTTTTTTAGTAAGAAGAAAAATTTTAGCTACAAAACAATGAAAACGTGCTATTTTTGTTTATTGAACATAAGAAATATTTAAATAAAGAACAATGCCCAAGAAATCATTAGCAGAATAAAATAAATTTACAAAAAAATAGGAGCAAGAAAAAAAAATTCTCACATTTTATTTATATTAAGTGTTAAATTTGCCTATCTAATTTTTATTTAGAGAGAAATTGCTTTAACTTTTATGTGGCTACATATGCTACTCCAAATAATGACTCTTTTCTCAATATTTTATATTAAATAATGCTGCATAATTTTCCATTTATTGGAAATGTCAATTTTTAGGTGTAGGTAATATTGACCATTTTGATAATTTAATTTTAGGTGTTGTGGATACTGGTCTTTTTGTTGATATGGCTTCAAAAGTTTATTTTGGACAGCCAGATGGTACTGTAACTGTCAGAGAGAAAAAGTAAATTTTAATAACTTGATGAGAGCTTATTGCCAAGAATCTCAAATTTTCCTAATTTTTCATGCCAGTATTATTTTGTAATAGATTTCTTCTTTATTTGTTGTTATGAATAATTAATTTTTTGTGATAGATCATGTAATTTTTATATTGAATAAATACTTATTTTTGTATGGCTTTGCTATAAAAGTGAACTATATATTTTATTCATTATATTACACTCTTTATAATTTTTTATATTTCCTTATTCATTACTAGTTTTTGTACTAACTAGATATAAAGTAAACTTTTATTAAGGGATTAAGCAAAGAAAAAAATGTGAGTATTGTTTTCCTAAGAGATATGAAAGAATTAAAACTGAATAAAATCATTAGAGTAGAAAATTACTAGTTTGGAGTATTGTCAATATATATTCCTTTATGGAATTTTAAAGAATTATCTATATATAAAAATAAGAAGCAATTTTAAATGAACTTTTCATCTTTTTAAGTAAGAAAAATATTTAAACATTTACTTCAAAAAAAAGTTTTCATTATGTAAAGCAAACAAATCCAGTCCTATAGATTGGTAGTTTTTAAATTGTGGAACATCTAAGAAAAATATTTAAACATTTAACTAAAGAAAAAGTTTGGAATATGCAAAGCAAACAAATCCAGTCCTATAGATTGGTAGTTTTCAAACTGTGGTACATGTATCCTTTTAAAATATATCAACGTATAAAGTGGCAAAAAAAGGAAAATAACTTCTCAAAATAAAAACACTCTACAAAAGAGATTTTAAAACATACTAAACAATTCTGCAAGTAGTAGAAGTAGTTCCTACAAATCCTTTATATTGAACTTTCAATGTAATAGTGATAAATTTACTAGTTGCCAATATCTTACACAAAAATAGAATATGATTATTATCTTATGTTTATAAATTCCTTGATCAGTATGACTGGAGATGTTGAGATTTTATAGTTTTTGTTACATCAAGGAATAGGCCATATAAGCCTTCTTCCTTTGAGCAGCACAATATAAACCAGCCTTTGCAGTAATGTTGTCTGAAGAAAAGTTAAAAACTGTGTTGGCTAGAGCACAAACTGTCAGGTAAATAAAATTCATAGCCTCTCCACAAAGGGCAGTCTGGAGTATCTTTCATGTCAATTTGGTGTAGGTGTTGCTGAAGAAAGTCTTGACTGGTCATTCTAAAAACAGAGAACACCTGTCAAAGAAGACCCATTGGGACTAGACTATTGAGCAGGGTCTCCCAGATCTTTTCCCTAGCATCATCCTCTTGAATTTGGCGAATGTATTTTCCCACAGATCTGGAGATATTTGAAAAGGACTGTCTGCATGACAAGCCATCAAAGATTGTAGCCATCTTTGCCATCATCAAGTAGGAGATTGTAGCCATTCTTTGCCAGAGAGTCTACCTTTTCATTTATTGGGATGCCATAATGGCTAGTGTTGATTTTATAGTAGTTATTGTTTATTTTTGCTGTATAATGATTTTTAACAGACCTGAGTAGTGGAATGTTTATAATATAAGTTCTTCAGAAAAAAAGTTGTGGAGTTGGAATAAATTTTTTATAACTTTGAGTTATTTCAGCAACAAAAATTACTGTATGCCAAAAAAAGAAATATTAAGGGAATTTTGAATTGTTTTGGAAAGTGGTGTATCTTTGAAGATACCTGTTGCAAAATTAGGCGTAAAAACATTGTTTTTTAAAAAAAAAAATTTTAGTTCTATTGTATTTAAAGCATATTTATGGGTAAAAGTCCATTAATAGGAAAAATCTTAGAAACATTATTGCTTAGAAATATTTTAAAAGACATTGGCTTTTTAATTATTATCCAGTGGGCATTTAACCTTAATTCACAATCAAGAGGTATGTTGGAGAAAAAATTTGATAAAGTCTCAATTAGATAATTTTAGCATAAGGCACTGGGATGGGTTAACAATGTCTTACAAATAGTTTATTATTTTTTTGTGGCCTACCCAGGCATTTGAAAAAAAGAAAGTAAGACAAATGCACCCTATTACCCCAGAAAAGGTGATAGGGTACATTTGTCTTATTAAATTATTCTAATATTATATATGCTTGCAGCTATAGGTGATATGAAAGCACTATAAATAAATCAAATAATACTGCCATTATTTTATTTACCGTAAAATCTGGCTTAAAGCGCACACTTTTACGCCAGGTATAAAAATGAGAACTTTTTAAAAATAAAAAAAGAGACAAGTATAAGAAAAATTAGACTTCTACTTATATCGAAATACTGTTTATTTAAAAGAAATGAGATATCTTATGAACTTGAAGAGTTGTAGTTCTAGAAATATTCTATTTTTTCAAAAGCCTTGGATAATATTTTGAATAAATGACTTCTAAACATAAGAGCATTGTATATGTTCACACAATTCAGGTTTCTTCATTAAAAAGAGGGTACATATTATATGGGAAACATACCTAAAAATGAAAAAATGCAGCTTGAAAGTATAGGTGTGCGTTATATGCCGGATTTTAATATTATTGATTTTTATGATTTTAATTTTATTGATTATATTATATATATTTATTTTTATAGTACAATTTATACCTTTTCTAATAATAAAGTTTAATAAGGAATGCAACCATGTACACATTTAAAAAGGGTGCAGATCTCCAGTATTCTCCACTTCCATAATGTTGCCCTTGAGCCAAAACAATCGCTCACCCCTGACCTAAAACAATAAGCCAAATTTTGAATATCATTACAAAATGTGTGTGTGTTATTTTTTCCACTTAGAACTGTATAACATTGATTATAAAAGTGTTTAAATTAGAAAAACTAGAAATCAGTCATTTTCTTTTAGTCTTTTCTGATGCAAATAACTTTGTTTATTTATTAGATATTTAATATAACTTTTGATGCTTTTTAGTTTGTTTTATAAAGGCAAATTAATATTTTAGATAATTTGATTTAAAAAATAATTATTGTATGTTATATATAATTAAATGTTATTTATATCTGAGTGAGAATATGTTGATAAAAATAAATACTTGTAACTAAAGTTTTAATAGTCCCTTATAAAAACCTATGATGTAAAAAGAAATAGAAAATATTGTTATTTAGCTAAAGTGTTTTCAAATGTAAGAGGAAGGTCCATGCTATTAACCTCTTAATTTATAATGATGTTAGGGTGGTGTCCTTTTCATTTCATGTACTTTGATGTTTTCGAGGCTTTAAGCATTTTCTTCGGCAAATACCGAGGTTCTGCTTTGTTCCGAATGCTAAAATTTTTCTCCGCTTTTTAGGGGTACAGGTAATCTGTACTCCTAAGGGGAGAGAAAATGTACATGTGAAGTTTTCGATTCTTTTAAATATATCTTGGACTAAATGTTGACAACTGGCTCTATCTTGGTTCCTGAGGCCGTAGTATCCTAGTGGTCAAGGTAACGGACTCGTGGCTGGCGTGTCATGAGTTCGAGCCCAGTATCACTGAAGACCTGTCGTGTAGGGGAGCGATGCACGTTAAATCTGTTGAAAGCTCAAACGTCCTTCCGTTGGTGTGGTGTGGTAGTTAGAATAGGGAGTTCCAACTCAGATGTCGTCCTCGTCACTTGACCATGGCTCAAAATTACGAGGTCCATCACCAAAAGCCCTCGCGTAGCTTAACAGCGCGACGTTAATATTCACTCCCTCCCTCACTATCTTGGTTCCCATATATAATTTTTTTAGAGAGAATTCATGAATTGTTTCTGTATACAGTTGAATAGGATATTGTTCTGTAACTTTAAAAATTTTAAATTATGGTATGTTATTGTGATCGATAGAAAGAATGCATTATGATCTGTGTATAATATGAGGTGGAGTGTTCACCTCTCTCGTCATATCAAAACACTAAATTTTGTTCAAAGGATCTAGTTTTTTAAAGCTGCACAAAGGTTATATAACCTCACCTGCAAACGCCTTGTCAATCATTTCTAGCTCTCTCCCCACATTCACCTTTCTGTCAATAAAACAAATACTAAATCTGAAAACTTCAAAACCCTGATTTTAATATTTATTGTCCTTTCGTTGAAAATTTTATTACTCTCCTTTCTGTGAATATTTCTTATTTCCCTCCTCTTTGAATCTGAATTTATTTTAACCACAATTTTAAGACTAATGAATGGGAGGTATATACAGATGGATCCAGAATTTAGGTCGAGACTAAGTTCACAGTTTTTATTTTATATCGGGGATCTTTTTATAAAATTGTAAGTAATTATTTAAAACTTTTTTTATTTCTAATGGGTTGCGGATTGGTGTTTTATCATTGTAGACGTAATATATTCCCCGGAAGCTGATATCTCTTTTCAGTGCGGTACAATACAGGAGGATAACAACAGGAGGACTACTTTTATTAGTGGTGTCTATATATTTAAACACGTAGACAAATTTGTCCAGGTGCAATCTTTATGCTAATATTAAAACTATCCTGGTGTGTGAAAGAGGTTTGAATCCCTAAACCCTTCCCTTGTGTTTGCCACTAGCAACATTAAAATTAATATTTACACTGACTGTATATCATCAATTGTTTTTCTTAAAAATCCTAAAAATAAATCTAAGTAATTAATTTACTAAACTTTCTATTTATCGCAAATTTAAAAAAAAAATTCATTGGATTAAATATCGCTATCAGTTGGTTTTGTGGTGATCACACATGCTGGCACTTCTCAAACTTTCCACTTGTTCCATCCATGTTTGCCACAGCCAATGCACTGCAGGGTCGTCTATTGGATGTCAGTTGAGTTTTGACTTATGGACCAACCTGTCCTTCTCAGTCCAATTACCATGTCCCTCGTAAAGTTGTCAGTGTGGGGTTGATGATTTTTTTAATGATATATATAATACTATAAGGTCGCTACTACTGAGAAAGTAGAGGTGGGTGTTCCGTTTTTCCTTCCTATATCCTTAAAATCTTCAAAAATAAATTTTGAGAACCGGAAGAGTTGGTAATCAAACTATAATACTGTGGCTTATGCGTCAAATTCTTTCCCGAAAACTACGCAGATATCAATTCCCATTCAAGTTACTTTACACAATTCCTAACTGACCATGACTCTTTTATTTCTCCTTTACATCGTTTTAAATTGAAAATTATCCCCAACTGTGATGCTGCTTCGTATTCAGGTCACTAATGATGGCCTAACATTAATTGATGATGTGCTGGAGCAGGTAGCACTCACTTTCTTTCGGGGGTGCCCAGTTCCTTTTACTTGTAGGATAACGCTCGACCTCATGCACGAGTTAACGTTCCCTGCTGTATGTACAGATGCTTCCCTCGCCACTTTTCTTTCTAGTTCTCTTACCAATCGAATTCGTTTGGGACTTGATTAGATACCGATTGCATGCCCTGCCACACCCACGTTCAATAGACGAACTGTGACAAATGGTTTGACAATGATTTGAGAGCAAACCCATGAAACACCATGTATACTTTTATTGATTCTGTTGCGAGACATTTTGTTTCATGTACCGTCTACGATAGTTCTACAATCTATTGAGCTGACTTTGTTCTCGCTCTGCATTATGGGTATCATTTCAAAATAAAAATCCCTTATTATTCATTTTTATCGCTTTGTTGCATTTTCAAATGTCATGTAGTATATGAAGCTCTTTAACGCTTGCAAATTTTTTTCTTCGAAGAATTGCACATTGAAATGGAAAAGAAATTTTAAAAAATTTGTTAAGTCTATTGAATCGTTAATTTATATGTTTTGAAGTTATAGCAAGCATCTGCATTTTTTCACAAAATTGTATAAAAAATTGCATTACAGTAGATTTTTTTTGGTTTCTTTTTACAGTAATTTATTTTCCGAGAACATATTGAAATGATTTAAAATTCTCTTTTTCATATGGAATTTCGTGTATTTATTTATTCGAATTGCAGTTATATCGGTGAAAATATGTTGGTTAAAATGAATGACGCACATGAGGTGGAAGGGGTGACCCCCCCTTCAACCACATAGGCCAGGGGTGGCCAACCCGTGGCACGGCAGAGTTGTTAGAGTGGCACGTAAAGACTTATTGAAAGTTAAAAATTTGAAAATATAATAATAAATACTAATTTTGTGAACTGTTTTATTGAAAGGTGGTGGTTTCAGACAAAATAAAACAAAATCTATTTAATATACACTTAATTAAATAACAATAGAAAATTATAATTTAGACAACACTCCATTGTTGTGTGCTTTGGTTTTCCGAAGGAAGTGCATTCGTTAGATTCTGGAATTTGAGGGAGTTGTGTTTTAAAATATCTGGAAGAACTGCCTAATAAGTGCTTGCTTCTCAAGAATGAAGACAAGCTTTGAGATTTAGGTTTTCTTTCCTATACTACAAGACATTTAAAAAATTTAAATTTAAGATTACAAGGAAAAGATTGTTCTTTTCCAATCCTGATTGATCTTATATCTTCTTTTTTGAAAACACTTTGGCTTTTTTTTGTCTCGATTTTGGAGGGAAAAAAAGAGAAACTGATGCATACCTAGAATAATTCAATTCTGTTAGCATCTTCGAGAACTGATCCTAATATATATGACTCAGAAAAAAAAAATCTACGAAATAAAAAAAAACCACACTAAGAAAGTACTGACTGTTTAATTATTTAGAATTAAATTTTTCTGGTTACTCATTTTTATTTTATACCTAGCCTAATTGATTGAAACTGAAAACAAAAATTAACAGTAAAACTTAAGTTTGTACTTTCGTCTTATTTATTATATTATTTTTAAATTTCCACTACTTAGACTTACATAAAATATGTGCTATTTGTGTAAAAATTTCAAATAAGCCTATAAGTAACATTTTCCCATCTATTTATATTCTTTTGTTGAAAAAGTTTAAAGTAGCACGCATTTTTTTTATCAGAGAATGGCACTCTTCCCAAAAAGGTTGGCTACCCCTGTGCCATAGACCAATACGAGTAGATCTTGAATTTTAGAACAAAAATTATAACTGGGTGCTTTCGTCTGGTCTTCCTAATTATATTCCCCCTTCACTGAAAAGTCTGTACGCCGTTCGTTAATTAACAACATAGTGAGCTAAATAATCGATTGACATAATTTACCATTTTTAATTATTCACTCCTTTGACTGTCTCCATTAAATCAGAACTATATGAGGAAAGATTTTGCACTGGCCTCCGAAAGTTAAGGAACAACATGTTCTTCGAAGCTCCCCGTAAAAAAAAAATGACAGTAACAATAAAATTTGTAGTTTATATAAAGGATAAAAACGAACTTTACACAAATTATGCAAAAACAATAGCTACCACTTTTTTTAATAGGAAATAATAGATATACGAGGTGTTCAAAAAGTATCGAGACTGAATTTATTATGCAAAAACATACATATATAAACACGTTTGAGTCAATCTCCTTCGAAATATGCTCATTGCAGTAACACACTGGCCAACGATGTTTCAGTCTCGAAACATTTCTGGAACTCAGACTTTGGGATGCCTGAAGCTGCTGTGTCGATTCTGTTTTATGTTTCATGTCCTGAAACGGTGTCTTTTAAGTGTTCTTGATCTTGGAAAGAGAAAATCAGCACACTGCCTTCACTTGTGCAATCTTGTCCTCATTGCGAGAGGTGAATGGGCGTCCAGAATGGGATCACGTTCACTGATTGACGACCTCCTTGAATCGCGAACACTCGAAAACCGAGCACGACTCATTGCTCATCTCCAATGTTGTTTTCATCATCTCGTAGTTTTGTGCCATTTTACGGAGCTTAAAGCAAACTTGATACAGATTCGCTAATCCGTGTTTTCACATTTTTTTTTTCGACGAACGCACGCAAACACCCACGTGAAAGAAGTCAGTGTGACTGAACGGCGCTGTACAGACTGCCGAATTTTGTGAGACAAGGTGAAATATGCACGTGCATGATGCGCACAGTCCTCCGCTGGGTTTTCTCGAATAAATAGAATAAATTCAGTATCGATACTTTCTGAACAGCCTTCGTATATGAGTGAGAGATAAATATGCATATATCTGGCTTTCGTAATTACGCGTGTAACTTTTGTTGATTTACACCTTTTGTTAGCAGATTTGTTGACAATAGGCAGAGGGGTCTCGCAAAGTCTGAGAGAAGCCGTTTGCCTCTTTGAGGTGGAGGACGGTCGGATGGATGGAAATGGTGTTGTCACAGGTTGATGCTGCTAGGCGTCTTAATGTGTCTCGTAGTGTGGTCCACCTTCTCTGGAATCAATATCAAACCGAAGCATCTGTGTCCATAAGAAATGTTCCAGGCCGACCATGAGCTACAACACCTGCAGGAAACCGTTTTATCCCTCTTTCAGCCCGGAAGAAGGATTTCTGTGATACAACTTGTTGCAGACCACTCTGTAGCATCAGGGAGAAAAATATCCGCTTGTACGGTACGAAGGCGTCTTCACAATTCAGGTCTCTATGCAAGGCGACCAGTTGTGTGCGTACCCCTCAACAGACGACAGAAAAGGGTCCACTTATCTTGGGCAAGAGAACACGTTTCCTGGATCAGACAGCGATGGGCTTATGTACTCATTACAGACGAGTTCATATTCACACTGCAGAGTGATTCAGGACTTCTGCTAATTTTGAGGGAACGAAGCACCAGGTATCATCAATCCAACACTGTTAAAAGACAGTTACCGAGGTGGTGGAGTAATGGTTTGGGCAGGGATCTCACTCGGTGGTCACACCGACCTGCATGTGTTCCAGGGAGGAACTATGACTGATGTGAGTAATCGGGATCATATCCTTGATCCATATGTCCACCCGTATGTCGGTGCAATTGGCAATGACTTCATTCTGATGGATGATAATGCACGGCATCACCGACCTGTAATTGTTGAGGAATACCTTGAGGGTCATGGCTTAGAGTGAATGGAATGGCCAGCTTGATCTCCAGATTTAAATCTGATAGAGTATCTTTGGGACTATCTTGGTAAACAGGTTGCTATTTTAAGTCCTCCTCCAAGGTCTTTAGGAGAGCCGGAACAAAGCTTACTCCGCGTCTGGTCTTCGCTTCCCATTTCGGTAACCGACAACTTAATTGACAGCATGGAAATTCAATGCCGCCAATGCATTCAAGCTAGGGGTGGGCATATCCCTTATTAAAACCCATTTTTGTTATGTTTCTATGACATTTTACCACATAAAACTGATTATTATTTTTTCCAAGAATGGACTTATCCAGCGAGATTGTCTTTTTTTGTTTTGTAAATCATTTTTGAATTTTTGTTATTTAAATACATAACTGTTTTGTGCACATGCCATCTAAATTTGGTGTTTCTACATTCCTTCATTTGCAAATAAAGCGCAAAAAACCGATTGCTCCTTAACTTTTGGCGGCCAGTGTATTATGAGTGTTAATATACAATCTAAAACAGGAAAAGTGACGCGCGAAGAAGGAGTTACGGGAATGGGACGGCAAACTGTCGAAATGATGTACCTGTTTTGAAAAGAAACTCTAATACAGTATCATAGGTTGAATATTTTATTAATATTTTATACAACTACAAGAGCAAAAAAAAAAAAAAAAATCTACGTGTTGTCTCATCTGACTTGCTATCCAGCTTGATATTGACTCCCAGAATTAGCGGATGTCCTGCAAAATTGTTTGCCTTACACGTTCCAATTGGCGAGACAGATTGGCACTATCCAAGAACATCATCAAAGCTCATCAAAGCCCAAACGTGCTTCTATTGGGAAGATATCTGGCAATATTTCTTGCCAGGGATGTAATGGCGAAGGAGTAGAAAGGTGTACCGTGGGTGCCTTTGTACTACTCTATTGAAATATAAGCCCAAAGTCTTAGGTAGGGAAGAATAACGCAACGGAGTGTAGAATCTCATCGACATACAACCTTACTATAAGGTTGTCATAGGTCAAGAGAAAGTCTGTTGTCATTCATGAAAATTCACGTAAAAAATTTAATTCAAACCTATTGATTCTATAATTACTGTATGGGGTATTCTCTGAATCTTCTCTTTGGAAGTTTTTATGTCGTTTTCTTTAGATAGATTTCACTTTTTTTTTTTGTGAGAAGTAGTTATTAAAATGTTTCAACGAATATTAACTTATCTTAGATTTATTACGTCAACTCTCAGGCTGGCCTTTTTTTCTTTCTTTTTGTTTTTGTATTCCGGGATTTATATTGCATATTTTCGTTATAATTTACGCCATGCTGTATGACATAACTATATGGCTAATAAAAATCTTGTTTTATGTGACGAAAAAAAAGATATTATTTTCAAAATATGATAAAAGTCTTTTCCTAAATTAACTTTTTTTGTGTATAATAAGAATCATTTAAGAAACTTAAATATTCTCCAGTTTGAAAATGAATAATTGTCAATGACGATACTATTATTTAGAAAGGGGGGCATTGATTGTTGTGAAAATATTTAATAAAATGAGAATTTTTTTTGAAAACTCATAAAATGGCAGACAATTGTTTAAAAGATTAATAAATAAAGTGTCATCCGATGGGGGGGGGGGAGAATAAACCCAGTAAAAATACATTCATCTATTTGATAACCAATGAGCACATTTTTTTTTAAAACCAACAATTTGTAAAACATTCATTAAATCATGAATTCATATAAAATTTTATTATACTTGTAAATATACAGGATTGAATGTGCTGTTCTCTACAAAATTAAATTCAAATATAAAACCAATCCATTAATCTTAAAATATAAAATTTTCATTTGTAGAAAATATTGGCTTTAATAGGAAATTTGCATTGACTCAGGGTAATTAAATTGCACTTACACATAAAATAAGAATTCTGAATTTAAAAGTATTCTTTGAAATTCTGGGTTTGCCGCCACATTCAAACGGATTCGTTCACATGTTCCCTTACTTCACAGGAAATCGGTAGGGCAGGGACAAAACTACATTTCTTGTTTTGAAGAAGTTCGGGGAAAAAATGTCAATGCAGCAATTTTCTGCAGATGGATTCTACAAATCACGTTCGTGCTGATGCAGTAAAAAGAATCCCGCCCTGAATGCAACAGCACGAAGTCTTTCTTTGATTAATTTCCATTCAAAAGCGAGAGAAGCCACTGACAAAAGGTTATCGAAGTAGTTTTTTAATTGCCATTAAAACTTCACCCTAAGTGGCAGCTTAACATACGCCACCCGGAAAAGGTAGTAAAAAAAATCACAATCGTAATGGAGAAGGTTAACAACGTTTATTCATTGCATTGAAATTTAAGGGAAGTGTTTTTTTTTCTTTCATCATGTTTTTCTAATAAACTGTGATTCAAAAGAGCAGCTTTTTCAATTTTTTCATCCCTTTTTTTCATCGCCAATGTAAAGGAGAGGAAAAAAAAGCACAATAAGTGTATACATTTTTAATTTGCATTGCATTACACTGCTTTTATTCCCGTGCCCCTACGTGACTTAATTGAGTTAAAATGAATGAAGACTCACCCTAAAATTGACTAAAAAAAAGGAATGATGATGGTGAAAAAAAAAGATATTTTTTCCCCCTCGTTTTTTTTTTTAATGCCGCGAATTTGAAGTGTTAACTGCAAATTAATATCTTATTTGCGCATTTAATGAAAGTCTCAAGTAGAAAGAAAATTATTCTTTTTTTTTCATTATTCGAACGCAAATAAAATGTTAAAAAAAAGAGAATGATGGTCATGATTTGAAATAAAAAGTAAGCTTTTTCTTCTCATTTAAACTGTAAATCAAAAGAATGATTCGCCGAATGAATAATGAAGACTTTTCTTTTGTATTTTGATTATTGAAATGTGGTTACGGAAATGTTGCGTGGCAATTGTTAATTTTCTTTTCGAGTGGATGAACATGAATGTGTATTATTCCAAATTCCATTTCTCTTCCAATCACTTGTTGTCTTTCGAGAAAGGATACCAAATATATTTCTTCCGAAAAAGAATTTGAATAAAATTTCTAAATGCTTTTTCTGTCTTTTTCACCATTGTTTAACTTTTAATCTGTGCGGAGATTATTGGATTCGTTTGTTCAATTCATTCAAATGATTTCTTAATAGAATCTGATTTACGGTTTGATTGTGAACGCTAAGATTTATTTAACTTCGCAAATTACTTCTTTTATGGTCATAATTACGATTTCTTAAGCTTAATTTTCATCTTAATTTAAAATTTTTATGCAAACGTTTCTCGGAATTGTATAATTAATTTAATCCACTTCATTTATTTAGAGAAAAGATATTCATTACTTTTTCTCTTCTGTTTGAATCAGTATTTTGTAAATAAAAAAAACATACTTTTCAAATTCGGTGTGCGAAGAGCAGAGTATATAAAAAAATAGAAATAAAGCAATCATAAACATTTTTTAAGAAATAATTTTTGTTATAATAATCATGCGCTTATTTTTTTTTTTAGCAAGAATTAACAATATTCTTCTTTTACTATATATTATTAAAGCTTTTGAACTCTGAGGATAGATATTTTTTTATAAGAATTCTATTTTTTGTACATTTAACATTCCCATAAATTTTTTAAAAAAATTTTCAACATTGGATTTATGCAACAAGAATTAATAAAAAAAATAGTTAAAAATTGACTCAGTAAAGAAACATAACTTTTTTAAATACATTTTCTAAAAAAAATTGAAAGAAAAAAATCTATCATATAGCTAAATTATCCTCTTTAGCTAAAATGTGCTTTTTGTAATTTTTTAAGTTTTGAACATTTCGAAAAAAAAATAATAGTCTATTCTTTCCCTTCCCCTTCCCCCGAAATTACGAAAATATGAAAATTCTTCTTAGATCTATTAGCTCTTAGAAATGTAAAAATTTTAAACTTGCGAAATATCAGTATAATTGAAGCATATGTTTCTACTTATTTAAAAAAAAGAAAGAAAGGAATTTCTGTAATTATTTCGATACGTTCAAATTAACTCTTATTTTGTGTATTATATATACACTGCTGGCCACCGTAAATGCAACACCAAGAAGGACAAGAGATAGCACAACAAAATTTATTTTGTAGATAACATGTTGACCAAGTATCAGATGATTAAATTTATAAACTTCTGTGAAGTGTAGTTCCTGCCCGAATCAGTAGACAGAGTAGCCGCTATTGTTAGAGATCACCGCTGCCACACGCCTCGGCATTGATTCAAAGAGACTTGGATGTGTTCTTGGGGTACAGCAGAACAAGCAGCTTCCACACATTGCCAAAGTTGATCTGGTGTAGCAGCTGTAGGAGTAATCTGGGTCAATCGTTGAGCAACCATGGACCACATGTTTTCTATCGGCGAAAGATCCGGAGAGCGAGCCGGCCAGAGAAGCAATTCAATCTGGTGATTGGCGAAGAACCTTTGGACAATGCTTGCCGCGTGTGGTCGCGCATTATCCTGTTGAAATATGGCTGTTGCCAAGCCCTGAAGGTAAGGAAGGACAACTGGCTCCACCTCGGAGATGTAGCGCTGGCTGTTTAAAGTACCGGCAATGCGTACTAGAGGAGTGCGAGAGTGATATCCAATACCGCCCCATACCATAATACCCGGTGCAGGACCAGTGTGGTGGTGCATAACGCAACTGTTCAGCATCCTCTCTCCACGGTGTCTCCAGACTCGAATCCGACCATCGTGGTGTTGCAGACAGATGCGTGACTCGTCAGTAAAGACAACTTCATTCCATTCTGCCGCCCACATCCTTCTTTCATCGCACCATTGGCGGCGGAGACGTCTGTGGTTCTGCTTCAAGGGTAGACCAAGCAATGGACGTCTTGCGGACAGACCACTCTACTGTAAACGGCGTCGAATGGTACGCGCAGACACTAAATGATGCGTTACAGACTAAATGTGCTGTGCTATGGTTCGTGATGTGACTGAGCGATCCGTCACTGCCATGCGCACAATTTGCCTGTCCTCACAAGAAGTGGTGCACTGAGGTGGATGCGATCGACCACGTCGGTCCGTCGTACCCTCCTGCATCCAACGGTCACATATCCGCATTACAGTTGTTTGGTTTCGTCCAACACGACTACCGATTTCCCTGAAAGATAATCCACAATCTCGGTAGGCCACTATCCTTCCTCTGTCGAACTCGGATACTTGATCAAAAGCTGATCGCTGTTTTCTACAAGACATAACTGATCGTTTTTTGAAAAAACCACAAGAAAAACACAATTGCCGAACTAGAAATCGTCGAAATCTCCAAGCCTTAAATAGCGCTTTGAGGTGGCGCCACAGGCGTGCGTGATGTGTGTCTGCGCTGAAATTCTAATCATTTGCATATCTCACCTCCGTTATTGCATGTTGTAAATTTCATGTTATTTGCGTGCTTCCTTCAGGGTGTTACATTTACGGTGGCCAGCAGTGTATATATAGATCAAGAAATTAAATTTAAGTAATTTATAAATTTAGATGATTAAATTCATGAATCATATTAACAAATGTTGAAAAAAATTGAGTAAATACCATTTTAAAAATTGCTGGATTTCTCTCACAAAACGTTGAATTTGAAATCCTGAAGTGAAGTTATTCAATTATATGTTATTAGTTTTATATTAATACTAATTATACTAATCATTTTTCGTTATCTGAAAACATTTGAGATTAAAGCATGAAAAAATGAATACATCATAAATGTCGTCACAATTTTTTTCACAATTTTGCAATCTAATTTTTTTGTATTAAATACGTTTTGTTGTATTATTATGTAATAGGAAAACATATTCTTAAAATATATGTTTTTTTTATATGTCACTCATTTTTGTTTTACCTTTTTTTATTTCGTGTATATTGATGATACCTAACTTCTCTGTAAGCATATGTATTCAGTAGAAGTGTTTTTATGACCTTTACATTATTTCAATTTTTAGCGCGTTTTTCACGTAGTGGAATAAAAGCGCTATTAGGACGCAAATTTCGTCTTCGTTCCATATTTTGTCGTACCTTTTTCTCAGCCAATAAGCAACCAATTGACCTCCGGTTTTTCGGCATTTGGTCGCATTTGTGCCCTAGGTGAGCCGAATCATATTTAAATTTTCCCATAGTTTTCCCGAATTTTCCTACAAATTTTCCTGAATTTCGCTAGTTTTGCTTTTTTATAGTGCTGATACAGATTTGTGTCATTATTTCTATTCAGCTCAATAGTAGTACATTTAGAGGAGTGGTACAGTACTACTTTCTGTTAGTAAAAAGTTTATTAGTTGCATTATTGTAAAATACAACATGTGAAAAACGCGCTAAAATTACTTGGCCATGCCAATGATTGATATCTTGTTAGCAGTTGCAGCTTATAAAATAAAAGCCTTAAAATATTAAAACTTCTGATTTTATTTCTACATTTTATGAATATTTTTTTTTAAAAAAAAAGCTACCTCAAAGGACGTTGTTTTTATTAAT
Source organism: Trichonephila clavata (assembly GCA_019973975.1). Classification (NCBI taxonomy): domain Eukaryota; kingdom Metazoa; phylum Arthropoda; class Arachnida; order Araneae; family Nephilidae; genus Trichonephila; species Trichonephila clavata. The sequence goes on along the minus strand of BMAO01035412.1, from coordinate 364,089 downwards.
CTTTATTATAGGTCAGTTTCTAGTTTGAAATAAATTAGAAATAGATAATTAACTACTGAAATAAGAAATTTACAGATCCAAAATATTATCATTGATCAATGTCTTTAAAACTTCAACTAAGGGGGCAATGCATGCATAATTTAAACAAAATGATATATTTCTGTATTGTTTTGCTCATCTTATGACATTTTAATATGTTTGGTTGGAATAACTTCTCTGTATCAAAGAAAGATATGGAATTACACTACATCGCGAAAACTTCAATACTCAGGATCAATTATTATTAAACTGACCAAATGCCTAAAATTGTCTTAAAAATAAAGAATAGCTTTACTGTTAGCTGGAAAAAGCCAGAAAATTTATATTTGATGCATGGAAGATAAATGCAAAATTGTTGTTATAATATTCAAATGATATGCATTAAGTTTATTTACTAAACTTAACCATTCAAACTTAAAAGTCTATTTTTATTCGCGTGTATCTTGACAATATCTATTTATCTATGTTCATAGAATTAATAATCTTCCATCCTAATATCCAATATAATAGATAATATAATTATTTATAAATAATGTTCATAGTAAAATAATTCATAATCATAAACTTTAAAATTCTGCAATAAAAGAAATTGGAAATTTTGGACAATATTTTAAAAAATAATTGCCAACTATTTTAAGGCGTTAAATTGCATTTGCTATTATAAACTATTAAAAGTATTCCTTTCACACAAGACATGTAGTGCTGAACTATAATCATTGCAATCTTCAGTGACGTAACGTACACCCCCGCATCTCGGGCGGGCCCAGGATTCTAGGGGACCCAAAGCCTGACTGATGCCAAGTACGTACTTTACCAATTTATAAAACATTAAAGGCAAAACTTGATTTTGCAGGTTGAGCTTAAATATTCTTCGTTCGCCACTAGCAATCTTATACTTTTCTATAACAATCCTTCACTACTCAATGTTGTCTTGATATCGTACACGAATTTTATGATATTGATGCTATTATTATAGTATATTGTTGCAAATTTGTGTGAGAGGAAAGCAGCTGACGATTGAAATTATTTAAATAAAAACAGATTTTTTTAATAGACAAAGATGAACAGATGACTGTACGAAGAAAATCGTCATATGTACACATACGTCGACTTATGTCGGCTCGATGTAAGTACGCATATGTCACATAAAACTCTCAAGAACAGTTCCACTAGCAGGAATTTAAATAAATAAAGTCTCTCTCCTATCGCATCAATGCACAGATTCTGATCTCGAATGAACTTTCTTCCGAACCTTTGTTTCAAAGGTCCATTATACAGCCTCATGGAAATTTCTAGAAGAGTGGTAGGGTGTATTCTAGAGCCTTCTCGATTCTTCCTCGGCGATAAAGCATTTTTCACCAAATTTGTCGACAAAGGTGAAAAAGTCGCTGATCTGTTTCTCCTGGAAATATCTTTTATGGTTGCCATTATCTTATATATTTTTTTTCAATTTCACACTGTGTCATGAGTTCGAGCCTAGTACAGCTGAACACCCGCCGTGTAGGGGATAGATCGAACGTCCTCCCTTTGGTGTGGTGTGGTAGTTAGGAGAGGAGGTGTCAGCTCAGGTGTCGTCCTCGTCACTTGACCATGGTTCAAAATTTCGAGGTTCGTCGCCAAAAGCCCTCGAATAGCTGTACAGTGTGACGTTAATATTCACTCACTCAATTTCTTCAAATGCAGCAAAGGTCTAAGGTAAAGCTGACCCATGTAACTCATATATCCCCATGGCAGGTGTTGGAGCTTCCTTGCACAGGAAGCAGGTAGTCCAGCATCCATTCAACCTATATCACTCAATTTCACACTAGGAAGCAAACTTTGCCTGTAGAACTCAATTTTCCCACAAAGAGAGTATTGCTGCTGGAAAAACAACATTCGTGGCGGGTTGCAGTATTAATGTGTCTATTTAAAAATTCATGAAACTATAAAAATTCATTCGAGATTTTAAACTCGGTAAGTTTTGTACTCGATAGCACAATAATTACAAACATCAAATAAAACAATAAATTCTCAATAATTCAAAAGCATTTCCACTTAGTCACAAATCTATTTCAATTTAAATTATAGCTGTGGTATTGGATGATGATAAGCTTTAAATTTAACAACAAATACTTCAAAATTTTGAAGAATTTCATTCCGAATAAATATGAACCTTATAGTGGAGTGAATTACCGCTCTTCAAACAGGAAAATTGAGTGAGTTGAGATAGATGTAAGACAAATAAAACTATAAAAAATATTTTAAGAAAGTTTAAATCAACTTACGAAGATTTTACTCAAAGATATTCTGTTTTTAGAATATTTATAAAAATTACATTTTACACTGATTGACTTAAATTTAATGGTTTTGATGCTCATTAAATTAAAATAATTAGAGCATAATTTTTACCTCAATGTAATTTGAAAATCGTTATTACTTTTTTTGTATGATTTATTTTGAATAGTTAAAAGATATATTTTTATACAGTTTTCTCCACCCCCTTTTTCATTAAATAAATCTCTTTTAACAGAAACTTATAACATAATAATTCTAACCTATCAACCTCAATTTTGTTTCCTTTTCGGATTTAAATTAATTGGTTGCTAGTAAGCTTCGAATTCATGGAGCAACTATCATTTATCCTATTGATTTGAAGCAAACTGAGATTTTATATTATAAACATACGATTACCATAAAATTACGTTACTTCGAAATTTGTGCTATCACTCGTTTTGATTTATTGAATTTCACTATCTAATATTTAATGCTATATTTTCTGATTTAACGCTTTACTTGAGATTACATTTATAGAAAAAATATACATATTAAATCGCAAAGTTTTAATGCTTTATTTGATTATTCAATCGTCTTTTCTCTTCATCATTCTATCCTTTGCTTGGAGACATTTCCTTTCATCCGCAACAAAAATTCCCACGAATGTAGTAAAAAAAGAAGGGGGAAAACCAGAGGTATGCAAGAGCAGATAATCAAATAACTTCCAATAGAAGATACATTTCCTCAATTTCATCGTTTGTTCGAACCACCTATGATATAAAAAAGCGTTTCATTATTCTAATACTAAATCTAGAAGAAATATGATTTAGAAAAGCAACCCAAGCTTTCGCAAAATGTGTTTTCGACTTTGTTATGGTGTCGCTAATTTGTGTGCGTTTAAAGTTTCGCAAAGGAAAGGGGGTTTGGGAGAAAGGGGGAAAGGAGAAAAAATCGAACAAAAAATTTAGTCTCGATCCTATTTCTCTCCTTTTCCTTGCTACTTCTCTCCTCACAATCCCAGTACTCATCGGCTTGGGTAACGAGGAGCCAATGATAGTCCTTAATTGTCACGGACGCTGTAGGGGGGAAGGAGGACTTATTTTCTCTCCCCCGTCCCTTCAGGCGTCTCCATCTCAGCCAATTACCGTCCTTCAAATGCTCTATCAATTCCTCGGAGCATTTAGGAGAAGTTTTTTTTTCTTTCTTTCTTTTACTTTGTCTTCTTCCATCCTTTTGTTAAGATTGAGTTCTTCTTGTGGTGAAGTCGGAGAGGACAACTCTCTCTCTAGGGTTACGCCTATTTCTGGTTCTTTACTCTGTCACTCTCAGATTGCTGGGATTTCTGGTCTTCTTCTTTTTCTTTTTGTCTTTAGATTTGTGTTGTTTATGTTTGTTGCAGATAATGGGGGACCATCGACAAAGAAAGATTTTCTGGTCGTGTTTGCTTGGAAATTGGACCAGATCACGAGATGCTTAATCAAGGTGAATTTTAATTAAAAGGTCCTAAATTGCTATTGATTAATGGGAAACAACGATTGAATTGTAGTATTTGACAGTCTTCTTTTATCAATCAAATAAGGGCTCTGTTCTGGTGTTTGGGTTACTATTATTTGATAAATGTGTATTTTCAAGAAGAGCTAATTACGAAATTTTTAAGAATAACCGAAAGATTTTCGGAAAGCAGGGAGTATAATTTGATTTTATTTCTTATACAATAAATTCTGGTATCATTATATGCAAAATTAATCTTTTTTATGAGATCATAATATAATTAAATATTACTTAAATTAATTTAAACTTTAGCAGAGTTAAAATTTAATTTTTTTTGTCAAGCATTATTCTCCGAAATATTCATGACGAAATTTTTTGTTTTGAAAATGTACGTTTAATAAAAACTACAGAATCAATCAAAATTGATACACAAAATATTTATTTCGTCACAAAACTGTAAAGGCTAATTAAAACAGTAAAAAACGATTAAAATAGTATTCAATCATTCAAATCTACTTTAAAAAGTAAAGTTAATTTTTGAAGGTTTTTTCTCTCTCTCTCTTACCAGTGAACTTCGTATGATGTTAAACATTTAAAATATATTTGAAATTTCATAAAGGTAACAATTTTTTTATAAGATTTGTTCTTGTTGTTTTTATATCGCTTGGTTTTTGTTTTGCTCTGTCAATTATAATTCTTCCAGAAAGCTTCAATTTATTTCCTGAAATTTATGAAAATATCCTACTAAAGCGAAATGTATAGTTTTCTATGCAAGGTTTGTCTTTAAAAAGTACAGAGATGGAATTAAAAATAATATTAATTAAATTTAAGAACTATGAGTAGAAGATACTCATATTTATTTATTAGCATGCAATGTTGGATTGAAAGATTAGATACACCTGATCTAGATGAAGATTTGGTCAAGAATTAAATTGTAACTGCATCGTTCTTATTCCGTTTATTTGAAACATTCTTCTTTTCTAAATTCTATATAATGTTATTCCTCTTAAGTTGAGTGCCGTAAATACGCTTTACTGAAATAAAATAACTAATAAACTTTGTATTTTTGAATGAGTATAGTTAGTACATATATTTAGAAAAATTGTAGTTAATCTTAGAAATGCCGCCATATCTTACATCTTTACCTTCTATAATATATAATTGAGTCAATATCTTTAATTAAAAATTCTCATATTAAGTTTAGTCATTTATATTTTTTGCTAAATTAATCGTGATATCAGATTGATTTAATAACAAATGAAATTTGTTGGAATCCTTTTTAAAAGTCATAAAACAATAACATTTGATTTCTTTTGTTAAGGTTATTGGAAAACTCAGAGAGATTATATAAGTATTATCATATGGATAATGTTTCTAGAGTTCTTTACGTATATTGATTTCAAATATTAGTACGATCATATGGATTAAGTTTCTAGAGTTCTTTACATATTACTTTTAAATATTTCTAATAAAACAATATTAAATTTTTAATTTAAAAAAATTATACAATTTTATGGGGGTGTTGTTCTTAGGATCTGAAAATATTTCGTTAAACATAAACATCAAGGTGAATTATTAGGTTGTGGAAAAGTTGGCTCTAATTTTTATCAGAGCCAACTTTTCCACGCGTTATAAATCATTATAACGCACTTAATTCTACATTCATAATAAAATTACATGAATACGAGCTTGTAAAATTAAATGAAACTTTTAATGACAGAAAGATATAAAAGTTTTGAGAAACGAACCATTAAGTGTGCCTTAATTTTATGCCAAAGGCTGAACCATACTCGGAATGCATTTTTAGACAGAAAAATGCCCCACCTTTCATATAAATTCGTGACGTTATTATCATAAATCTGTTTATGATACTAGGGCTTTAAAATTTAAAAACATTCCATAAATTCGCTGTATTTACCACTATTATATAAGGAAGGACCTATTTAGCATTATAGCATAGGAGTCAATATATAGAACATATTTTATATTAGGAATTGATTCGAACAGAAAGGAGTAGTACAAAAAGATATGCAGAATAGCCACCATTCTGAGGGGTTAATGTACATTATATATGTCGAGGCTCACTTTGTCTAAGTTTGAAGAGTGTGGTGACATGTCTGGGTATCTTCTACGTCTCTTATCCGTGGCAAAAAATTACGAGGTCCGTTGCCAGTAGTTCTTGTGTTGCTTCAGAGTACGATGTTAATAAAAAATCAGTGTCAAAAGAATAGTTAAACCAGAATAAGGTATTGGAACAGTTTTTTATCTAAAAAAGTCTTGGACTTGGTTCCTATTCCTCAAGATTAAGCGAGTGAGAGTAAATGTTTAGTGTCGTACTCTAAACCAACGCGAGGGCTATTGGCAACGGACCTCGTAATTTTGAATCACGATAAAGTGACAAGGACAACACCCGCGCTGGTACCCCATTCTCCTAATTTCTACGAGGACTTAGATACGACACAGATTTAATATGAATAAACCCCTCTACACGGTGGGTCTTAGAGGTATGAGGATTCGAACCGGTGACTCAAAAACGCCGGCCACGAATTAATGACCATGATAACTAGGAAAACGTGAGAACCAAGATTATGCGAAGAGAATCGTAAATATCGAAAGACAAAGACAAAAGTTCAGAAAAGAAAGAGCATTAAGTTAAATGTGAAAAAAAATTAGAAATTGTTAAAGTTTGTTTGATTATATTTTATTTTATTAATTAGTTGGGTGATTTACCAGGATGCAGTTTTCTTCTAAGTTTGTGTACAAAGGGGTGGCCAACCCGGGGCACGCGTGCCATAGTGTGACACGGGGTATAAGTGGCACGTGAAAACAATAAAAAATTTTAAAAAATTGAAAAGATAATAAATAATAATTTTTTCTTACAATTTTATTGAAATGCAGTTGTCTCAGACAAAAAAAAACCCTTCAAAATTTATTTTAAAAACATGTAAATGAGTTACAATAGAAGTTAATCGTGTAGAACAGTGATACCCAACCTCTGGGCCACGGACCGGTGCCGATTCATGGATGGAATAGTACCAGGCCATACTAGGAACATTGTTATTTTCATTTTATTTACCACGGTGTATTTCTCTCGGGTTTGTGCGACTTTTAATAAAAATCACTTAATATTCTCTTTTGGTAAAACTTTATTTTATTCTGAAGGCATGCTCAAATATAATTAAATTAAAATGATAAATGAAAACAATCTAAAGTATAAACAATCGAGGCCCCCACCCCTTTAATAGACGGCAGTGATAAAAAATTTGGGGGAGTACTGGGGTATATATAAAAATGCACCTGCTGGTTGTGCGAGTTGGCTTTACAAAACTTTTTTCACAAGCGAGGTTTTGGAGTTTCAGGGTGCGTATTTTAAAATATCTGGAAGAAAACACTGAACTGCCCAGTGAGTACTTGCTATTCTAGAAAAAAGTTTGGCTTTGTGATTTGGCATTTCTTACCGATATTATGGGATATTAAAATAATTTAAATTTAAGATTACAGAGAAAAGAATGTACTTTTCCTACCCTAGTTGGTCATATACCTTCTTTCATGAACAAACTTTTGCCTTTTTTTTGTCTTGATTTTGGAGGAAAAAAGATTAACATATTTCACATTAATGCAGGAACTATCTGCCAAAGTTAATAGTGCTCCGAGCTGTGATAGATTTAAAATCCCCCCCCCCTCTTTTTTTTGCAGGATTCTTTCAGTGTTAGGTTTGATGACTTTTAAGATCATAAAACAAAATGAAGATCTTTTGACAAATCCTTTTTTTATTTCTCTGCAAAATGTTAATTGTTACCCACCTGAAATTCAAATCGAAATGATTGTTTACAGCACATTACACTGAAAAGCAAATATAAGGAATTATATTGAATTTTGAAATTTACACTATTTGGCTGTCAGATATTGTTGTAAATTTGAATCGGCATACGTTTGAGTGAACAAATGTTTTCTATTATGAACATAACACACACACAAAACCAAAATATCATTCAAAATTACCTGAACTGATTAACAATAAAGTCTGAAGTTTGGGCTTTGGTCTTATTTATTATAATATTTTTAAATTTCCACTTATTAGACTTGCATTAAAAATGTGTTCTTTGCATAAAAATTACGTAATAAGCCTACAAGTAACATTTTGTCACCTTTTCATTCGTTCGGAAAGTTGTAAGCGGCACTCATAATTATTTTTTTTATCTGAAAGTGGCACTCTTCCCAAAAAGGTTGCCCTCCCCCTGGTGTACAAGGTATATTTTCTTAGTTGAAAATTCCGATTTCTACGTAAACTGTTGCCAGATCTTTAACTAACAACACACAGATTTTATAACACTGTTCTTTTTTTCTTTCTGTTCTAATGTGATTGATTTTATCTCGTAATTTTAATCATATAAGCTGGGAACATTTGAAGAAAATAGTGTTTTTTGTTAAAATAATAATCAAGCAATTAATCCTGTTTAATTATAAGAAAGGATCTCTTAGGCTATTAATACTACTAGTAATAACCACTTATACAGAAATTAAATGATATCTGTGAAAATTTAGTATATTGCATTTATCAATTAGTTTTAATTTATTTGTCAATAAAACATTATTGAAAGCTTCAAATACAGTTTTTCTTTGTATTTGAAGCTTTTAATAAAGCTTGTATTTTTTTTTGGTTGTATATTTTTCTTCACTTGAAGCAATCTAATTTTGAATATCAATTTATACAAGAAAAATGATCATAGATTTAAAAATCTAATGATATTAAAATTCTTTATAACTAATATTGAAATAAGTCTTTAAATAAAAATAAAGTTCTTTTGTTTTCTTTTTATTTTAAGGAAAAACCAACAGAAAATATAATAAATTAACTAGACTAGAAAAATTTTCAAACATACTTTTTTTTCTTTCTTTAACTTTTAGCACTGTTAATATAGTCCAAAATGGCAAATTCCTCAATCTCTCTTTTGCTTTGGTGCAATTTGTTGTAAAATTTGCCAATTTAAATTTAATGAGCTTTTTTGTTTAATCTTTTAAGTAAAAAATCTGATTTACATCCAAAATTCTGCTTATAATTTTAGAAATATGGTTATTTATTCCGTTTTAAATTTGTTTTTTTATTGAAATAAGTATATAAGAATGTCCTTCCTTCCCCCAATACGAAGTAATTATAAGTTTTGTTTATCTTTTTTATGAGTCCATTTGCATTTAAAGAAAATTCAAGGTATAAAATGAAAAGGTCATTTTTAAATAAGTATTGTGCAATATGAACAAATTTTTTTATGAAATGTTATGGTAAATGTGTAAAGAAAATGGTCTAAAAATTCAAAAGGTTTTAACATCTTGTGTATTTTTATAAAGATAAGAATGTCTGTTACTATAGCATTTCGGGTTTTGCGGAAGCTTAAAGTGCTATAACAAATTACTTATCCACTGAAGTTGATTTGTTAGAGCAAAATATGTTGCTTTTAAACTAAGGCAAATTTGGTAAATAAATGGGGTGAAAATGATGTATGAAAATTACTGTTATTGTATGAAATTATTTCATTCTTTAAAATTTAATTAGCTATTTTATGTACTTAATATACTTATTTTTTCCACCCAGATGTATTTTAACAAAATTAAAATATAGTTTAATAAATGAATAAATTGAATTTAATAGATATAAATAAATAAAGTATACAATAATTTGAAATCTCATTATTCTATATAGTTATTCTTCATATTATAAAAGATTATTTTCTATCTTAAGTCCCTTTGTTAATATTATACTCGTTAACTATGGAAAAAAATTTTATGTTCCTAATTTTTAAAAAATTCTTCCTATCTTATCCCATCCACCAACTAATTTTAAAATGCATCTACTAACATAAATATTTTAAAAATAACTATTAAAAAAAACTCATAACACAGTTTATAGCAACAAAATGTGGCAAGTCGAGTAGTTTCTTCTATGCAAATCACGGTTTATTAAAATCAGATCACTCACTTTTATAGACAGTTGCTTAACTTTTATTACATATAACAGTAAAAAATTAATAAAAAAACGTGATTTTTATGTAAAAGATACAGCATTGTTTAGTTACAAAATAAGTAAAGAAAACAGTATAACTAATAAGCGTGCTGAAAACTTAAAAGAATTTGGCTTTTATGGTAATTTGCATTGAAAACTTTTAAAATCTCGCGTTTATGGCGAGTTTTATTTCTAAAAAAAGCAAAGAAATTATCAAGATCTTCAATCACTGGATGACAAAAGACGAATTTTGTATTTAGCCTTTTTAAAAAAATACCCAGTCTGAAAAATCAACTAAAGGATGATAAATTCAGACGTCGAGAGCTCATTATGAACGTAACTCGCCGAGAGGTATTGAAATAAATTATATTCCTATCCCATTATGAGTACACGATGATTAATTGATTTGAATGAAGAAAATAGAGTTAAAATAAAAACACAATAAAGAAAAGAAAAAGAAAAATCCCAACAGGGGAAAAGCGTATGCTCTGATGTTAAATAAACGCTTTCATAAAAATATTCATAACAATAACTGAATGATGGAAAAAAAAGAGTACACCGCAGCTAAACACTTAAAACTTCAATCCTTTTTCATTACCCGAAATCTTTAGAATTTGTAAAACTTGGTGGGGAACGCTAATTCGCCAAATCATGCCTTGAGGTGGGGGGAAGAAAAAGAAAGGGAGGGATGCAAACCCTTGTGAAATTTCAAATGCTTCAAGAACCGAGAGCGCATTTGGGAAAAGACAGACGGACCAGCTAATTGGTCCGAAAAGCTTGAAATCTTTTAAGAGCTGTCTTAATTGGGACGAGACCCAAGTTAGGTAATGACCGTTTTCAGGCGTATTTAATTAGCTTAGTATGAAATAGCTCTGAGACTTGTTTAACAATGGTTTAAGTATCTGTATGCAGTTTTTGACTCTCCTTTTAACAAATTGCTTGGTGTCTTTTTTTTCATGCTATATTTCTGGGCTCGAAATCATTGCAGGCTTTAATTTCCAGACAAGGTTTTATTTTTTTGTGCTTCTTCTTTTCTTCTGCTGAGTAGTGGGTTTTGAGTTCCGGAATGCGCCCTTGGCATTTTGTTTGCAAAATGAGAATAATGAAAGAGAATTATGCGCTCCTCCATTAATATTTTGTTTGAATGAGGGCATTTTTTAACGGTAAATAACAAAATGTGAGTGTTACTTGACTTGAAATGTGACGGATATTATTGTACTAACTACAGAGAGAAAAATCTTTGTTCTTCAGAGGCTACTGAAAGCAATTAAGATTTCAGCAGAATAACTGCGCCTTTTTTTTCTCTTCCTTTGTCAGTATCATTATGACAAACATTCTTTTTTGAAATTCGTCATTCAATAAAAAAAGTGCTTTATTTTTAAAAAGATGGCTTGTTACCTGCCTTTTTTTAAGTTTATTAAATTTATTTCTCTAAATGACTAGTTAGAAGGGAAATTTTTATTTTAACACTAAAAAAAAAAGGGGGGAAATGTTAAAAAAGCAAGTTCAGAATAAAATATGTGATTATAAAATTTTTTATTTTCAAAATTTGGTTAAATTTTTTCGTGTATAATCTGGAACGTATTTTGAGGTTACGTTTATGTAGATATTAAGAATTTTCTTTGAAAGATTGGCATATTATTTCATTAATAGAATGTGATCAAGGTTCAGTTATTTTTGATGGAAAACCACGTATTTACAATAGTTACATCTTAATTTCTAATTTACACAAGATTAAATGTTTACACACATTTCTCTCGACTTGTTATCATTATAATCAATAAATTGAATTAATCCCAAATAAATAGAATTGCTTTATAGTTCTTTGTTATCATGATTAGAACATAAAACATTATAATGATTCTCTGGTTTATTTGATTTTTAAATTATATATTAATTATAATTTTTTGTAACAAAACCCCACAAAAATATTAGCTTGAAAGTTTTAAAAACTTCCTTATTATTTTCAGTTAAGTAAAAAGGGGGGGGGGCGGTTGAACATGATTTCAGATATTTCAGTGCTTAGTGTAGTGAATATTGGTTCAATGGTATTTATTTTTCTAATTTTAATTGTTCAATAATTTATCTCCATTTTGAGAGGCTTCGATTTTTTTTTGGTTGCTTTTTTATACATTAGGCTGAAATAATAGACAGTTGTAACATGACGAACCAATCCAAATATATTATTTAACATAAATTATTTCAAAGTATTTTTTAACTATGGAAATTCAATGTTTAAATATTTGTAAAGATATTCCCGTAACTTTTCATGAACTTGAAAACCATCTTGTGCGTGTTCGATTTTTAAAAAAAGATTTCAAAAACTCTCTTTCTGAAATAAAAGCGAGAATTTATTTAATTTATAATATTAATTAAGATAAAAATTAGAGCATTTTTAGCATTAGAGCAAGTTCTGTCTTATCTTGGAATTTTTTAAATATAAATGCATTGATTAAAAAGGTATATATAGATGAACATAAGATTATAAACTATTACTAGTAGTAGTATCTTGGGGTTTTCTGGAATGAACTGTAGAAATGTTTACCTTGCGCTATTCTTTTTATTGCAGAGAAATGGAGAAAAGGGTATATGTTTCCTCTTTTATTCAAGGTTGAATATTAAAATCACAAATATAACGATTTCTTTGATTTTATATGGGTACGAGACATTACCGACATGTTAAAGTACATAAAAGTTACATCAATTTATTTAAAAATACGAATTGAGTAATGAGTGAATACTCCTGAAGAAAATAGAATGGAAAAATAGAGTTCTTCAAAGTAGAATTCGATATTTTTTAAAGAATAAATATGCAGATATTAACTATGCATTTAAGTAATGCAATTAATAAATTTTTTTTTTTCATTTTCTCCAAATCGTGTTCAACATACATACTACTTCTCCGTACTTTAAGATATCATTATGTTTAAGGGGATCATAAATACTAATTCTAAGTCGGAACATAAGTATTATGAATATTTTATGTTAAATCTATGCTATTTGAAACGAAGATATTTGATTTCTTACTATCCTTTATCACATATCTCGAATGACTAAATTTTAAGAAAAAGAGTTCATATTGCCCTCATTTTGATTTTTATTGTTTCCAAACTATTATTTTATCCATAACTCAAGAACTCCTTTCAAGGGGTCCAAAAAACCATTTTTTTTTGTTTTTGCTCTTTAACTCTCTAGTCTTAAACATGTAGACCTTCATATATGCATATGTAATATTCTTAAATAAAATATTTATTTGCGGGACCTAAAACTATAAATTCAATACTTAAATATTTCTTAGATGAAGTATGTATTGGTAAGTGATAGAAAGGGGGTAGTTAAAAACCATTCCAAAATACTAATATAAAGAAAATTACAAACTTTTAAAATTTTAATTGATAAAACTGAATCTATAAGAAAAACATTAAATATACTATTTCAAGCAACATATAACAATTAATTCCTATAGATATTGATCACGATCATTAATTAAGTAAGTACTCCAAAAACGAGGTCTTTGAAGCTGATATTTTACTATTAGCACAGTGCTTCTTAAACTTTCAATGTTTGCGACCCAATATTCAATCATAATTTTTATCGCGCTCCCCTCCATACAATAACAATGTTAAGAATTCAAAATACTATACTTTGACACTAATGCTACAATACGACTATAATCTAAGTGCCACTGGTGTATATAAACGTCTTTCTAAATCAAAACGTTAATTGCTCTGGACGTGTATATACGTCTTTCCGAAATATGATCTTTTCCGATCCATAAAATTATTCCGAAAGCTTTGGAATGGAATAAAAAGATGTTGGCAATGTTTGCGAAGGATTTCCTTACTTCAGAGGATTTGCTTATTTTAATTCCTTTTCTCCCCCCCCCCCTCCAAATACATTGCTTACGTGGAAGGTGGTATTGGGAAGCGAATCGTGTAAATTTAATCGGTAGTGATACAAATTATCAAGATAAGTGTGAATTTTTGTATACCTATAATTTTATATATGACAAGCCTATGGGGTCACTGGTAATTATTAATTTTGTTCTTAACTTACACTGGTGTGCAAAAATTAAGGACGAAGTCGAAAAATTAGCATATCAGCTGAACGAAGAGGCAGAGCGGACAAAAAGACAAATCGGGAGATTAAGTGAGGTGATGTACGGTAGCACATGCGCAGATATGCAGTTAGACGTAATGGGGGAGTGTCTGAGTAGTAAAGCATGTTGTCGGTGTAAGATTAGTATTTCTGGCAAAGAGATTGCACACCGTATAGCAGTTAAAATCACACCGAGTTGCTGCCTCAGCGAGAAAGGGCGAATAATCAATCTGTTAGACGACATCTGGATGCTTTTACCCGAGGTTGAATCATTGGGAAGTTGGAGGAAGGTTGCAGTGTGACAAGTGTGGCTGCAGAGTTCGGAATTGCTCACAGCATCGTTTCACGACTTTGGAGACAATTTCAAACTACAGGAACAGCTATCCGGGGGTTCAGTAGTGGTCGTCCACGAGGAACCACACCCGCAGATGACCGGTATATTGCCTTACAGGCCAGAAGAAACAGGCAGCAGACAGCGGGAGAAATCGCTAGACACACGACACAGGCGACTGGACGACCGATATCGCGTTTTACCGTGGCCAGAAGACTGCACGGTGGTGGTCTGTTTGCACGACGCCCTGTACGGTGTGTACCTCTAACGCCTGCCCATCGGAGAAGGCGTTCTCTGTGGTGCCGGGAACACCGGAATTGGAGAGACAATGAATGGGGACGAGTACTCTTTACAGATGAGAGCAGATTCAGTCTGAGTAGCGATTCTCATCGCATACTCATCTGGAGTGAGCGGGGAAGCCGCAATCATCCCTCGAACATCATTGAAAGGAACAGGTATGGAGGTGGCGGTGTTCTCGTTTGGGGAGGCATCATGCTTGGTAGTCGTACAGACCTTCACATCTTCGATGCAGGTTCAGTCAACGGGACCCGTTATTGTAACGAGATTCTTCTTCCATATGTGCGTCTTTTTAGAGGCGCTATGGGTCCGCAGTTCCTTTTCATGGACGACAATGCACCATGCCATCGCACAGTAGCTGCCGAACAGCTCTTAGAGAGTGAGGATATTGAACGTATGGATTGGCCGGCACGATCTCCGGATCTCAATCCCATCGAGCATGTATGGGATTTTCTAGGCAGACGCTTGGCAGCTCGTACCTTACCACCAGTAACGATTCCGGAGCTTCGATTGGCGCTGCAAGACGAATGGGCAGCAATGCCTCAACAACTCATTGACACCCTCATTCTCAGCATGGGCAGACGCTGTGAAACCTGCCTAGCAGTCAGGGGAGATCATATCCCCTACTAAAGACCGGATATTTCTTACTGGACACCCATCACAGGGATGTTTCGGCCTTCAGTCGCATTGCGCTACATGCTACTTTTTCAATAAAGCTTCTTTTTATCCCTCTGATTTCTCTTTTAGTAAGTGTTGCTTACATTACTCATGTCCTTACGTATTGGGGATCTTACGGTATTAAATGTGTTGATTTGGAATGCTTTTGTACAAAGTTATATTGAAAAAACCGTCTCGTCCTTAATTTTAGCACACCAGTGTAGTATTGTTGAATTAATTATAAAATATATTGCGCAGTACTGATACAATTATAAGTGTATTATATATCAGTGTAAATGCGTATTTTATTTTTTATTACGTCAAAAAACGTATTGTTTTTTAGTTTCAGTAAGCGAACAATTTTTTAACAATAATATTTTGTTTTCGACTTTTTAATATGCTCGCGCCCCCCTTGCAGAGTCATCACGCAGTCCTAGGGGGCGCGCCCCACAGTTTGAGAAACAATGTATTAGCATATTCCTAGCTTGCTTAAGTTTTGTGAAATTCAAACGAACATCTCTATTTATCGTATCAAGTCAATTATTATTATTACTTTGTTAATACCTATGTTACATGACTGAAGCCCTTTCCCTTCAATAAGATGATAGGAAAACAATGATCCAGAGGTGCAAATATTTTCAATAAGTAACCACAGTATTCCACTAAAATTTTTATCACATTAATTTATTTGATTATTATTATTCAGTTATTTTATTTATAATAATTTATCACATGAATTTCTTAGTTCCTATTATGAACTTTCCAAAACGCAATTTTATTTATTGTGTACTATCTCAGCTTCTATGGACCTAGTTGGAAAACGTTGCTATAAAAGTAATTTATACTTCCTTAACTTGTTCAATTGAATTTGTTAAACATTAATTGTACACGAAATTTTCAAAATTTACATTACTAACTGCAAAAAGTTTAAAATTTACTGAGAACTACATGTTCTTTCATTTCTAAATTATCTAATGTTAAACAATATGAAATATTTTCTTTTCATAATGTTTAAAAATGTCATAAATTAAACTTTTGTAAAGTATCTTCGTCTCGACATTATTTTGTATTTCCAAACTATATTAATATAAATACCAAAGAAATATTTTTAGATTTAAGCTAAAAATAATACAGCTGCGTACTTCACAAAATATCTTGTTGAATAGAAGAGCATTAACTTTATAAAACTGAATCAGTTTTGATTATTTAAATTTATTAAACTTATAAAACAATTTTTCGTTAGATTTTACAGACACCTATCAAGTACACTTAGATTTTAAGTAGAATAAATATATAAATTTTCTTTTTAAATCAAAAATATTTTCAAACACTTTCTTAAGCATAAACAAACTGAAATATCTGAAGATTTTAAAATTTTTATATGCTTATTGTGTTTTTACGATTCGTGCCTCAAAATAAAAAGTAGGGAAAACATTATTTTTACTAAAATGCTTAGATAATGTTCTCAAATACATGTTAAGTACTTTAAAATATGTTAATCATTTGCATAGTTTTAGAAATTTCAGGAAACAATTTGAAATTATGTCTATGCGAATTGTCATAACATTTGCCAACTACCGACTAACGTAATTTCGCATAGCAATGATCAAAATGACAGCATCGATGTACATGCCAATAATTCACATTCTATAAATTTCAGTGTCATGTTTCCTGGTTACAACATTAATTATCTCTAATACTGAATATGATTTAATATTCGGAGATTATATTATTACACAAATCCGTTTTCCCAAACTGTTCCACGTTTTCGTAAACTAGTATAATATGGCGAATATAGCATACATAACATATGTAAAATGTTCCATCGAACTTCATAGGTAGGATATATTATACATATTATATGGATGTTAATAATGGTAAGTGATTAAAAGATGCATAACTAATAAACAAATGAATTTTCAGGGGCTAGTCATTATAAAATCATTTAAAATAGTATTTTATTTAAAAGTTTAAGGTATCCGACTAGGTTGAAAAAGGGATTTTTAGGTGTTTAATATTAGGGCCATTAGAAAAAAAGAAAAGAAAAGAAATATAAATATTGATGAAAAAGGAATAATAAAAAAGCTTAAAAATTTTTAAAGTTGTTTTTATAGCTTTAACATTATTTACCTTATGAGAATATTTTTTAATGTGTTTTTTCAAGAATGAAATTTTCACGATAATCTGTGTACGAAAAACTGGATATCACCAAAACAATTCAATTATATTCAATGAAATCTATAACATATATGTTATGAGCTCTTTAAAGTATAACAAAATACAGGTTTTAAGATAGTTACATTTAATCATATTTTACAGCAATTTTTAGCTTAGAACATACAGTAATTTTGACAAAAAATCATTAACGTCAAACTTAAATGTTTATGAAATAATTAATTCTTTAAATATTTTCAGCGTGAGGTTTGTGATACTTATAAGATACTTATCAAGAATTATATCAATGAAATTAAAATTGCATTATGTCCAATGCATTTTTATTTATGGCGTTCTGCTCAACCTTGAAAATATTTTTCTAAAATTTCATAAGAATAATATTTTTTCAAAACCAAAGGGTGATATATGTTATTTATTTAATACCTAAGACTCTTTAAGCCTTTGAAACAATAAAATTCTTTTGTAAAATCAACTTTTGAAAAATTGGTCTCCCAACCTAGTCGGATGCCTTAAATTTTAATTAATGATTAATGATAAAAAAGTAAATCTTTTTTAATAATCTACTTTTTTAAATTTTAAGAAATTTGCAGGTCACAGCAAAATTATTAGATGTTTTTTTAATTCAAAACATACTCCTGCATGAGTTAACAACTAATAATATTTGTGTCTCTCATTTGCAACTTTTTGTTCTTGTTAAGCTTAAAACAACGATTTTAAAAGAATTTATAAATCATATTGCTGGACATTTGAAGAGAGGTTTAAAAAAAAGCTAATTCAGAAATTATTTTAGTATTTTGATAGCAATGTTCCCTCTCAAGTGCAATTCAATATGTAAAGTAGCATGATGTTTTGCAATTTTCTTATAATTGTGATTTTTGTAAAATTCACAGGTAATTTATTTTAAATTTTGATAGTTAAATATATAGTAATATTTATTGGTATTGAGTCCTAAAAGAGCATTTATAATGCTTTAGAATGCTATTTTGTTAAAAAGTACTCCGAACGTGTTCGGATACCTTAATTGTATATTTTTATTTTTAATCCTTTTATATTTTGGTTACATGAGGGGAGATCAGACCTTTTGGCTTTTCATAATGGACTTTAACTTATGAAAGTTAAAAAACTCTTGCCTTGAAGAATAAAATGCGTTGATTCTATATTTTCTCTATGGACTATCTTAGTAATTTTCTTTATAAGCTATAACTTTATACTCCCCTTATTCACAAAAACATTTCCAATATTCTCTTGGAATTTTCTTTGACCAATTTCAACATGGATTGAATGTTTGAGTATTATTTGTCTGATTTGAATATTTTTGTTATTTTACGTCATAAATATGTACTTCAAAATTACTCCTCTGTATAAAATCTATTAAAACTAAAAATCTTCATGCACCTTATAAGACTATAAATCGGTTAAATAATGGTTTTGAAATATCAGGTATTCTAATTTAAATTTTGATTGTACTTATTGAATCCGATATGTATCAGATATATAAGACTTTAACAATACTTTATAGAATTATTTATATAGCTTAACTTGTGGGAGGAAATACTTCAAATGTAGTTCTAGCGCGTCACTTGATCATTACTCCAAATTACAACATATGTTGTCAGTTCTCATTCAGTCATTGATTAAGCTTAATTCATGTTGGATCTATGTAAACGAAATGAATCGAAGAGAAGTTTGATGTAACGTTTTACTTTCGTGCGGCGAGTAACCTTCATCTTCAGTACAAATCTCTCGTATTAAAGAGGTTTGCAAATCTACCTGTGTACAAATCAAGTGTGAATCTATGCCACATTATTACTAACATAATCAGAGATGTCTTAAGGTACTGGTCAACTGGGTAGGGGCTCAGGGCCTCACCCTCGGTGGGGGCCTTGTTTCATTATTGATTCTTTCTTAATAAGATCATGAACCAGATAGTTTTAATAGTCAAATATTATTCCTGTACATATTCTCCAAAAAACATGGAATTTTAAACTGCATATTAACTGGTAAAAGGGGGTAAGACTGTACAATTGTGTGATGACCATTGTCCATGTCTAGGCCTAAGCCTAATACCATAAACAATAATTCAACTCAGTTGAAATGCGTCTACATAATCTCAAAACCAGTTTGTGCCTAGGTTTTTGGGATTGTGAATCGTATATATTTATTTGTTTCAAATTACCTTTTAAACGAGATTTGACAATGCAGGCCACTGTCTACTTTTAAAGATCTCAAGTACTTTGCATAATGGTCCAGGGCCTCCAAAAATATTAAGATTCCTCTGAGCCCAGAGTTTCAAAGATTCTTAAGACGTCCCTGAACATAATTATAGTTTAAAAAGACATTCGTTATTTACTTTTATTTATTTGGCTTATTATTAAACACACTCGCAATTCAAAATTTTTTTAGCTTCAAAACACAATTATTTCTGTTAAATATAGTAATCTCATTTTTATTAGTGGATTCCAATGTTACTGCATGAAACCATGATTTAGTAAGAACTGCAGTAACCAAAACAAATTGCTCTATCTCGACAGATTTTTCCATCAATCTCTGTAATTAACTTGCGTCAACTTATTCTAAAATTAGTAGATAACTTTATCATTTAAAAAAAAGGAGGAGGAAGAAAAAAGATGAAGTATTCTGTGACCCGCAAGAAACCGCTCTTAAGGTTCAGAATTAATATTTTAAGTCTGAATTCCACAAGCTTCTTCTTCCCGGGCGAAGGCAAATATTACAAGCCATTAGTGCAAATCGACATGCTTGGTAGGGAGCAAAAACACTCCCTGGTAGGAGCTTAATAGATACCGACCCCACTTTAATTAATCAGAGACGGCGGACACAAAAAAAACTGCTCATTATCTGGATAAAGTAGGGCTCTCCAAAAAGGAGAAAATCAAATACCGTGCTCTAAAACGATACTCTTCCATTCCCCCTGCCTCTACCGCTGTGTTTACCTACACTCTTTTCTTTCATAAACGTGTAAAATAATCCTCATATCGACTCGAAGGTTTACGATTTTTTATTCTTTTCCTTAAAGTTATTGCTGGATTTTTGTGCCCCTTTTTTTACGAACGCCAAGCACAAACAATTAATTAACTATGCATTACACAAGTTTTTAGCCGGGGTTTTGAATATTTGAGTTGTTGCATAAATAATAAATTGGCCGTTATGCACCATTATTATGAAGCTTTTTTTTCTCTCTCTATTACTCTCTTCTTCTCTTCCATACGTGAATAAATGAATCTGTGAAAGGTATCTTGAGGCTCAAGTGAATAATAATGTTAGGTTTGGGAAAATGTATTTCAAGTAGCATCACTGAATTCTTTCTTACTTTATACATCCAGCTGGTTGTTCGGAAATATTTCCCATTTTTATTTTATGAGTTTCGTTTATTTTTTACAACTACAAGAGAGATATTCCTGCGACACAGCAAAGGGTTAGAGATCGTCCATTTAAAAATGAAAAAAATTTGACATTGACTCTATTTTGTTGAGTAATCTCTCATAGAAAATGTAAAAGGACGCTCTTTCAATGGTATGAGAGAGCGTTCATTTTTTTAAATAAATTCATTGCAAGCGCAAACTGTAAAAAAATTTTTAGTGCTTATATCTTAGATGAGCTGAATGTAACAAATCGGTTTTGTATTGTAAGTAATAAAAGAGCAAAAATCTTGAACAAATATATATATTTTTTAATATTCATGAAGGCGAAAATAGGTTCTATGCATACCTAAATCCTTTAAATAATATCAAAAATAATTTGGCTTGAGAAAATTGCATTTTTATAACATTATTAATAAGGAGTATTGTTGCATATGAGATATATAAAAAAATGTTTTTTTAACTATAAATCTGTTAGATTAATTAAATTGAAATTATAAATTATGACTTGGTACTAATTTAATAGAACAAATAAATGCTGGAGAATATCGATCTTTTATTCAAACTATGTCTCTCATATAATTTATTTATATATACACACTAAAATTAATTTTTGGGTAAAATATCCTCCTATTTTCGAAAAGGTTATCGAAAAAGGGTGAAATATATTCTTGTGATTGAATATAAATTTAATCTTTTGAAAAACTAGAAATTTCGCATAGCTCTTTTTAATTGCATACTTTAATTATGCATTCATTTCAGAAATATAGCACTTCATAAATTCTTTCTGTTCAAGAATTTTAGGATATATAATCAAAAATATTTTAATCTCTTTTTTTTTGTAAATTCGCCAAGAGTAGTTTATATATAAAGAGAGAGAGAGAGAGAGATATGTTCGTATGTGTTTTGCTAGACAATATTTCTGAAGTTACTTTCCCCCTCTATTGTGTTAAACATGGGTAAGCTACTGTTTTGACTCGAGGAGGAAGTGGAAGTGGAGGATACCGAAGGACAACACTCTTTAAAATGATTGCTTTCCATAGTTAATTTTGCATCAAAGAAAAGATATGAATTGTACCATAAAAATCAATAAATGTAAGTTAAATAAAATAGTAACCGTTTTTTTCTATGTATTTATTGCGCTAATTTCATATTTATAGCTGCAGACATATTTAATTTTAGAATTAGTTTAATAAGACAAATATACCTAATCACACTTTTCGACATTTTTTTTAAAAAAAATTAGGAATGAAGTGGAAATGTTGTGGAATGAAGTGGAATGTGGATTGTGGAAATTCTCATAATAGTCTGTAAGGTTATTAAGCCAACTTTCATCCGTATTTACTCCTGTTGATCTTTATATAAGAAAAACTTTGCTTTTTTTTACTATTATGTTTTGACCCAAATATATAAAACTTTCTCTGTCTATTTGATTTTGTGACTGTCTTGGTGGCCAGGAGAAAAACTCATTGCGAACCGCTATTTTCCTTTTCCTGTGTTACTTTATTGCTAAAAAACATAAAAATATTTACTTTTCATGTTTTTTTTCAAATGTTATGTCTTACATTTTCATTACGTATTTTCCGGAAAATATTATTTGAGATATTATTAGCTTCAAAATGTGTAGAAACATGATTATAAATTACACATTCATTACGAAAAGTGAAATAGAAAGGATAAAATTTCAACCACCTGCCCATAGATGGCGCCAGTGCCGTGATATTAACTTTTTGAATCTTCGAAGTGAATCTGCTTCATCGATCAGAGAGTTGTTAGAGCTTCGCGAATGTGCGATTAACGGGGCAAGTAGAAAACGACATTGACAGATGGATTTGTAATGTAACCCGAGGCACAAACGTCTACACAAATAGTTCTCCCGGATAACAAGCAGCGCGGTTTTCTTACTTTTTTTTCCACTCCTCTCCCTCTTCTCCTAAACTCCCATCATTTATTTATTTATTTATTTATTTTCCAGCGAGGATTGTTAGGGAAGAAAAGATTTGCGCCCCAGGTGTGCCAGCTAAATTTTCGCGAAATACTCTTGACATTCGTGCGTTTTAAATGCTTTTAAATTATTTTAATCGGCACAAATTTTTAAGCGAACTACTTTTGAATGGCTGCGGGGTATGAAAGGGGTAAAGAGGTTTATGGTCCGTATTTGACGGCCCCGTTTCTAAATTGGATGAAATGAGGCTGAAATTCCTGATTTCAAGGAGCAATAATGATGATGACGATAATAACAATGTGGATAAAAAATATCGAAGGCTCAGAGGTTAAGCGATATCGGTAGATTGTGTATTAAGCTTTTTAATATTCTTTAGAACTAATAACCGCTTTCCTCCTTCCGGAATAGGATTACTATTTATTATGCACACTAAAAGAGAAATTGACTTCGGGGCTGTGGAAACTTAGAGATTTAACAATGGAAAGTCTTTTAAAAGCGTATTACTCTTCAAACGAAAGACGCTTAAAATTTAGAATAAAGCTGTTTAATGAAGAGTTAAAAAGTTATTGATGGAAAGTGTTCCTTCAAATTAGGATAGAATTATAGAAAAGTAGCTAAATCTCAAAATTAAAGTTTTTTCTCAGTAAAGACTTTTACACGGAATATCTTTCCCCTCCAGGCAATTTGTTCTCCATTTTGGTCTTGTTATACTTAACAATGAAAGTTGTATTTAACTGGATGACGAAAATCAGTGCGTTGAGTTTAATTTCTTTTTAAAATGAAAGGGATAAATTTGATAGATTGTTTTCATTCGACTTTAGTTTTATCTTGTCTATTCCTTACAGAATATTTCCCATTACCGGTATGGACTTATTATGTAACAATTTTTAAAGAAAGGAGTTTTATTTAAATTGTTCAAATCTTTTTATTCTTGAATTATACGAAATCTGGTACATTTTTTATAATGCTTTAACTGTAAACAAGACATATTAATACTAATTTATCATTATTTTTTTTAAAGAGCATTTAAATTACTTTAATACTTTCTTTATTTTTTTTAAGTTAATTTTTTTTTTTTGAAAAATAATTTTCAATTAGAGATGTATGTGGAAAGAAACTTTAAAAACTGCATAAATGCAGGCTAAAAAAATAATGTATATTTAAAAAAAAAACAGTGTATCACTTTAAACTAGGATTTAAAAAGTCATACAAAGTCAATTCATAAAATATTGAAATCTAACGGACAATTTCAAAATTAGTGCCTCTAATTAACGAAAAAAAAATTATGATATTTTTAGTAAGGAAATAAATAATAACTGATCCCAATTTAATGTAAGAAAAATTATTCTAAATTTTTTTTCACACACTATTGAAAGTTCTGATTTTTATTTATCATTCCTTATAAAAAAGATTTTAATGCCGAAATTTGAAAACCTGAAATCTCTAATGAACTATTGGAGGTATTTTTTAAGTCTATTTTCATCGCATTTTGATTAGTCATAACGATATGGCAGTTATGTTGCTATTTGTCTGTGAGTAGACCGCCGGATGAAGCTTACAATGTCAGAACAAAGTATTCGGTAGCGGATCGAATCGTACGAAAATTCTGGTAAGAATTTTCTTATGATTTGATCCTTTGTTGATCATAGTATATTTGATGTTGCTTGTTGCGATCAAGAGAATGATATATAAATACTATACTATGCAGAAGAAAAAATATAGAAATTTTTTTGTTCTTTTAAGAAAATAACATGTGTTGCTTTCTGAATCATAGGATTAATTTCTGATCAGATAATATTTAGTATTACCCGAAAGAAAATATATATTGCCTGAAAAAATATTTCTTGAGGAGATTTATTTCATTGTGACTAAGAAAAAATCATTCAAGATATATTTTTAGCTATACAAATTTATTAATATTGAAGGCAATGTTGAATAATAAGATTAGACTCTAAATATGGTTTTAAATAGGCGATGTTAGTTGTCTGAATGATTTCCCATTATAATTTATATAGCAAAAAGTGGAGCACACTGTTTTAGATTTTATATTACATTTGCATTAAAATCATTCTGTTTTATGCATAAAATATTTTATTTTGATTCTTACATTGTAATGATGAACGATTTCTAATTTTACATGTAAAAGTGATTTGTATATTCAAAAAATATTTCTTAATCTTAATAATGCATTTAAAAATTCAGTATATTTATTAATAATTTGTAAACATATTAAAATTTTTTTTCTCTATATAAGAGGGAAATTTTGCATAGATTACTCATTATCAGTTTCAGAAATTTGAAGCAATTAGTTTTGGATAAAACTATTTCACGTTGGAACCATAGATAAACATACTCCATTTGAAGCTAGTTTTACAAGGATGATAATGTGTAAAAATAGATTGAAATATAATATTTAGGAAATACGAAGCAATATATTTTGCATGACTTTATATAATTCGTCAATTATTGAAAGGCTGTTTTAGAAATATAGAGCTAAAAATTAGATGAGATGTTTTTAGAATGAGATGTTTTTGAAGAATTTTTGAATACAGATGTTTTTGAAGAATTTTCTTTTCTACAGAAATTTGTAGATTTGTGCAAGAAACAGTTTCACTTATAAGATATTTAGATTTTTATATTAAGAGAATGGTGATGTTGTGTCCAGATTTTAATATCTTGGTCCAGATATCCAGATTTAATACATTTTAATATCCACATTTTAATATATTGTCACACTCTCCCAAATGAAACAAGCTTGACTGATTGTAAGACGCATGAGTGATTTAAACGAAAATTCAGTGAGAAAAAAAATAAAATTGCTTATCTATATGCTTGTTTGACCCTTCAGATTTTAGTTTTGACCAATAATTTATTTTCACAATTATATTACAAGGGTAAACATTCCTAATAAGCTGAAGTAAATTTCTCATAAAAATTCATTTTTTACATGTTAATTAATGAATTATCACACATAATTTATATGAATTCAATTATACTACAAATAGAATCAAATCATTTAGAACTTCAAGATAATTGTAAGACTCATTTCTTGTTTCGAAGTTCAAAAACTTTATTCTCTTAATTTGATATTGCAGCTTATTGCCAGCATTTGTGTTTTTTTAAAAATATATATGCTATTCTTATGATTCCTGAATTAATATTTTGCTTTAAATTAAATCTGCAAAAGAGCTGAACACTTTTTTTGTTTGAATTTTTCGAGAAAGTTCAGAAGATATTTTTTTGTCATTGGATAGGTTTGATACAAAAGAATTGAATATTTTGTTTTTACTGCCCTTTAGAGATATGAAAATGTTTATAATTTATTCAATAAATTCTTGTGGTGACCTTTACTCCTACAAGTTGCAAATAGCTAAGGACAAGAATAAAATTCCATAATCAACAACAAAACCGATTATCTGTAAATATTTGAAGTGGAATATCTGTTCATATTTTTGTTTAAAAAGCTTCATTTTAAATTAAACTGGAAATATTTTTAAAAGTTTAATCTTGGTAAAAATTTACAAAACCATTTTCTTAGACGTAAAAAAGTTGTAAACCTTGATTGGGATTACTTTTTGATAGTGCATCATCAAAAAAATGTGGTTTGATTTTTTTTTTAAGAAAAAGAAGATAAATAAGCAATTTTTATTTAATCCATTTCTCTCCGTAAGTTTAAATTAGTAATGATTTAGAAAATTTTCAATTACAAGAGAGAGAGAGAGAGAGAGGCATGCTAAATAAAAAATAATATAGCTCAGATTAAAAATTGCCAAGTAAATTTAATGGAATCTTTTGAAATTAAGTTTCAGTCATATGCTTTAAATCATATTTTACAGTAAAATTTATATTAACATAAATACTTTTAGAGATATAATTATGTATGTAACATCGTAAAAAAATTATACTTGTCTTAAGGGGGTAGGTTCACGAAACGGGATCTGTATCTCAGTAATGTTAAAAATAGGTATTTTTAGGGAACATTTATAAACATTCTATTGAATGAAAATCTCCAATTTTTTTACTGAATATTCTTTGAACCATAATAGATACTTTAATCAGAGATTTTATGGATAGGATGTCTAGTTATTTAAAAAAAAATTTTTTCCCCACAAATCTGTTTTTTCTTCTTCAAAAACAGTGAAATTTCATGATGTTTAATGCTATAAATTAAGTCAGAATATTTTTTTGAAAAAAATCTCTCGATTAAAGTATGTATTAGAGTGTAATTATTAACTATGCAAAGTTATAAGTTGTTAAATGCAATAGTTTAGGAACAAATGTTCCTTATTTGGTAAAAATGTTAGTTTTGAGTTAAATGGATTTTAGTTATGGATTTAGTAGAGTTTTTAACAGGTGATAAAACATTTTCAAAAAATTATTAAAAATACTTTTGATGCACGTAGAATGATAATTTTTCACCATTAGAAGCGTAGAAATTCATATTTTATTAAAATGGGAAAAGTGAAAAATGTGTTTGGGGGCCGAAATTCATGAACCTATCCCCTTAACGTAACTAGAACATTAGAATTTTTGGTTACATCCACGCACACACACAATCAGAAATATAAACTAATACATATGTGGGACGGTGTTTAGGGGTAATGATGAATTTTTCAACGTAAGAAAACATTGTTACTAAGTTAAACAAACAATTAAGAAAATTAAGGATCACACTATTTACAGCATTTAATTATTTACAGAAAATGATAAAAGAAAGTTTGAATAGAGAGTAGGGTTCACGTGTGAGATGGGGATACTAAATACGGTTAAATCTAAAAAGGGATCTGCTTTGTTTTTGAAACCGAAGCAGCTGAAAGGGCGTCGAAGCTCACTTTTTCATGGTCGGCGTAAAAGTGATCGTTCAGGGGCCATATGGAGTCTGGCATCGTATATATATATATACTAGTCATTACCCACCCGCTTCACAGGGTATTTCATGATGTTTTATTAATATATACTGTTTATATATATATAAATTATTGATATATAGGTCCTGCATTAAGAATTCGATTGTATTGAAAAACATACTAATACCTGTAACTTTCGTCTCTTCATAAAAAAAAAAAAAAGGACAGAACTTCTAATTTGTATTTTCTAATAATCACTAAAATTGAAATATAGAATGATGTTTGCACTTTCGTAACCCCATAACCAAATGGATATCCGCAAAACCAATTTTCGGGGGATCTCTACTCCGTAAAATAAACATGCAAGCCAAATTTCAAGTCTGAATATAATAGATCAAAAATGAAATTTTTACTATCAATAACCCCATAATTCCGTTGAGAGTTGTTTTTTAAAATAACCGTTCTTATGGGATTTCAATTCAACAAAAGAAAAATGCAAACCAAATTTCCTTATTATAGTCCTTGTAGTTCGAAAAAAGGAATTTTTTTGTCAATACGCCCTCGTAACCCCCTGCTGCCCCAGGAGTTGATTTCCTTAAAATGTATTCTTAGTGGATCCCTGTTCAACAAAAGAAACGTGCTTAACAAATTTCAAGTATGTGGGTCTAACAATTCAAAAACAGGATTTTTTTTCTTTAACTCCCTTTGACCTCTCGCAGCCCTCCTTGGGGGTTGGTTTTCGTTTTACTCTTTGTTAGAGGAACTCTACTCCATGAAAGGAACATGCCTACCAATTTTCAAGCAAGTAGATCTAATAGTTTAAAAACAGAAATATTTATCTGTTACGCCCCTTAATCCCTCGAAATGATACTTGGGAGTTAATTTTCGCGAAACACATTTTGTAGCGGTTCTCTACTCTACGAAAGGAACAGCACGAAAGGAACAGCACGTCTAATAGTTAAAAAACAGAAAAAAATATCTATAACGCCCCTTCAACCCCCGCCACGCCACTTGGGGATCGATTTTCACGAAACACATTATAAGCAGATCTTTACTCCATGAAAGGATTCTGCTTATCATATTTCAGGACTATACGTCCAGTAGTTTAAAAATGAAAATAATTATCTATAACGGTCCTTAAGCCCCATAACGCCACTTGGGGATCGATTTTCCCGAAACCCATTTTGTAGCGGATCTTTACCCAATGAGGGGAATCTGCTTACCAAACTTCAAGACTGTACGTCTAATATTTTAAAAATCAGAATAATTATTTACAACGCCCCCACCTCTTGGGGTCAATTTTCCGAAAGCCCATTTTGTAGCGGATATTTACTTCATGAAAGAAACATGCCTACCAATTTTCAAGCAGGTAGGTCAAATAGTTTAAAAACGGAAATATTTATCTATTACGCCCCTTTAGCCCCCACAACGCTACTTGGGGGATCGATTTTCACCAAACTCATTTTGTAGCGGATTTTTACACTATTTGCTTACCAAATTTCAAGATTGTACGTCTAGTAGTTTAAAAATTTAAATAATTATTTATAACAGCTTTTGTGCATATGTTTTTTAAATCGTTCTAACGTAATTACACCAACAAATTTATTTCTTAATTGGATTACAGCCTTTCTAAGAAGTGAAACTAGAATGACCCCGTTTTATATATATGTTACCGTTAAAGTGTGAAATCCGTTATTTTATAGAATAACTAGTTATTTCATGAAACAACTGTACATGTCAGTTAAAGTACATAAAATTATTGAATTCATCTATTTAACTAGGTATTCTATAGAGTAACGGTTACTTGATCGTTAAAGTATGAAATACAGCCCCAAAAATTCTTTGAACCGATTACAGCTGCTTTACAACGACGTGTGTATGTGTACACTACATTCCGTTGCTTTTAAACGTAGAATTTAGGCGGTGTATATTTGTTAGCGTTTTACATTTTGGATTATTTACAAGTAATTTTGCAACCTGTTTTCAAGTAATGACTTCTGCAGGAATGGTCAAATGAACGTTGGACAAAGCTAAAAATTGCTGCACTTACTCGTGACAAATTATTAACTTTGATAGCAGAAGTAAAAAGTGAAAAGATATCACGTGTTTATTGGTTACTCCAGCACTATGATATCCTTGGAGTTCAAGGAGTAGAAAAGTTAATTGTGCTAGTAAGAAATGCAAAACACATTCTTTTTTCTCTTTTTTGTTTAAATAATATTAGCAATATGAGCAATAATAAGTTATATCATATTCTTTTACTTTATATTTATTTACCTATTATTTTTCATCTTTTATATACTTTAACCGACTTGTCTAGTTATTTCATGAAAAACCTAGTTATTCTATGAAATAACTTTAACGGTAACATAGATATAGGGTCTCATAAAAGCAAAATTTCTTTCAGTAATTAAATAATTACAATTATGAAATACAATATTATCATTGTAATACATTTTTAAATAGTGGCATGAACTCTTAAGCTATAAAACTAATGAATTTTTAATTGATAATTAAAATTTAGTAATTATAGACGCTGATTACTGTAAAAAATAATGCTATATTTCTCTTCTCTTCATCTTTTTAAAATAAATACCTTGTCAGGTTATTGATATTTTACTAGCATATAACATTCAATTGTTTCAAAGTAAACAGACGCTAAACCGACTGGCAATGTAAAAGTAAAAGAAAGCTTAAAAAATAAGACAAAACTTCTTAATACTCTTAATTAACTAAATTACTTCATTTAAATTCCTATTCTCGATTAAATATTTCGTATGTAGCTGATTATATATTATTATATATATGATTAAAGTACCATAACCATTCTCTATTCTGCTAATTTCTGCATTCTTCTCTACACACATCTTTTCTCTAAAATTGCTTAATTTAAACTAAAATTCTACATAATTACTAAAAATTATGTAACTGGATTTGTTTTTCCGTGAATTTAGCACCAATTTTGATATATCCTCATGTGTTTAATTTACACAACTTAAATAAATTAAAAATATATCATGTTAAAATGCTCTTTGCATGTTTGAAACATAAAATACAGCTTACAAAATAAATTACAAAATTGTGTTCTGTATTAAAGCTCTTATTTTGAAAACGTTTTTAAAGATTTATCCCTGTAAACATATTCGCCTTTTTAAATGTACAAAACGTTTTTATCCGTTATCCTTTCTAAAATTTACGAAATATTCGATCCAAGAGCCTTTAGCGACTTCCCTCTTTTTAGACTATTATGCATTTTACTCTCCAAAAAATACCTAATCCCAGCTTTAAGCTATTTCTCTTCTTTCTTTCGATATATGTAAATGTTCGCTGGTGTAAGAGCGCTCCATATTTCCATTTAATATCTTCGCCATTTCAACAATAGAGTCAAGATGCAAAGAACGAATTGACAATAAATTACTTCGCTCAACTGATATAAACCATGTAACAACAACGGTACGGTTGTGTTTTTGAACCATTTTGTGTCTTTATAGTACACGTGAAAGGGAGAGTTTTCCCTATAAAACAATTTATTCATTGTTTTCTTTTTTCCAACAGACTCGAGAATGAAGTTAAAGTGAGCGAGGGTATTTATAACCGTTGAAAAAGAGCCGCCTTCTTTTTATTGGCTACCGGAGAGGATCGTCTGCTGTTTGCAACAAAAAGCGAATTTCAATATTTCTTTTTTTTCTTCAGGTGAGTGGCAACTTTTCAAATAGAATGATTTTTTCCCCTTTCTTTTTTGAACTGATGATTTTAAATACAACAAAAATACGATCTTCGTGTTGCTTTTTTTTTAATCCAATGCTCAGTAATTTTTGTTCACGTGCTGAGCAATTTTTTTCGATGTTTTTTTTAATATTAATTACAATGTGAGCTGTCTTTTTTTCTCCGAATGTTTTTTGTAAAATGCACAAGCAAACTCACAGTAGATAATATAATAAAACCATTTCCTGTGCGTTTAGGAAACCCAAAAAGTTTGTCATCACAATATCAGAAATTTGGTTTATTGATTTATCTTTCACTCTGAAGTAATTATGCCGAGCGGACATGGTCGTGAACTCGTGGTGGCCGGCTTTGTCGAGTCACGTGTTCTAAAGGCTCATCGCATAGAGGGGCTGATGCAATTTACATCTGTCGAGGCTCAAAGTCTTCCCGTCCACGCTGAGTGGCAGTTTGGTGAGCGGAATGCCAACTCCTGCCCGTTGGCTTGGCGTGGAAGATTGGAGAGGGGGTTCCAGAGCTCATAGGCCATCCTCATCATTTGACTGATGCTCAAAATTACGAGGTCCGTCACCAATAGCCCTCACCATGCTTCAGTGCATGCAATTCAAAATCAAATGAAATCCAAATATGAACTAATTATGTTTCATTAGAATTATTTATCTTGATCTTTTCACATGAATAAAATTACTTTTTTGTCCTCAATAGAATATTATAATCGATTTTTAATGCACAATATAAGATGCATTATAAAATTTTGACATACATATTTATTGTATAAAATTGATGTTACCTAGTATATCTACATCATCTGATTGATAGTTCATCACACTTTGCATAATGTTCTGCAACTTTCAAAGAAAAATAAATTTATAAGGATCTCATTATTTCATTAGATGTTGGATTTTCAATAGATGGAAGGAAGCTTGTTATTTGCTTTTCCTGTAAATAAAAGGAATATAAGATATCGTAATATTATTCATTCAAAATGAATCATTAAAAAGCCAGTAAACTGATAAAAGACTTTAATTTCGGTAGAAGAAGTTTAACTGAAAGAAAGGGAATTATTTTTCTTAATTTGGGCTCAGATTTGTACAAACGTGTGAATGAAATGTTTAAAAGTATGCAGGCACACATATATAGGTAGAGTAAGAAAAAAGAAAGAGAAAAGGCAGATGAAAATAATGAGAGCAAAGAATAACATTTTATGATTACACGGATTATTTGTTGAATGAATTTATTATGCAGAAAGCTTTTATATACAGTATTTCTGGGGGGGGGGACAATAACCTAAAAATTACAAAAATATATTAATACCAAATGTATTAATTAAACACTACAGCTTTGCTAATATATGTAATAATTTTTTTTAAATCTAGAGAAAAGATATATATATATATATTACAAAAGTATACAAAATATAGTTATATACCTAAGATAACTATAGTCATGACAGAATAGTTTTAGCCACATAAATACTAGAGCAAACTCCTGGCCTTAGGAACCAAGATTGCAGGTTTAAACAATGTTTTTCAGCCAGCCAACCTTCACCTGAATTTGCCAATACTCTGGACCATAGGGAAAGCAAGAAATTTCTAGAGAAGTTTAACTATTATTATAAATAAAACCATAATCTATTAATGTAAAACGATAATATTATATAGCCTGTAATATTATATACTGTACAACTAAGAGTGCTTTGAAAATTATTTTGCATTTTACCTTATACAAAAAATTAATTAATTAAATCCTTTGAAACATTTACAAAATATTCTTTTGTCTAAAAAAATAAAATTAAATTAAAGGAACTCAAATAAAGTTATTAAAGCTTTTTAAAATATTACATATGAGTTGAAGTTAAATTGTCGGGAAAAATGTGCCATTCCTAATTCGTTGTAGTAAGATTACAAAATTTTTATTCCGAAAACCTTACATTATTTATCTTCTCTAAAGTTATTTATTAAATTTTAAATTACCTAACTGCATTCTGTTACATTTTCATCATTTTTAATGATAATAAATTATGTAAATTTAACATGTGTTATTGGATATGATGAAACATAAAAAAAATCTTTCAATAGAATTAAGACATAATGCAGACTAGAGGTTGGTTCAAAAGAGTATAAATAAAAATAATTTACAAGAATTTTCTACATTACTATATTTCGATTTAAAGATATTTTGTCTTTCATTTTGGGATTTTTTAAAATGAAATATCTTACGGAAATATCGTGTTATACCTCTCACACTTTTCGTTTTATATGTTGTTATTTCCGATGCCACTTGTTGAATCTGGACTATGTCAGATCTAGGTCCGCGAAATTCATCTTGACAAAGGACAAGATTGTAAGCCTGTCGTTAGCCGTAGCTTTGTGTACCATACAAGTGCCAGTACTATTTAGCTCGGTTCCACCCCAATTTTGAGGGGGAACAACACCCTGGGGCGGTCTCTCGCCTTTCTTCACTTTCCACCAACATCACAAGAGAAGAGGGGCACGATGCATTTACAAACATCCATGCTTTCTCCGGGATTCGAGCCCAGTCCCTATGGCACAGCAATCAGCTTCGTTAACCATTATAACGGATGCATTTTGTATTAAAACTGGCATAAAACATTTGTGATGGGTGCTTACGCGTTTCACTAACCTTCTCTTAAATTCTATATTTTATTTATTTCAACCAATCTCCACCGGGAGCCAAAAGTGTGACTTATGCAAATGAGATATTTTATACAAGTTCAGGTTTAGCAAGTTCGAAAATGATATAAAAGGGGGAAATGAAATGAAGAGAAATGAATTGAGAGAGTAGTTTTTCTAGTGGAAATAAAGTCGTCGGGAGTAAAGTCTATTGAAAAGTATACATAAAATCAGTTCGGAATAGAACTGAGAGATAGCTGAGATTGAAGCCGCTCATTAGAGCAATCTAGATATAGAAGAAGTAATTAGAAGAACCTGCCATAAGAAAAGGTATCAGGTTAGTTTAATTTCCCAAATTAAATATAAGTGTGTAGCTTAATTGTACGCGTCGACTGCTGTAGATTCAGTTAGGATTCCGTCGTTCATAATCGAATTCTTCTCATACTCCACTGTGTTTTGTTGTTCTTAAAATTTGAATAGTATTTGTGTAATCTCTCAATTAAGAAAGATCAATAAATAAGATTGATTTATTGAATAAGTAGTAGTCTATTATGAATTCAACACATTCCGATTTAGATAATACGCGAAGGGGAGTTAATAATCTTAGAGGTAGTGATAGACTACGACACATTTAATTTCAATATAAAAACTTCTCTACAAACGACATTTACCTTATTATCTACTTTTTATGTCAATACTGCTTTGATTTCTTCTTTAACCATGCCCTGTTATATTAAACGAAAGGTTTTATGCTTTTTACCTTTTCTAATAAATATTGAATACATTTGTAGTAGGCAGAAATATTTCCGAGTCTCGACAAAAGAAGATTTAAAATAGATCGGCCACCCGAAAAATTTACATCGTACGTAGGATTTGTTATGGAATAGAATACTCTTAAGAGAAATGATGCAACTTATACATATGACTTATTTTACTAGTGTTATATTTTAGATCAAGGATCTGCAAACTTGTAGCTGTGGTGTACCAAACCAATCTACTAATATGATTCGTCGTGCCCCACAGTAGGACTTTTTTGAAACAATTCAATTCCCATAATACATGCAGAATTAGAGAATAGATGTCAATAATTAAGATTTACAGGTTTATTATTTATTAATTTTACATCATTTAAAAATATTTCCTAACATAAAAATAAACATCATAAAATATAACTATTTCTTCAACAAAAATAAAAAAATTAAAATTGTTCCCATATATATTATGTGTTTTTAAACATATTTATTAAAATAGGAAATAGACAACGTCAAATATAAATATTTTCCCCTTTATTACAGTTAAATAAAAACTTCAATGACATCAATAATTTACAAAATAGCTGTGAATTTATCTTTTAGAGAGTTATCTTTTTTCAAATTTTTTCGTAATTCAGAAGATGTTTATCAAATAATAACTTACATCCATTCAAAAATCGACATATTCATAGAGTACTGTAGAAGGCCATGAGAATTGCATCGCGTGCCACAGGTTGCCGACCCCTGTTTCAGATCGAAAAACAGAAAATATTTTAAAGTCAATTTAAAACCAACATAAAAGAAAATGAGTTACATTATCCCTTGACCATCCCGAGGAAACAAACTGAATAAAGAAGTTGATGTTACATTATGAAAAAAAGAGAAATAGAGATAGAGAATTAACACAATAATTTTGAAAGTATTTTTATTTGATTCCTATTCATCACATTAAATAGAGACAAAGTAACAATTAATAGCCATGCACAATTTTTAATACATTCATTTCTTTTAATTCATTTAAAGTAGATTTAAATTTTTAATAAAAATTTTATTTTAAAAACAATATGTTTTAAACTTTAGAACAATGTTACTACAAGTTGTTTGAGATCTTAAGAGTTTAGTTTTCACAAAAAAAAGAACCATGTTAAAAAAATTTTACTTTGATTATATATATAATTTTTAGTATGTTTTTGTATGTAAAATATTTTTTTCCTTTAAAGATTGATTTGAAGCAAAATATATTTACACAAGTGTTTTTATAAAGTAGAGGCAAAAATTCTACTCTAGTTTATTTGAGAAATCCAACATCTTAGATTGATTGGGGTGAACTGAACTGAATTAGGACATCACCTTGGTTGGTCATCCGTTGATCAATACTAGAAGTCATAAAGAACATCTCTGGAGAAAGCATTTTTGTAGCAGATGGTCATCACGTAATGAACAGATTTCGAATAGGGAATTTTTCCCCATGTATTTTATTCTATAGCAATCAGTATTAGATACAGAAGGAGAAAATTCGTTTAAATCAATATGGAAAATGTTTAACAATTGAAATAGACTTGTTTACGTATAGAAAGCATAACTTTCCATACATTAAAAAAATCTAACTAATTTTAAAAATACAGTTTTATTGCGGTAATGGAATCCTTCTTGTAACCTTATATACACTGATGATGTAAAAAAAATGATAACATATATAAAATATATTTATTTTATTTTTAAAACCAATGAATCTCTTAGAAGTCTCTTTTATTTTAAATAGTCCGTGATAAGTGTCACAAGTCGTGACGCTTTAATTAAAGTTGAATTTAAATATATATATATATATATATATATATAAAACTGTTTAATTAGTAAAATAATTAAAAATAAAGTAAATATTTACATGAATGATCTACATAATGAAGCCTCTTAATAAATTCTTAATTAAATATTTTATTTAATTATATTGAATTAGTGATTAATTAGTTTGAGTGTACTTAATGTAAAATGAGCTAATGTAAAAATACTTTAGGTTTTTTTAAAAATTTTGTTAGTGAATAATTTAATTTCGATACTGATTGTCTAATTTGTTAGAGATTTAACTAAAAGAAATATTTTTATAAAAATACCCAATCAATAATAAGGAAAATTTTAGCGCAGTTGATAGTCATGACACACACACACACACACACACACACACACACACACACCACACACACACACACACACACACACACACACACACACACACACAACACACACACACAACAATTAACAACAAACCAAAACACAAAAATTTAAACTTTAGCGTTTCTAAATCAGGATGATGCAATTTTTCATCATCCATGCATGCGAACCAATCAGAATGCCTTTACCGGAAATCATATGACTCTAACAGCTTCCGGTTGACCATGACCATAAACAGACGAGATCTCGGGAGCGAAAAAAAGGCTGCTTTTGTAAAAGCCATATGCATTTTATTTTTGTGAGTTTTTTCTTTTTTACGTAATTAACTAAAAGTGGATTTAAAAGTATTATGCCCACTCATCCCTCAACGACTTCATGAAGTTAATTAACAATATAATGCAACACCCGAACAAATTAATCAAATTAATTAATCTAACAAAATGTCATATTACAAGTGTTAAAAATGCCTTCAATACAAATCACATAAAAGTGCAGATGAATAATGATGGTGATATATTTGATGTGGTAAATCATATTTGTTAAATATGCATAAAATAGAATAGAAATACTGTGATCTATTGTTAAGCGATGAGTGTATAGTAGCATGCAGAGAACTGATACTCAGATACTTAATCTGCATCGTAGGAAACAAAAGGTGGATCAGATTTCACTTCTATTGAACACAACGTGCTTTGCGCATCACTGAATTTCAGTTTAGTCTTCGTGAAATGTGGGTCCATTCAAAAATTTTCGATACGGGTGCTTCTAGTACTTTCGTGATAGCCAGAAGGAAAAAAAAAGAGGTTAAAAAAGAATTTTCCATTATTGCTCTAAATGCTGTAGAAAAATCTGCTATCGAAATGTGTTTCTCAAAAAGTTACTACCTCGAAATCAAGAAATGCTATTTTTGGATAGTTGCGTTTTGAAGTTTTGGTATATTTTTTGTACGATTTCCCCACACACACAATTCTTTCTATGTATGATTTCAAGTTGTATGATTTTCTGTTAAACTTTTTATGCAATATTTAATGTTAATATTAATTTAAATAACTTGCAGTGCCTTTGAAAATCTGTCTAACCTTTGCATGTTTATTCAATATTGTATTGAGTTTACTCAGTATTTTATAAATAACTAAGTTTTTTTTAAAACTTAAAATAATTTTATTTCTCTTTTTTAAGTTTAACAATAGACATTAACGTGAAATAACTACAAAAATTGAAAGTTAACTTTCAAAATTTTTGTAATTTAACAATTTGTAACTTTATATTATAGAGTATGAAATTTTTTATTTTTAATTCAAAATGTGTTGAAATTTTTGATTTCTCCAGTTCTAAAACTAATTCAGGAACAGTGGGTGTTATTTAAGAAACTCTGAAGACTGCGTCGAATTAATAGTTTAAAGTATGCAACTTTTTGTAGTTAATTTTTTTTTTTTATGTTTGATTAATAACGTTTTTTTTTTTTTTATTTGGATTACATTATTTTTAGATATTTTGGTTTTGCTGTATTGATTTTATTTATTGCAGTGAGTCCATATTCTTTTTCTGAAGGTTTATTTTGGACAAATATGCCAAGAATTGAGTTGTCTTTTTAGGTTTAACATTTTGTATTCTTACACTTGATTGTAAAGAAATGTAGATAATGTGAATTGTGCGCTTTTTTATAGAAAAAATATCTAATCGTTACTATATTCAGCGCTAAATTTTATACCGTTTAGATTTAATTTTAAATACAGTGAAAATGGGTATAAATTAATTTTCTGATTCATTAATTAGTTTGCAGCTTGTATTTTCCAAATTTTCTGAGGTTATTTTCCATTTGCTTAAAGCCTAGATTTGTTTCTATCATGCCTTCCATGCTGAAATTTTGTAAAATATTTAATTGCATAAAATAAGTAATTATTTTTTCATTCGCTTTCTATAAGTACCTAGCTACATACGAATTTTGGAAATATATAAGTTCAAATAAGGATATAGGTCTTATTTCTCCATGTAAAAATCTGTTTTTAGGTAAATACGTGTACAGAAAAACATTAAAAGCGTAATTTTACCATACACAAATTTTAAATAAATGAATAACAAAGCTCATTTATATTAAAAATAGGTTATAAGAAATCTATCACGATTTGCAATTTTTTAATTATGGAGACTTAAAACTGCGATTTCGCTATGGAATCCATAACGTTATTATCAAAATTTCAGAATTACTAAATTTTAAATACAATATTAAAATATTATTTTAAAATAAAAAGATAATATCAGTGGAAGTGTACCTTTATTATTTTCAACAGATTTTTTTAAACTAATGTAATTATTAAATTGAAGTTCCAGATAAATTTAGTGCATTTAAAAATTGATTTGATTGATTATTAATTAAAATGGCACACAGACGGAATATCAGAACTTTTAGCGACAGACTTCCTAGTTTTTAATTAATTGACGACGACATATGGGGTGACACTCCACTTTTCAAGCTTCTATACAAGACCATAAAATAAGAATATTAAATTACGACAGATTTAGAGTGCATCAAACTCTCTATGCCAGGGATTCTCACCAATGTGCTACCAAATTCTTCATAATTTTGTTACTTTGATTCCTGCCAAGTAGATAATGGATAGATTTAAAAATGCTTAGTTTTAGAAATGAATTTTTGTATTTCAACCAACTGAAAGTATTAAAAAAACATTAATTTTAAAGATAATGTTTAGCGTTAAGTATCGTTGGAGTAAATCATCGTACATTTCTGTGGGTATACACCGTGTAAAATATATTTTTTATTAAAAATTTACTTCCTCTCATTATTATCTTTCGTAAAACCTATCCATCCCATTCCTCTTTATTTCCTAAACAGATATTTTATATGTGATCCATTATCCAACTGCTACCCAAAACACATATTCTTTGTCGAAACATATAATAAAATGTAGCAGAAGAGCTTTAACGAAACGAAATTTCTTTCCCTTCCAAAAATGCACAGGAAACTTTTCCAGTAACATAATATTCCCCTCCATTAGCGTCTTTTTAGTACAATATTTTAACTTTTACTCTTCAATCCACGTAGATGTTTGATAGCCGTATTTCAATATCATATTCCTAAACAAATGCTAGCTACTTTAACGAGCTTAATCATCATTCAGCAACGACGTGTTTTCATCTTAAATAGGGTTCAGATTCCACCATTATCGCTCTGATATTTAACATTCCTTTCATGTTATTGTTCATCCAATCTGCCTCACCTCCACTGTCCCAGATGATGGCATAACTGGATAAAGCTTCTTTTAGAGCTTTCTCTTCCACACCTAATCCGATACACAGTAAGCTCTTAAAGCTTCCAGAGTGAGCGAATGGATCTTCTGCTAAAGAGGAGAGAAGTGCCTTTTCTGCCGATTTTTCCCATCCATCATTGATTATTGACCTTCTAGGAGGCCAACCCTCTTTCCCCTCGAAATGGCTATTATCTCCTCTTTACCGTATAACAGGAGATTGGATGTAAAAACTATTTCCTATCGTCACGAGTAGCAGTTTTTCATGCCAGAAGGAAAGCTTGTTCCAATTGACATTTCAGGGAAAAAACTATTAAGATGTCAGTGTTTTTGGATCATGTCTGTGGATCTGTACGACTATTATGTGGACCCAAATTGATGGGAAGTGTTTCAGGTGGGGTTTGAATATAAGAAAAATCGATTTTTAATATCTCTGTTGTAATGTTGCAGTAAAAGTGAAATGGAGAAATGCTTTAGAGTAGTGGTTCTTAAAAAGTGGTCCGTGGATCCCGGGGGTCCCCAATGTTTTTCTAGAGGGTCCGGGAGGAGGTGTCATTTAATGTTACGATTTAAGGTATCCGACTGCTCTAAAATTGTTAATTTTGCAAAGACCTGAGAAATTTTCTTATGATTTTTTTTGCAGACCATATTATTAGCCTTATAAAAATACCAAGTTAATTATTTTCCGTTCATTAGAACAAAAACTACAAGTGTTTTAGTAAAAGCAGATGCCATTACTTTAAGCAAGATGGCATACTTTAAAACACGTTTTATTCAAAATGTGTTTTTTTGAAAATGATCAAATGGGGACAGCGATTGCTCAAAAAATTTTGAAAATAATTAACTGAAATTTTTTGTGTATGTTTTGTATAATAGTAGAAGTGTTTTAAACTTCAGATTCATCAATCACTGTTTGAAGACAAAATTTACAGTCCGTTAAGTTAATATAATCATTGTTTTTTAAGCAATTCCATGTAATAACTAAGGTAAAGGGCTATAGTTTTTGTGAAGAAATTAAAATATCTCTTATCCTGAAGGTCATTTCAAAAATGAATAACATAACAACACATCAGAACTGAAAAATTGAAAATTTGTTTATATACTTTTGGTACAGAATGGGTCCCGTTTAAGTTATTTTTTGTAAATTTTTACCAATTTTTTTTTCCATTTTGGTAATAATAATTTATTTTCCTCTTAATTTTAGCATATTTTTCTTAAAACGTACAAAACAAATCTAAAAACAATAAAAAAAAATTCCTAAATCTCCATTTAAAAAAAAGTTGCCGCTAGTAGTTGGATACCTTAACAGACTCTGAAAGGCCTTTTGGTAAAACTGAAAAATGTGCCATTTTAGACTACATGACTACATTACTGACCCAATGAAAAAATTGCTTGAACATATATTTCAATTAAATATTAATTCAGTTTTTTTTTATTGTTTGCAACTACGTAGCAACTCTACTACAACATTTAATGTTTTTTTAAAGGAAAAACATTTGTTTTTATTTCTAACGGGTTGCGGATTTGTGTTTTACCATTGCAAATTTAGTACATCTCCAAGAGCTGGTATCACCCTTTAGTGCGGCGCCGTATAGGCGGATACCAATCGCCGCAGGTAATTTTGACTCCCAGTTTCCTCCCTAGAGGGAGGCACCTGAGCTCTGCCGATATGAACCTGCACTAGGGTTTAATTTTGCCGAGAGCATCCAAGCCAAACAGACACTCTAGGGATCTTTAACATGCCGTATAATCATACGACATGGCTGCTGTCGATTTTCTGCATCATGAAAATCCACCGACTTGGTCCGGTGTCGAATCCCCAACCTTAGGTGCAGATGGCCAGCGACAAACCAATCACGCCACCCATCTGGCAAAAAAAAAAAGTGTTAAAAAAATCTACTTTGGAAGCAAAGACAATTTTGGGATTATTGAGGAATCTAAGTCATCCAGCTATGTGTTGCTTTGGGAGTTAGGGCGAGGTGTTCAAAATTTTAGGGGTTCGCGATGTCAAGCTGATACATAAGAGGGGACGTGGTGATCAAAAGTTTAAGAAACGCTTCTTTAGAGTTTGAAATATCGTAAAACGGTATTTTACAAAAAAAAAAAAGAGGTATTTGAATTTTATATTAATTTTGCTTATTTTGATTAACTTAGTACAAGAATTACGCAATGGAACCTCGAAATTTTGAGCCTCACTCAAATAATAATGATTTGGGGTCTATTTCTTTTCATGTATGAATGAGCATGTATGCATTATGAATTTTGTGGTCCAAAAGGGCCACGATGATTTTCCACATGTGCTGTTTTCGTCGGAATTCCTTTTACAAAGGTACTGTCCAGTTTAATCTTCGTTAAAACGTAAGAGGTAGCGATAGCTTTTATGGAGTAATTTCTGGTGTTTATAAATATTTTTTATAACTGAATATCTACAGCGATAAAAAAAAACTCTTATTCCAGCTGAATTTAAAACTTCCGACATGCGATATGCGAGATTTGATAATATTTTTTTTTTATATTCAGGGAAAATTTCAGAAAACTTTTAATTAGATTGGAACTAAAGAACAATCCTGAGTTTAATCCTAGACAAAATTATATTCATTACTTGAGAGTTATGTATCATACATTTCTGAGTATGATCCAATATATATCATCAAGAAATGGTATCGGCAGAATTTAAGACATAAAAATTGAATTTTCTTCTTAAAAAATATGGGTTATGCAGCTTAATGGTTAAGATCACGAGTTATATAAGTAATACTGGAGAGAGGTATAGGTTCGAAGTTTGATTCATTAAAAACCGTCGTTTTTAGGGTGTTCTGCACATTAAATCTAATTAGACTTGAAAGACCTTACGTGGTTTAATGTGGATAGTAATGAAATATCAGTTCGACTTCATGTGCAGATAAAAGTTAGAGGATCCTCCACCAATAATTATGGTAAATGTTTCGAGCAGTATTAACTTGAAAAACCCTAGATTACCTTGACAGGTTTGCTTTAATATTTGTTTTTAAGTTAGGTAAATTTATTTCTGTTTTATTTATTTTACTATTTTTAGCGAGGCACGTTCATTTTACGCAGTTATTTATGTAAATGAAGAACGAAGTGAACTGTATCTTTTACTTTTACGTATAATAAATTTTTTAATCAGATATAGTCGAAAAGGTAGCTTTTAAGAGAGAGAGAGAGAGAGAAAATCGAGTTAATCCCATGAGTTTAAGATATTATGCACTTATCCACAATTTAGGCTGATTTAAATTAAATTACGTTGAGTTTGGATTTAGATTTAATCATCAATATTTTGAACATAGTTTAGTTAAAATTTGTATTTATTCACAAATTTCTTTTTACTGATTAACTATTTCTTCAAAAAGAGACTTGCATTTGCTATACTTTTAAAACTAAGAGCTTGTAATAGAATTAAAAAGAACTACAGTCGGACCTTTATTTAACGAAGCCGCTAAATCCCCAAAATATTTCGTTATATGTAAAATTCGTTAAATGGAGATTCAGTTCCAGGGAATGGAGTGCTTGGTTCCAGGAAATAGTTCCTAAAATAGGGAAATTCACAAACTAGAGGTTAGTAAAATGGAGGTCCGACTGTATTTGGTTATAGTCTATCTCGTAGAATTAAGAATACGAATCTCAGACATTTTGTACTTAATTTACGGAATCACCGGATTATTCATCCTTATTTATTTCAAAGAAATTGTCTCGGAATGCATTGCTAAAATAAAAATAAAAAACGGGGCAGTCATAGAGACTGCCGATAGAAGTGAAAACTTAGAACTTTTAGTATTAAAATTTAAAATTTCATATTGTTTGAATTAAAATTATCAACTTCAATCTGGTTTTCACATCTATTGACACTCCGAGCAACAATTATACGCATGTTTATATGGTTTTTTTACTATTCAAATATATTACGGCTGTACAAGATCATGACAAAATTTAAATACAATTCAATTGAAATAACAATTAATATACAATTTATTATTTATGGATAGTATTTGTATTTACTTAAATTTCAATGTACTTGATTTTTAACATTATTTTAATTGTTTGCATCATTGTCATCATTAATTTCAACAATACTTAGACTTTTTGTACTTTCAATTATTTCATTTTGTTCTAAAAAAGATACAATAGGCTTATGGTAACTAAAGTAAGAAAGGAAAAAGTTTGATTCAAATTTATCTATGTATCGCGTAAAAACCGCAACGATCGTCGTTTTATATTTTGTAGTACTGAGTTTTCGATCATTGGACATATTTAAATTAAGTGTTTCATATAGAAATTCAATTAGTGGTAGATTTTTATCATCTGCAAAGTTAATATTGAAGTCTCCACTTAAAATCATCGGTACATTATCATATTTTTGCCAAATATTTTTTCGAGTATTTCAGAACCTTTTTTTTGTATAAATCATCAAATGTTCGAATAAAAATTGTTGAATCTGTCTCATAGATTTTCCAGGCGAAATATAAACGGCAACCATTAATATGTATTGCCCATTCTCGGAATCGCAACGAGCGACGAATATTATCAGAAACATTAACACCAATGCTTCTAGTGAATTTAGAATGTATGTCCATATGTGAAGTAATGAAGTGTGACGTATCTTGAGTATTGTGATATATCGCTACGCCTGCTGCTGGAACTTCGGGTTTTTAATAACTTACAACAAAGTTGAAATTCGGAATATCAAGTGGTTCTTCGTTTTTCATACGAATTTCTGAGAAAAGCAGAACATTTGACTTTCTTACGATAGCATCATTTTTTAGGTCAGCTGCATGCGC
Source organism: Trichonephila clavata (assembly GCA_019973975.1). Classification (NCBI taxonomy): domain Eukaryota; kingdom Metazoa; phylum Arthropoda; class Arachnida; order Araneae; family Nephilidae; genus Trichonephila; species Trichonephila clavata. The sequence goes on along the minus strand of BMAO01035412.1, from coordinate 319,242 downwards.
ATGCAAACTTTGACAATTGAATGAAAATATCGATAATCCTTTCTTGTTGGAGATGAATTCTAGAAAAGTTTTGGAGACCGTTTGCAGTGTATTGTTTTGTAACCTTTTCAATTCTAACGTTAGATATTCTCGATGACTTCTTGATCTTTTATGATGTTTATTTTTGCATTAATAACCATATTTTAAGCTTACAAAACATTAATCTTGAATTATTATTAGATTTTATAAAAATTTTAATTTCAAATTCTACGATAAAAATATGATTGAACAACTAGAAGTCTGTTTTACCACGGTAGTAAGAAAACGTCTAAACCACTGTGAAATACTAATCCGGATTGCGTGATGCATTGCAGAGGTTAAATATTAGAAAATAAATAATGCAAAATTTTCAAACGCCAGAATAAATACGAAGATTTATAATAGTTTTAAATAATATAAAAATTTCAAAAGCCAAAATTTAAAAAAATTTGAAATAATTTTCTGTTATTTATTTTTAAAAAGTATATTTATTTGGTACTCACTATTGCACCGCACAATGATTCTTCAATTAAACGATTCAAATAATAATCAAACAAAAACACTATTTCAACAATGCACAGTATATACAAATTGAACTGTTCACCAAATGCATTCAATTTCACTTATAAGATATACACAGCACTATACGTCAGCTGTATAGCTACAGATATACTGCTATAAGCATGTCGGTGACGCGAACGTGCGAGATTTCACTCATCCAAAAAGTTTCTAAGGCGAACAGCACACTGCGCATGCGCCAGTCAGAGCATGTCGGTGACGCGAACCCATAAGATTTTCCCCTACCAAAAAGTGCCCAACGCCGCTAAAGAAGTTTTCACTTCAAAAATAAATAACATTTCTTCAGAACAAAACTAGGTTGCCGTTGTACCTTAGCATTTACATTTTAACATTTGCAGAAAGTGGATACTGAAATCCTATAGCCAACATGTAGGTTAAACCAGTTGATGCTGCTTCAGCCCACTTTGGCATGTTTTTGAGTTTCTTAGAGCAAGTATATGAAACATTCCTGTTCAATTGATAGTCTAGAAAGGCTGTCTCGAAATGTGGCAGGAACTTGACCATAGCATTCTGAAACGGACACCACTGTCAAGGGAAATGCGTTGCAGAGCAATTGTCCTGAAACAAAAATAGTGAAGTGGCTACTACAGATAGTGGAAAAGGGGTCGTCTCGAAATTGCAGTTCTAATCAAATAATTTGTAATAGAAAAAAAATTCTCTAGTAAAATGTTTAATGTGTGACATTTTACAAATAAAAATAAAGGTTTTTTATTGAAAGTATATAAAATAATTTTAAAATCTATAGATTTTAAAATATATTACTTACTACATCGAATATTTTAAAAATAAGAAAATGATAAAATAATAGCTCTTTATATATTTTATTACATTAAACACGTAATTTTAACTTTTTGCAATTCAGGCTTTTAGTCTAAGTAACTACTAAGACTAAAAACTAAAAGCATGAAAATAAAAGTGTAAGAAACGAAAACGCTGATGTCTAGAGTTAAAAGCAGTATCGTTATCAAGATATGAGTCTGCAGGCCATCCAACATATCAAGTAAACATTCCCTCTACATTGTAACTCAGGATCAAGATCCAGGCAGATGAACAAAAGTGCGGATTTTTTAATGAGATAATTGCTAAAAAAAAAAAAAAAAATAATTAAGCATTTGAGAAAATTATTCTTGGTTATAATTTTCAGGTTTTTAAAGGAACGAGAAAGTAATTATTAAGAGACAAATAACAAGTAAAATATAAAAATTGTAGAATAATCATTTTAATATGTTACATACTAATATATAAAAAAGTGCAATTTATAATTGATGTAATTATCAATATTCAATATGAAGCGCTGCTGTTACAAATATTAAAAAAAAATCATATTTTCGTTTCGTACATTTGGTTAATTTTTCTTTTTCACTTTATAAGATATTATACAAACTACAATAAACACTTGATAAAGTAATCATTTAAAATTTATTTATTTTATTATTTTGAAACGAAAAAAAGATGTGCAGGACACAATAAAACGTGTTTAAAACGGATTCAAGATGGAAAAAGTAAGAAGCATTGCTCAATAGGGATCAATCTCTTTACACCATAATAATAGTTTAAGTCTTTCTTATAAAATATTAAAATACATAAGGTAACTATCACGTTGCGTATTTTTGTATATAAACAAAGCAGTTACAAATAATCTAACAAATATTTGTTAGTAAAATGTTTTTTGATTGAAGTGAACTTTTATCTTTAAGTTTTCAACATTTCCCATTAAAAACAAATAGTTTAAAAGAATGCAATTTTTTTAAAATTTGTTTTTTTACTGTACAGAAAAATATATTGGTTTTAAAGTGGCTTTTATATAAAAAGTATTAACATTATTACTTCCAAAACTCATATATCGCTCATTATTCATATAATATGTTGCCTGGAAATAAGACCAATCTTTGTGCCAAGTAGAAAATTATGAAGTTGTAATAATGGGCTATCCCCGAGGTCTACCCTCCCTAACTTAGGTTTTCTTCCGTCCAACCAAATTGGCACTTAAGCTAGAACAACCCCTCTCCAAAAATGAACGTCACGACTATATGGTATATAAATAGTTAGAAAGATATAGAAAAGGAGATGTTGTGTACAATATTGCAACACTAGTACTGCCTGTGCATTATATTGTATCGCTACGTGAGAAAACGAAGATCTCGGAGTATTTCTCTTTGGAATGTTTTGGAAGTTGCATCTCATTTCAAATAAGTAGCCATTATTTCTCACCCTTCATCTTGTCCTGTCCATATGTCGCGTTCTTAGTTCTAACGTTCAAATTAAAAAATGTAGATTATTGTATGTATCTGTTTGAATCATTTCATGACCGATTTGATGGATTTTTCATCCATGCTGTGTTCGGATAGCTCCAAGAGCCCCAACAATCAGAAAGATCTTCTCCTCAACCGACATCAGGAGGAGGTACTGCAAATAAGTCAGTAATATTTTACTATTATTATGTTTAAAAGCTTTTCGTACCAAAATTAACGATGAAAGGTTAATTTATTAATAAGTTTAATTGATATTACAACAACAAAGGAAATTAAGGTATTCTCACGTTGTGTTTGTTCTAAATCGTCAACAGTTTAACAATTCTATTAACATACTTCAGTTTCCTCAAATTAAGAATAAACCACAGTTAATAAAATAAAACTATTTGTCGCTGAATAATTTTCAGTCAAAAATCAACATTAGAATACACAAAACACAATCCATACCTGCTTTGTCTTATGCATCAAATACATAATTTCGATGTTTTTTCCCCTTTTCAAAGCCATTACCCCCAGCGAAGGATTTCAACCCAAACCCATCAGCAAACACTCCTCCCTGTTACTCGGGGACATTCCCATCTTCGAAGAGCAGCAACATGAAAAAAATACAACCGAAATCAAGTAAAACCTTCCTCTCTCAAATATAAATCCGCATGAAGGGTATAAATAAGAGAGCGGGTGGGCGAATCCTCGGGCGACTGCCTACTCAAACGGTGCAAATGGAAGCCCCAATTTCACCTGTCGCCCTCCCTTGCCTTAAATGGCTCTATTTCTACCGAAGATGAAGTAGAAAATAGAGCATCGCAATGGAATCATTTCCCGGGGGCCCATCACTCTCTGGCAGAGGCTTGACTCGGCACAAAACAAGCAAATATAAACACGCCGCCTGATCCGTTGACAGAGCAAACGTTTTACCTGAGGAGGCCGCCGCTTATCATCTCCCCTTCAATGGAGATGGCGTGGAGATGTATTTCTATCCACCGAAATGTGGAGAAGAGTCATTTGTCTGGGGTCTTTTCTCTTACGGAAGTGGTTTAGAGGAATGTGAAAAGCGAAGGGAGAGTGTAAGGGACTCGGTAGAAATCATGCGAAGGTAACACGTTAAGTCGCATCTTTGTTTAATGTTTATCTTCACGTATCATAAAAAGCTCGAAAAAATTAGGTTTCTTTTGGACAATATTAAAAATTTTTAACTACCAAATTTTTAAAAAAAAATATTAACTCTTTAGATTTTTTAAAAAATTTCGATTGTGTTAAAATTTAAGTTTTATTTCTTCTGTTCAAATATTTGGTGCTTCCTAGTTGTTTAGAGTGAGTGTGAGTGTGTTTATTAATTCCGTATTATAAAGCAACACGAGGGCCACTGGTAGAATGCCAGTGGTGTAACGTACACCCCCGAAACCCCCACATCGCGGGGGTTCTAGGGGCCTAAAACCTGACTGGCGCCAAGTACGTATCCTTTGTAAGATCTGGATTGGGGCCCAAAATCTGACTTTGTTAAGGAGGTCCTAATACTCTCCGTTACACCACTGTAGAATGCCCAAAGGAACTGAGCTCACCCGAAGACGGTTTAGAGCTACAAACCGATTCCTCGGGATATCAGAGTCCAGTCTTTATTGAAAAATAATTCAAAGCGTACATTTTAAACAGCAGTAGACAGTAAAATAACCTAATACATATTTAAAGATAACTACACGGTATACATACATGTATGTATACATGGGCCGGTTTAAGGCCCTTGGGCGCAGAATATCTATAGCCCCCCCCCCCCTCTTGGCAGTGGCGGATCCAAGACGGATCCGGTTAAGTCCAGCTTGTCTGGCCCCAAGCGCTAATAGATAAACCTTCACTGGTATACATAATACAAATATACAAAGCAATAATAATAAGAAAGAAAAAAAGCATAAAGGGTATAAGAGAAGGAAGAAAGATTATACATTATTCCGGCATTATTACAAATATATCAAAAATAGTAAAATTATCCGACACAAATGCACTGTACAGACCCAAAGAGCTATTGGCAATGGACTTCGTAATTTTGAACAACGCTCAAAATGTGAAAGCGATACCTCATCAAGCTATCAATGATCTAGTTATCTAAATAATCATAAATAAGATTAAAGTCAATTTCTGTTGATATATAAATGGATAAATTATATTTAATACTCTATTTTTTTAAAAAATATTCTTAATAGTTAAAAAACTTTAAAAGGAAACCGAGAGCAGGATAAAGAGCGAAAGTTGTTTTCTCACACTGTTGGAATAAAGGTGTTGAACATACCTCCCATGAAGACACTTTGTTGGATTTGAAGAATTTGATTGCTTTTTCGTTTGTATTTATACTCGCTTTACAGGGAGATTTAATATTTTTTAATGTAAGTCATTTAATTTAAATATTCAAAAAAAAATCTAAATGCGCATTATTTTTTATTATTGTTCTGTTAAGGTTAAGTAGAGTTAAGGAAGTTTTTAATTAGTTGTGCGAAAGTTGTTTCATAAAGTTACTTTATAGTGTTTATTTGTATTGCAATAAAAATTAAATTATTTTTAAAGATAGAATCAATTGAAATTGTATTATCGTTCATGTATTTTTCACAAGTTATGCTGAATTATATGAACAATTTATGAGCAAAAGTTTTTGTTTCGAAGAAGTAAAAAAAAATTATCTCTTTTTAAAAGCTCCACGGAAAGACATAAATAAAAGACTTGTGAATATTTGAACAATAATTAAAAGTAAACTGATATATTATATTTTTTTCTAAAATCTAAAACAAAACTATTTTTTGTAGCATTATCAAAAATATTATTTTAATTATTATTGTATTAAATAGATGTTTTTTGTTAATTAATTAGTGTAGTCTCTCTGTCTTTTGAAAAAAAAAACGATGGAAACACAGTAATTAAATTTAATTTAAACTATTTATTTAATCTGCATATACTATTGAACAAACAAAATAAAATATTATATATATGTTGAATTGTCAAATGCTTATTTTATAACCGATCTTTTTAACCTTTAGTTTAATGTTTTCACTCTAAATTTATAATGTGAATTTTTCTTTTGTTTAATTGACTTATTACTGAATAATAATTTATTGAAAACCGGTTAAATTTTTAATTACTTTATAAGGAACACAGAAGCTATAATTATTCTCTTTTTTGCGTATTAATTTATTAATATAAATGTGATACTTATAAGTTATTTAAAATGTTTGAGAAAATTAGGCTGTTTAGGTAGAATCTGTTGTCATTCTTCAGTGGAACTAATGTAACTGAAACAAAGTTTAAAATTGAAATATTTATCTCAATTAAAATCGCATTATTGCTTTCAATTAATTTAATATATTTTTTAAATCCTAGTTCTGTATTTCGAGGAATTTACATTTTGATATTGAAAAATCCTAAATCTGTTAAAAATCTTTTAGTTTTGGAGTTATTAAGCAATGATTTCCCCAGTTTATGATATTTTTCTCATTTATATAACATTCATGTGTTGTTATCATAGGCATTTAAATTCACTACAATAAAACTGTAAATTCATTTACTTCTACGTTTATGGTTGTTTTAATAAATAAAAACGTATTAAGAGTTGCATAAGAAAAGCAAATGAAATATGAATGTATTTAAAATACAGATGTGAAAAAGTTACGAAAAAAGAAAATGAATGGATGAAAGAGTACAAATTGTGGACTAAGTTAGATAAATAATTAGAAAACTAAAAAAAGAGAGAGAAGAAAATTATTAAATTGACAATCAAAAGAGTTATACTCCCCAAGTTTTGAAGATGGAAATATTTGATTGTTGATAGATAAATTAAGCTAACAAAGGATGAAAATAGAGAACTGATACATGGATGGATAGTTGATGGATATTTGGAGTCTCAGTAGCCCTTCTCTTGAAAAGGGGAGGAAAAACTAATAAACTCCACGTCACTTTTTCTACGGCCCCTTGCAACTTAACCGTCTGTGTTCTCAATGTGTCTCCCATCGAATATTATGACAGAGTCATTTCTTTGCACACGCGATAAAAGAGGGGGGGGGGACTAATCCCCTCCGGAGGCTTCTCTTCCACACCCCTCATACCAATTTCTAAGCTTTCACTTCGCCCTAAACTCGGAGATAGCGTTCAATTCATTTCTGAAACGCAATGTAGGAAGGTTTGAAGAGCATACACTGAAGTATGTGGGAAAGATGATTTCCCCAATTTCGGTCGGAATCTTCTTGTGACAAGCTCTTAGAGTCTTCTGAAATGGAAGGGATAACGATTTGCGGTGGTAAAGTAACGAAAAAAATAAAAGCACACAGTGGTAAAAAAATGTATAGATTTAATTGAACAGTCTTTTAGATTGTGTGATGGCAAAAGTAGTATTTGTTTTATTGGATCTTAAATGAGTTTTTTTGTTGTTTGGTAAGCTGGTGTCAAAAAGAAAAGAAAAATGTCTTATCAATTCATCAAGAGGATTGAAAATTACATTTTTATGCAAAATAAGCAGTTTTTGTTTTTAGTTGGGTAATTAATCATTTGTTTACCTAAAATGAGGGGAAAAATATTTTTCTTAACAGTTTCTCTCTTTATCAATTAGAAGTGAAAAGCACTTCTTTGTACCAGGTAGTTTTAGATAAAATATTGTGAAAACAATGATTTAATTCTAATTGTATTCTACGTTAACAAATCGCTATTCCTTCATTTCCAAATTAAATGTTATGCATAATCCAGCAAAAGATGGTATATGTTGAAAACTTTTGAAAATATTTATTACTTACGTTACATCTTCATAATAGCTAGAAGCAAAACCTCAAAATTAAAATTTTTGTTATATATCTTAGTCTGATAAGGATCCAATTTTAAATGCATTAGATTGAAAGTATTTATTTATTTCTTGTTTCATTAATTACGTCATAATTTATATATATTAGTACTGAATCACTTATTTTTGACTGAAATATATATATATTAGGAATTACTAGTTAGTTATCACATTTTGTATTTTGCAAAAATTTTTAAATTTGAATATAGTTGTGGATTTTCATCAACATGTTATTTTTTGAAAAATGAATTAGATTCCTTAGATGCTTAAAATCTGAGTGTCTAACGAAAAAAATATTATTTATCTTCAGATACTTGACAGATTTAACGTTATCAACCCTCTACATGACGGATATTTGGGATGAATGATAACGTACAAATAAAAACCCATTAACATTTCCCCGGATAATGAAGTTTACATAAAATTCAAAGATAAACAAATTAAGTAGTCAAAAACACTGAGTTCTTTTATTTAAGCGTAAATTTAATCTTAATCTTGAAAGTTATTTAAAAAATTGTATTTTGTCGACATATAATCTTTTAATATATACTTCATGAATATCATCCAGTTGTATATAATTGGTTTTAAAGAGGAATATCTATGGGATAGTGTTTCTTATATTTTACTTTCTCCCATTTTTTGTCCATTTTTACGGGCTTTTTTGCTGAACATTTCTATGAATTGTTAAGATTTGTGGTTATTTTACCTATTTTTGGGGAATTTTTACGAACACATGTATAAAATCACGGATTTATAATTCATGTATTTATATATGAATTTATTCTATAATTTAATTTCTTGTTGAATTCTCAAACTCGATGTAAGAGTTTTAATCTATTACGAAACTGACAATTTATTGTAAAATAATTTTTAATTCGCATTTTACATTATGTTGTGCCATCTAAAATATTTTTGTGGCTGTTTCTTTTAATTCTTTTAAAAACATTTATAATTCCTTTCAGAGGTCGTTTAAGTAATTAGTCATTAAAATCAAATTACTCTAAAATTTCTTTAATATTTTTATAAACTATTTATTTAAATTAAACTTGCTTTAGCTGTTAATTTATATGTGGGTCGTAGTTTTTGACGAATTGTTGGTACCCATTTACTGAGTGCCAGGTGTACGAATTTTTGTTGACTGAACCAGTATATAATTATTCAAAATTTACCTTAAAATTACCCTTTAGTTTGCAATGAGTTAATATAAACGGCTACACACAATGTTAGCAAAAAACAATGACACCATTCTCATATTTGTCTTATAAAACATTTAACAACAACAACAACTACAAAAATAAAGACGATGTCAAGTGCTTTAAGACTCACTTTCTAAACTGATCTGTCAGTGAACTATGAACAAGTTTAACCGAGTTAAAGTGAAGGAATACAGAATTGTTATAAGATGGCATCTAACAGTTGCACTTCGTATTCTTTTGAAGCCATTTATCGTAAAGCAAATGCAAATAGGTATACAACTATTTAGGTATGCAAGTTTTCTTACCATTTACTCTTAATTAATAATATTTCCTTTATCTAATTCAATTTGACCGTGTATATTATTTTCGCATAAAAACTTTTTTATATAAATTTATGCTTTATTAATTAAAAAAATTTGTTCGCGTAATTAAACCAAAACGAAAGAAAATGTTTACACTCTTATTAACTTCAGCTAACCCTTTCAATGATGTAGCATCTTCACTCAACCAGGAAGTCCCTCGAACCAATAACCAATGCGACGAGTATCCTTTATTCCCTACCACAAAGTCGTCGGCTAATAGTTGGGCTTCCGTATATTAATCGCAGCCGAACCTTTTGAGCGTCCGTAATCATAATCAATGACCACGGAGTCAATAATAACTCAAAACGCGTTTATGATTCTCTTTAAAGCTGGACTAATGGCGGCCATTTGAAAGCCCCTCCCCTGAGGAGCATCATTAGCTCGCAGTCGGATGACCCTGTCCTTGGGAATGGATGGTGAGCAATCCGAGGGGTGATCCTTCATCGGGGTCTCCCCCCTCTCTCTGGTGGGGGGGGGCAAAGCGTTTTAGATTCGGGGTATTGAAAAGGGGACTGAGGATATATTGCTCCAGAGGGCAGTTGATGAAGGGATCGGAGTATTGGATTGCATGTAAAAGGCTAGCTGGAGTGGTAGAGGAAAAAGGGGTGTATATAAATTTGGAAACAGCTATTAATTAAGAGACAAGGAAATGTTTTTGTTGCCTTTTTGAACAAGGATGTGTTCTATAAGAAGCCTGCTAAGTAAAATATGTAACAATTTGCAATGGATGTCAAAAAAAAATTTTTTTTAATACAATTTCTCTAAAAACCTTTGATGAACTTTTGCCTTTTTTAATTCACTGCTGATAGATTTCGTTAATCTCTATTCTTAAAAACAATTTTAAAAATCACCGGAATCTACTAGATCATAAATAAGAAATTTTTTAAAATAACTGTAAAACGATTTCTTTGTGTTTATCTTTTATCTTGTGCTTTTCAAATTATTTGAAGTAGTTTAACTAAATTTTTTGATTTTGCTATGGATCTTACGCTTTTTTTTTTTTTTACTTCAACTTGTTTTTACGAAATATAATACTAAAATATTTATTCTTTCATGTACTTTTTAACCTAACGTATTCAATGTGTTCATAAAATTTTTTATGTAACATCAGATTTTCTCTCTCTCTCTCTATATATACAGTATTGGCCAAAATTGTGGACACTTTTTAAAATTGTTAATTTTTTCCAGTTTGTATACTTATAGAAAATGTTACGTTGCACTAAATGCAAAGTCTTTTATATCATTTTAAAGTAAGTTTAATACTAAATTTGTAATGCCTGTCGGTTCCTGCTTCCGTCTGAAACCCCTTGTCTATCCTCAGACCCGGCTAGGTGTGTGAAAGAAACTGAATAATCAGCAGACATGATTCACACTAAGTATTTTATTTTCACCAAAATATCAAGCAGACGCAATAACAATCTAATTAAGATAACAGATCAGATAGTAGAGCGCGGAGGTGAGACTCAATAGCCTGGGGATAATAATACGGACCCTCAACTGATTCCACGATAGCTTAAACACGCTCAATATAAACTACGTCACACACTAATAAGCTAACTTCTATTTAAATAAGGATCACGATACCTGTACTTTTATTAAGTCAAGTCCTACACTTGAACCTTGAAGGCGATCCTTATCTGGATTTAATCACCATCGATTGATCCACTCTCAGTAATCTTCTAGTGATAAACTCCAATTGTAATTAATCCTTTCATGGTCCTTCACTCTCCAACTAACCAACTAACTTCTCAAACTCGGAATACAGAATTTACATAATATATTTAATTTGCATAATCACGCTTTCCTTACTCGGTGAAAGTTGGTTGATACTATTATTTCCCCAGAAGAATCCCCAAGGGGTTAGTAGAGCCTCGTATAGATCCGTCACAAATTCAATAAAAAAAACTGATACTGATGATAGCACTTAAACTTAGTGGGGTAGCCTTTATTTTTTATTAGAGCTTCATATCGATGTTTCATAGAACTGAAAACAGTTTTAATCTCTTTCTTTGTTATTACATGACACCAGGAAACAATTGTATCTTCAATTAGTTCCTTTTTATTTCCTGTGTACCTCATTCGGGCAAGAGTTTTCAAACGGTGGCACAAGTTTTCGATAGGTCAAGACTGTTTCCTGGCCAGGACAACAACTCAATGATCTTAGAACGATGCAAATCTTTCGATTACTTTACTGTGGGGCAAGGAGCAGAATCTAACTGAAAAATAAATGAAGCATTGTTGGTAAATAGATCCCCGATGAAAGGTAGAAATTTGGGTTCTAGAATGGTGTCAGTGTACTTTCTGGCATTCAGTGTACCATCGATGATATGAAAGAGACTGATATCATCTGTTGATATGCATGACCAAATCATAAAATTATGTGGGTACTTCACAGTTGCCTAGATGCAGTCGGAATGTAGCATTTCTCATGTTCTACGCTTTACATATTTTCGACCATCACCACCGAATAGCGATATCTTAGTTCCATCCTTCCATGTAACGTGTGACTACTAATCATTTATCCAATTAATGTGTTCCTTTGACCACTGTAGTCTTTTTTAGCACAAATGTAAATTGAGATAAGGTTTTTTTTTGTGTGTGTGGAATTCTACCTCTTAGTCTAGCATCTGTCAATCTTCTCCTGATTCTTTTTTTACTGACATAAACACAAGCATCATTCAATAACTTCTGATGACCACTACGACATTCTTTTATCTTAGAGACATAATATTTTTGTTCTTCTGTCATCAACTGATATAATGCACATTTTTTGGACTTTTCCTGCTTTGCTTGTTCCAGATATATTTTCTGAACCACCCGTCTGTCTGTGTGCGTGTGTCTTGCAATTTTAACATAGCAAAAACCACTTTATCGTCACACATCTCTTTCTAGGTGTCCCATTTACTCTTTTATTTGATGTCATTGCTTCTCGACTAAACATTATTGTTGTTCTGGCCAGGAAACAGTCCTGATCTCAATCCTATCGAAAACTTGTGACACCGTTTGAAAACTCTTGCCCGAATGAGATGCACATGAAATAAATAAAGGCTACCCTACTAATCACTGATAACTTACTGCTATCATCAGTATATCTAATGTATATCAATAGTTATTGCAGCATAACCTTTTTTGCGTTGCAAATATTTGAATTAATTTTATTGAATTCAATATTAAATTTTCTTTAAAATTAAAAAAAAAAAGACTTTGCATTTTTTGCACAACGTTACATTTTCTATAAGCTTACAAACTTGAAAAACTTAATAATTTTAAAAAGTGTTCACAATTTTGGCCACCACTGTATATATACATGTGTGTGTGTATGTCTGTGTGATTTTGTGTTAGATTTTTAAGTTCTGCGCTATTAAAAATAATTTTAATTAAGTTCCTATTGGTACAGGTTACTGAAAACCGCATTAGTTGAATCTTGATAAAAATTTTATATTCCAAATGCAATATATTCCTTTCTTGTTTCGTAATATTTAATTTTACTTGTTTTGTTTAAAATGAAGATATTGGTAATATTTTTGCAATAATGATTAGAATATCATTAAAACTCGGCAATAAGAAAAGTCCGCCTTGTAGTTTTATTTAAAAGTACAGAAAAAAAAGAAAAAAAGTAGGAATATATTATTATTAATGTAACACACTCGCAAACACACGCGTAATACATCACACAAATTAACACGCATGTAACATACCACACATACATACATACACACTTAATCACCACAAACACACATGTAACATACCACACATACATACATACACACTTAATCACCACAAACACACATGTAACATACCACACATACATACATACACACTTAATCACCACAAACACACATAAAATCATGTTGTGAATGAGGAATTTGTGACAGTCAAAAGTGATAGAATTTTTTTACTCGAAAACGTATCACATGAAGAATAAATATTGATTAAAGAGACAAAAATTTTATTGTGCTTTTCCTACTTTTTTTTTATCTGAATGAGAATAAAAATTTCATGATAAAATTGGGTAATAAAACACATTTATTGTGTAAGACATTTTAATAAATCAAATGATACAACTTACTTTTCATGTTTAGTATTCACTTCCTATAAAAAATTATCAAGTTCTTGCTATATACGTAAAAATACACATATCTTCTTACATATATTTATTTTATTTGCCCTATATATTTTTTTCAGTTAATGTATTTAATAAAAATTTTTAAAACTCAAAGTCTTTAATGTTTTCAATTTATTTGAGTAATGTCAGAAATATAATTTTTTATATTTTAAACGTTTAGAAATTTATTTTGGTTCTTTTTTAAATATTCAACCCATTAGTTATATATATAAAAATTTTGAGATGTAAAAAGTAGATAACTAATAAATTTTATTATATCTAGCATGGCAGCTATGGATTTTCTGATTTAACATTAGGAAGATACAATAATTTTAATTACGCTTCCAACTCTTTTAAATAAAGTAAACTTTTTTATACATATTCAGGAATTAATTACTTTAAAATAGAAATACCATTTGACATATAATTGCGTGTATCTTACTTTAAATTTAAAAAAAAAGACATCAGATTTGTGAAGAAGGAAAAATGACTTCCTATATTTAAGGAAAAAAGTTGAACAGTCAGTTTTAATTATACGTTTTTGAATGTTTTACTTTTGATTTAAAATTCAAAATCCGATTATTTTTTGTTATGAATAAAGAAATGCAATTTTTATAATATAATATCGAAAAGAATTATTGAACTTTTCTAAAGGATCTATGATTCTGGTATATTCAAATATATTGAAAAACTGCTTTGAGCTATTATAATTAAATTTGAAACATGACAAAGAGCATCTTTTCAGTATGAATTTAGTTAAAGAAGCTCTTTTAAGTGATAAAATTTATAGTTATTGGATGAAAGGTATATATTTGCTTCAAGATGAAAATGAAATTTTTTCCTGAATGAAATTATGCTTGAAAAGATAGTTAAAGGAGAAATTTAATCCAAAAAGGATAATACTGTTAAAAAAGTAGTTTTTACATATAATACAATACAATTGTAATAAAAAATATAACATGTATTATTAATCATTTTAGAAAAATAAAACAAATTCACTAAACGAAGTTAAAAGATTTCTATCTTTCATTCCTGTATCATATCTTGTTAGTTAAATATAAGAGAAAGCAAGTTTGCTGAATTTTCTGTTACATACGAACGGAAAAACGCATATGATGATACTATTTTAGTTGATGAAAAAAGACGCTTACATAAACGACTCGTCATCATCATCACCTCATCATCATTATCACTTTTTTGTAACTACTATCACAGCAAACCGCTGTAATGAATGTAGCTTTGCCAAACAGATCTGAAAAAGTCAGCAACACTTTTCCTCATAAAAATGAATCACATTCAATAAAAAATATTTTATGCGTTTACTTATTTCTAATTCTGAATCTAATAAGTATAAAAAATGTAAACTTACACACAATATTTCTCTTTAAAAAGTTCTAATAATTATTTGTTTATGCAGTTACAATATTTATCAAGAATAAACAGACAAAATGCAAGGTAATTTTAAAAAAAAAAACTAACTTACTTGTGTATAAAACCATTTTTTTTTATTTTGAGAGCAAAACTCAAAAGAAATTAAACGACTCATAATTCATGATTTTATAAACACAGTTTGTTTATTCTTTTGGACTAAAATCCCGAACAAAATATATAAATATAGTTACCTATAAGAGAAAAATGTCAGCTTTCATTTTAAAAGTGGAGACCGAATTCGGCTTTTTCCACAGCATGATTATTACGTAATGCTTTACTGCTTTGAAATCACGATATCAAATAATATGCATAACAGTCATTTGTATTCTGTAAATTTTTTAAAATTTAAAAAAAATTATGATTTTATAATTGTGCAATTAAAAGCATGATCCATCACGATATATGATTATCTTTATGGTATTAAATTCTACAGCGAGATATTTGCTGTATCCATTCATTACAATTGCAGTAAGACATTTAGGTAGACAGTTTTTTTTTTAGCTAAATTGAGATTCATCAATAGATAACCTCAGTTAAACTATCTGTCCTTGCATCTATTTGTGACATTAAGCAGCTTTAGTTATTTCTCTTTCAGATTTCATTATTTCAATAAAATATATTGCTATTTGTAAGCAAAAATATAAAAGTGTGTAATTTTTTTGCTTTTTTGAATAAGTTTCTTTTTACGAATATAGTTTTGAATAGGAACAAGGAGAAGTCAATATAAAGAAAGTTTTAAGTGCCTTTTTTGTGGCAAGATACAGGTACCAATTTGTATTAAATAACATTTTTGCTAAGGAAAAAATAAATTAAGTTAAAAATAACAAAACTGTCATTTAAAAATATTTAGAAAAAATATTTACGAAACAGAAGTTGGAGTATCACATAGTTTTAAATAAATACCAATAAAACAAAAAAGTAATGACGAATTGACAGAAAATTTCTTTTTTGTTCAAAAGTATATCTTTCACATAAACTTACAGGAAGAAAAAATTCAAATTTGCTTCTTTTCTTTTTGTTTCCCAAAGAGTTTTAAACTTTCATGACATTTCGGAAATCTTTATGAATTCATTGTGCAAAACTTCTTTAATTTGATTCCGTTATTTTTTTTAAAAAATTTTCGTGGCATGAAAAAGTAATTAAAAATATATTTCTAAGTAATCTTTTCCTTCCTCTTCTTTCGTCAAGCCTGTTTTTCCTCAGATCTTCAATACTTGCTGAAAAAACACTTTTACAGAAGCGGTAATGGACCGCAGAATGACTATTGGCGAGATGATTATTTCAATTCTTATAGTTGTAGTATTTATTCGTCAAGGCCATTTTTGCTCATTGTAAAATGGTGATAATCTTTTATAAAATAGCTTGCTCTGTGTGAAAATTTTAATTATTTTTTTAAGTGATCACTTCAGGCCGTTTAAAAAATTAATAATATTAATAAAACAATGTATTGCATGCTATAAAGGCTTGAAAAAAAAGTATTCAAAAATACCTTAAAATAACCGAAAATGCATTTGACTAAAATGAGTAAATGGTGAGTAAACAAGTTTCAAAATTAATAATCTCTGCATTTTTTAAGCAATCAGTTATCCACAAGTTATTTAGATTTCAAAACATCTTTGTATGTATTTTCGGATACTATTAACTGGAAGAGAAATCTGAAATATATATAGAATTTAAATTTTACACAATCATTACTAAGAATTAATTTTCTGAAGTCCAAAAAATTGTTGAATTAATAAATAAGTCTTTATAATTTTTTTTAACAAAATTCTCTTAAAAAAAAAAGGGATAGATAAGTGCCTTTAAATTTTAACCAGAAGTTAACCTTAAAATTTTAAAATGGCAAAAAATGATCGAGTTGTGCTATGGTCAGAATTTACATTTGAATGAGCCATTCCTGAGATTTTTCAGTTAAAATATTGCTATAAAATATATACCTTTTGTCAAAATCTGGATCTTGGAGATTATATAGATAATTTGATTGAAATTCAATAAAATTATCTAAACACTTAGCGCAAAAACATGAAGCCTAATAACATTTTTAGCATCATACACACAACTCATTATTATTAGCTTCTTTATGTCGTTTAACATATAATGTTTTCATTTAAACGTGGCATTATGTCATATTTTGAGAGTTTACTTATAGAAGTAATTTTTTTAAATAATCTATGATAAAAAGTTATTTTTATTGTATATTTAAAAATACCGTGGTAAAGAAGGTTAAAATATATTGTACATAATAAAAGCATAAAGCACGACCATATCAATTGGTGATAATTGTGTTTAAGTTCACTGATTTAAATTGCAAACAAACGAAACAATTCACTTAGTTGAAAAAATAATGGTTATTTCAAATATTTTATTTGGGATCCTTTATTTATGTGAGACTTAGAATTAAAATGTGTGTTGATAATATTAAATGCCTTTTTTTGTTTGTTACTTTAGATTTACTTAAAAATACTTTTTATGATGAGTATAGAAGTATAATTTAGGAAATTCTTTATTCATTCACTGAATGGTCAAACAAGCAATTATTTACTAGTTTGTTACTGAAAGAAAAGTACTTTGAAGTTTAGACTAGTGACTATGAACTAATGTAATATTTCCTAACGATAGAATTAAAATGTGAAAATTTAAATTTTGATAATGATATAAACTTAAAAAACTAGTTAAAAAGTTTGAAACTTTTTATAACTTAAACTTTGTGTGGACATAATATACTTCAAAATAATAAAATGTTAAGGTAACAGAAATACAGAATTTTTTAAAAATCGCATTTTCTACGGAAGCGGTTTTCGTTTATTGACGAATTAAATTCAAAGGGAAGGTGATTACTTTTACATCTGCACAAAGAGTACTGCTTCACAAATATTTAAAATTTCTTTTTTACAATTTCATTCTTTGAAGGATTGTTAAAGATTGTAAAAGCTCAGAATACTCAATTTCTGAATATTTCTTATAATATATCTGTGAAAAATCATTTACCATATCTGAATATTTTTTTCCCTCAAAGAATAGTTCTATTGTGGTATAATACATTTACCCTTCTATATGGATTTCCGTCGTTTTTTAGTTAAAAAAGAAATTACTATGAAGGAAAAATATTACAATCTTCCGTAGTTTTTACTGGAAGAGAAGGCAAACAAATTTTAGTAAATTAAAAATGCATCCAATATCTTATTAATTCATTTAAACACTAGCAGTTATACTCTATATTCACAATAAATACATTTTTAAACGCTTTGAGCGTTAATTTAGTATCGCAATTTTTTATTTAAATAAAGGAAGTACTTTAATTTTTTAAAATTTTGTATATCGTTGCCTTATGAAAACATGCCAAGTGATTACATTGTTGTTTATTCACTTTCCTAAAAATAGAAGAATACCTCTTGCAGTGTCTAGAAAATATCCCAAATTAAATTTTGTAAAATTTGTTATCTAATTTTGATAAAGCCACTTGTGAGGGCAGTAAAAGGCTGAAAATTACAATTACCGATTATCATTTTAATTAATAGATTGCATATTAAATAAGTACCAACCAAAAGTGTTTGAATAACATCAAAGGGAAATTGATGCTTCTTCACAATATTCATTGTTCTCAGGGATGGAATAATTTGCATAAAAAGTGGAAAAAATAACGGATGGTTCTGTTATGCATTATAAACAGATTTTTAAGATTTTCAAGCATTAACATTAAAATTTTTTTTATGAAAAATGTTAATGTCTGAGTAGTTTGTTCATACAAAATAAAATAAACTTTACATTGAGCCCTACATACTTAATTTTTATAGTTTAAGATTAAATATCTTATATATATATAGATTTGCGCATACAATTTTATTTACTCATTTTTTTAAAAACTTTTTTCTTGTATTACAGTTTAATAACTTAATTATGCAGATTAATCTGAGAAAAATAATTAATTTGAGATAAATATCCCTGTATAGCTGACAACTGTCTTGCTGAACAAGAGATTCCCACATTTTAGCGCTAATCAGATTTGATTTTTTATTTATCTTAGTTTTGACCCTCTGCAAATCTGTTAATAATTGTGAAACACATCTAGTTACCGACAATTTAAACAATCCTAATTTAACTTTGACTAATGTAGCAATGTAACATCTGTATTCTCTAGATTTTTCAAAAAAGTATTATAAGAATTAAATTAGATTCACACTAATTTCTTGTTTTAAGTTTTAATATTTGATTGATTCCAGTACGTTTTTATTATTGCATTTCAAATTATTATTTTTTAAATATCGCGCTTTTAAACTTGTTTTCTACCGATGTTGATTTGTTAAATTAATGTGTTTATATACAGTAACCTTCAAAGTTAATATTCAGTTTATAGCACTAAAAGTACTTTTTTCATTTGCTTGAGTGCATTGCAGTTCTTAAGTGCTCCTTTCAGTTATTGTATTAATAATGGCATGGATAAGTGTCTCTAGACTTTATGAAATTGTTTTTTTAATTTATACGAAAAAAGACTGTTTTGTTCAAGGATAGTTAATTTTTTTTGCTATGAAAACTTTAACATCTGGAAAAAAAGTTTTATCAATGAAAAGGTTTTTTATATTATATTTGTATAGACACATGAACTGATAGTATATATGGACATTTTTTTGCTATCTTTCAAGGAAGATTCCAAGTGTGTTCTGGCATAGAGAAAATAAATAATATGCGTGTGAATTAAGGTATTGATTTTTTAAAAAAAAAATATGTCGTACATTTTATTGAACCATAATACGTATAATATGTATCTCAAAAATAAATAAATCATTTTCACACAACATTTCAAATATGCATATAACCGAGACGTAATATAAACAAAATTTTCTTCCATTGTATTTTCAATACTATCATTTCTTAATTCAAATGTAGTGACTTATATATCTATATATATAAGAAGGTAGATTTAAAAATTCCCCAAAGCCATCTGCTTTTCAGGAGGAAGAACTAATAAAAACATCAAATCTTCAATGAAACTTTAACAAAATCAAAATATTTGAATAATGTGCCAAAAGAATTTAGTTTTATGCCGAGTAATTGAAAAGTAAGTAGCGTTGCAACGTGCGCTTTTATTTACCGTCAGTAAAGCCAAATTTTTCGAAAAAATGTATTGGAAACAAGACGCAAAGAAATCCCTGTATTATAAATATGCATTCGTATTTGAACTTATATCGGGACTTAACGTTTTCTAAGATTATGTTTTAATTAAACGCCTTCTATTTGTTTATGTGCATCTGAAAGAACTGTGAAAGTATTAGCTAATTAACGAAAGGTGGATATACTAATTGCTCTCATTAAGACGGTAAGACCGCCCAAATCCTTCTGTAAACAATTTTCTAAAACTTACGCAGAGAACGGTAAATATTTACTAAACTGTATATTTGTTCTGCTGCTGATAATTTAAAGATATACATAATTTCAAAATTATTTTTTTTTCTTAACACTCCGAATTAGCATGTATGCTTGTATGTTTTTTTCCTCCTCAAATCCGCAGCTGAAATGTTAGATTTCAATTAGCAAGCTATTTGCCGTAGAATGCCGCGTTTGTAAGTTTCCTTTAGATTTTTTAAAAAAGGAATTCGAATCGCTTTGCGTCTTTCTTGAATTGAATAAGGAAGGAAAAAACCTGGCGAGCTGAATATTTATCTCTCAATTAAGGCTTAATTAGTAAGGAAGAAATCTCTATACCTTTCTAATTTCTAAACGCTTTTTTTTTCTAAAAGCATCCTCCAAACGTATTAATACATACTCTTGCCGTCTTATCCATTAGTATCGAAACGATACGTAATATTTTCACTTTATTTCTTTAATTGAACTAGCATCACTGTGGTATGTGTGCGAGTGTGAGTATATTTTGGATTTCCTCTCTTTTTTTAACGTTTTTAACATTAAGGTGTAATTAGGAAAAATACAAAAATGCAATTTCCGTTTTATTCTTAGAGAATTTGTGCTTCATTCCGAGGAGCTAGTTTTGCTATAATTACTTTTAGCGAAGGATCGAAAAAAAAATTCCGAACGAATGTGCAAAATAATTGTATTATTGTCATAATAAGGGTATACTTGCAGCAAATTATACCTATGGAAGAGCGAGGTTTTTTTGTGAGTGTTTGGAAAATTATGCGTTATTAAATCAAAGATTTACGAAGCTTCTTCTATGCCAGTTAGAGCAGTAAAGAACCCAGGGAAAATGTCGCCTTAGTTCACTTAGGGCAAAAAGATCAAAAGAAGTGCTTTTAATAAAATGATCATTGCTTAGGATAATTAAAAGTCACTATTAGTAATTGTTAAAGAGGATAAAAAGAATCTAATACTGTAAAAAGACATGTAATTAGTGTGCGTAAATTTAACTGTATTTACTCTCCAAATTGGATGCATGTTTTGTGTAAATTAATGAAAAGAAATGAGAAAATTACTTATTTTAATCACATTAATAGGATTGTTAGTAATAATATCACCTATAAGAAACTTGATCATTATTTAGATACAGAAATTATACGCAAAATTTGTCCCTAACTGTGATATTTTTTCCTCATCTTACGCTCGTTTTAATTCTTCTCTCTGCATTTAAACCCTTAAGGATTTCTATTAAACTAAAAAGAAATATTGATTTCCTCTAAGTGTAAGTCCCTTAGAAGAATAAGCAGTATTTTATATAGACATTAAAGAAATATTTTTTTATGTTTATAGATGTATATGAACATAATTTTACTGTGTGTATTCGCTTCATGTTTTTATTCATAATATTCGAATTATTACCAAATATTATTTATGAAGAAATTTATCTTTTTGAACCATTTGCTCTTATTATGAATTTCTCTTATGAAAGTTATGTTATTTATTATGTTTTTTCCCCCAAGGATTTTTACTTTCTAAAAATAAAACGCATAATTCTGAAGTGGCTTAGGAAATGTACAGTAATATTAATTTAATAGACGAAGAATAAGAAATTTTATAAAATACTACCGTTATATTACCCTCTTTTATTTTTATAACTGTTATCTCGCTTATTTAGAAAAGGAAAGAACATGTTATATAAAAACCCAGAATACAGATACAAAAACATATTTCTCTAAACGAGAGTGTACGTAATATATCATAAAATCCATCACTATGTTTTAATTCTTGTAAGGCAGTTATATTCTCTTTATTTCTTTTATTTAAAATTATGATTATATATACAGTTTCTATAATAAACTCTAATTATGAAACTGAAATGACTTGAGTATAAAAGATAAAAATATTATTGAGCTTTTTGAAACGCTTACAAAGATGGATGCTGCAGAGTATTATAAATCATGCTGACTGAAGTCATCTTTTAAATTTACATAAAAGTAGGGTTAAGCAAGTTTTAAAGGTAACCAGCCTTTTCTGTTTATAATACTGAGCGAAATTCTAGGAAAAATAATAGCAGAAATTCTAAATCCATTAGTAATAAAAAAGTAACTTGCCTACAGATGCACTAAAAATGCTTAAATCGCGATGAATCACTGAACAATAAACAAGTTTTTACCAGATTCCTTGATCTGAAAACAGATTCAAATCAAGAAAAATATTAGCCGAATTGTAGCAGTGAGTGAATGAGTGAGAATTATATTAACGTCGCATTATAAAGTTGCACGAGACTTATTGGCAATGGACCACTTAATTTTTAACCTTGGCCGAGGGACGAGGATGAGACACCATAGTTCTCACCCCTCTCTCCTAAATTCCACACCACAGGAACGGGAGGACGTTTGAGTTTCAAAAGATTTGATGGCGGGTCTTCAGCGGTTTTAGGTCAGCCACGAGTCCATGTCCTTGACCACTAAGCTATTACGACCCCCGATTTGTAGCAGAGCAATAAGTCTAAAATTATTTTTACTAAAATAATTATAAGCAGAAGCCCCGTGGTCGAGTGGTAGCGTATCGCGCTTCTATGTTACAGGTCCGGGGTTCAAATCCCGGCTGGAAAAGATAGACTCTCAGTCTTTCATGCCTTCAGTGGGTCGATAAGAGGAGTATCAAGTTTGCTCTTGGGAACTAAACAATGAGGGTTTCAAGTCAGACTGACCACCTGGCCGGAGGATCTGCTCATGCGCCTCAGCGCCTAAGATCACAAAAACTAGGCCGTTGGCTGTTGTTTCACTGACCTTTTAATTATAAGATAAGAATATTAAGTTAAAAATTACGTTAAGAAAATGTTTTTGTAATTGTACTAGAGGTTAAAAAATTATTGAAATATATATGTATATATAATATATATGTATTACTACATTTATATGTATATATAACCTCTTTTTTACTAATATATATGTACTAAACAAATGTATATATTAGTCCTATTGAGAACTTATTGCAACTAATTCCCATTTCACTGCATTCTCCAGCTTCAATTAAAATCTACAAAACTGACCAACACTGAAATCCTCGGCCGAAGTACAATGCAATGAAATATACAGAATCCCACGATTTATACCCACCCCGTGTAGATTAGTGGACCGTCATCAGAACGTATTACTTATCCGAAAACTATTTGCGTGCGTGATCTCTTCACTTTCCTTCGAATGTCCCCCTTTTGGAAACTTCCTGACTGACCCCTTCCCTTACCCCCGGAGGGGAGGGCACAACAAGGTACAGATGCCATCGCTGATGATGATGATACAACGGCCAGTCTCATTAAGATGGACTTGGGCTACTCAATAAGCATCCAGGGTCCATTTAATTAGGCGAACGGGTGTGACAATAGACTCTGTATTCTCTTTCTCCCCCCAACACTGAACTATTAGGCGAGCGTTATTACAACAATGGTACTCTTCCTCTCTGCCATGGACTTTATTAATCTAGGCCACCTGCTTTTAATGTACGCAGATAATCTTCAGCCAAAGGGACGTAGGCGTGAAATGCTTCATCTCTAGTTTTGTCTTAAGAGGTCTGAGGAGGCCTTCGGCTGTTGATTTGGTATATTTTTAGAATGGTAAACGTAATTTGGTAGATAAATAAGATTCGATAAACTTAAGAAATGATTACCATTCCAGTACGTATTCAATATATGAAAATAATTACTTTTGACCGATTATCAATTATTAAGCATCGCATGTGTGAATATGTTTCAAATATTACTCTATGCTAATGATTTGAATATTAATTATATCCAGTAGTAATCTTAAATCTTCTGTTTTGATAAATTAATTAAAATTTCTTTTATAAGAAATTAATTGAATGCATCTTAATAAAGAGACATTAAGAAATTTTGTTAATTTATTTATTAATGTAAATTTTTTTTAAAAGCGGATTAATTAGATGATTGAACAAACTTATTGATTAAAAAAATTATAAACAATGTATTTTACCAGTAGTAACATCCCATATACATATATATATTCGATAGAATAACAAATTTTTAAAGTAATAAATGTTTTTAACTCAAAAAGGCAGGAAAATTTCACTTAGATGTGTTTAAAATTTGATAGAGATATATGATTGAAATTGGATATGCTAACATTTTTTTCCATCAATAATTGGGATTAATTTTTATTTGTAATATTAAAGATATAATATTATTTTTCAGAAAATGATATGCGTGAGTATTATTTAAGTATTTGTTAAATGTAATTTGTTTAATATACTTTATAGAAAAACAATAAAGGATGAAATATGATTCTACATTTCTAAAGAATGAATAGATACGGTAGCTGAGTGGTAATGGTCCTGAAATTTTGACCACCTTTGTTTCAGTCATGGGTTCGCGTCCTGGTGCCACTAATGGTGTCGTATAGAGTGGCTGCTGTATATTAAGTATATCAAAGTCCTCGCGTTAGCCTAGTGTGGGAGTTTAAATAAAGGGATGCCATTTATATAAAATGCTATCCTCTTCATTCGATCAGTATCAAAATGCGAGGTCCTTCACCAATAGCCCTCATGTAACTACGAGAGAGACGTTAAAGAGAAACCAATCAATCGAAAGAATAAATAACTAAATAAATCTTTCCAAAAAAATCTCTATTAACTAATTTTTTTTTGCGATTTTCTGGGGAAAAAATGTAATTCTAAAATTTGTGCACCAATTTCTTTTTAGGAAATTTTTTTTTCTTATGTTCATTTAAGCATTTAATAATTTTGATCCTCATTTGTGTGTGCATATATATTCATTGATAAAAATATTATTTACAATTTTATATATATCTATACATGCATAATTATGTGGCAAACAATTTTAGAATAATAATAATAATAATAAATATAGAGTTCAAAATTCATCTGGCATGAAAATGAAGGGAGTTGGAAAGTACAGAACGCACTTCATACAAAAAAAAAAGCTTTTATTCAATTTAAAATGAGATATGTGAGAGCGTGCTGTTATTTGTGTCGAAATAAAATTAAAACGTTTTATGAGTATTGGATCATTTTCTTTCGTAAAAGAAATTTAGATTCTGTTTTTCAACTTTAAGAGAAACCGTTTTTAAATAACACATAGTTATATATTAATAGTAATTAAATAATGAATTACTAAGCACAGTATCAACAAATTTTACCAATTTTAAATTTATAAAAGTTTTTAGGATACACAATTTTTTTTAACATTACGTTGAGGAAGAGGCTGTATAGGCCATTTCCCTGCGATTAGTCCAATACAAATTAGCCTTTGCAGAAAAGTTGTCGAGAAGATAAGAGATAAAAATTTTAATTTGCGTTGGCCAGGGAAGCAAAAACTGTCAGATGATTAAAATTCATAACCTCTTCTTTAAGACACATAAAGCAGTCAGGAGTATTTGATACACAAATCTTAAAATAATTCATTAAGATATCCGAACACATTTGGAGTACTTTTTTTTAAAAAAAAGATAGCATATTTAAACATTATAAATGCTTTTTTAGGAATCAATACCAATAACTAATAATATTTAACTATAACAATATTTTTAAAAAGATATCTAAATTTTTCAAAAATCACAATTATAAGTGAAATTTAAGCAATATTTTTGAAAAACTTCAAAGCAATTAGGCGGAAAAGTGTAATAAACTTATATTAGTAAAAGTATCACTGAAATAAATTAGATGCATTTATCTAGAAAATATTCCAAAATTTTAATGTTTTTCTAAAATTTGAAAATTTTAGATCTGATTGAATAAACATCATAAGAAATGTGACATTTTTATGAGACCATTATTTAAATAACAGGTCATAACTCAAAAAATATTCAAACAATAAGAAATGTTTTAGTATACCTAGAAAACAATATAAATATCAGATTCAAAAAGTTTTATAGAAGTACATTTATAACTTTTTGACTTTACAGACTCGTTATGACAGATTTCGAACAATTTAACTATCCACTTCCAGTTTCCCTAATTTTATAAATTGATTGCAACTTGGCCTCTAGGTAGCGTAGAAACAAAATAAAATATGTTTTGTAAAGTCAAAAGATAGCTCTATTCGATAAAGTAGAAAATAAGAATATATGTTTTGACCGAATTTGGACTTTTCCAACGAGTTTGGATACCTTAAAAAATACTACTCTGACTTAAAAAAAATTATTACCTTATACCTTTAACTAAAATTAAGTATAATTAGGAGACGGCCCCTCGTCTCTTCGATAGAGCCACATCCGAAATCCGTCCCGAAATTAGGATGCGGCTCAGCTGTCAGGTTGTCAGCGCCCCCCTTTCAACGAACGAAGGGAGGGGGAGGTGTTGATGAAGGCGGGATGCCTGAAAAGGATATATATATACAACTTCAGTTATATTTTATATATATATATCCATCCCACGAACAGAGAAGGGAGGTGAGGGGTGTAGGTGGCCTTGGCTAGTGGTCAGTCGAGCGGAACAGAAACTGGCCGTTAGTTCTCTGTCGCGGAGGGGGCAGAGTGTCCAGGAGAGAAGAGGGAGGGGAGCTCTACAAGAGGCAGTAATTACTGCAGTGCCGAGGCTTTTGGTAAGGGGCACGGATTTATATTATTGGAATCGTTTGGAATGGAGAGAATTTTGTGATAGCATCGCGAAGGAGGAAAATATGTTTTTTAGGAGCTTTTTCCTTTACTTGCTGAAACTTCGGCAATTTTCTCTGCCATCTTTCGCTTTCTTTTTTTCTTCTTTCCTGTTGTTGTTTGGTATCAATCGTATGGCTTCACGTTTGGTTCTCATTCCGGGAAAAGTGAAAGGGGGAACGGCTAATAAGTGAAATGAGATCAAATTTGTTCGATGTGTTCGATCTGAGTGAATCAGCGGAAATTGTTATGTGAACAAATTGGTTTTTATCTTTCTTTTTCGGGAGATGGTTATTTGGAATTAGTCTGGAAATAAATAATGAAAGCGATTTTGTTATGGTGGTCTGCTTTAAACTAATGGACTGAATATGGGCATTGTGTTCAGTTGTTAAAATTCCTGCTCCTCTCTAATACAGAATTATTAGTATTCCCCTTGATCATAAAGCGTTCGAAATTTTTATATTTACTATGTATATTCAACTAAAAACCTTAAATCATGTAAGCAAAAAATAAAAATGAGATCGCTACTGAGATGTAGTTTTTATCTCGTGATTGTCGATCACTGTCAATCTGATTCCAACGAGGTGTCTTAGCAATCAAACGATTAAGATTAAGAAACTCATTTGAAATCGTTAATCCGGAATAATAACAGTTTATATTCCCGGGGATTAGGTGTGTGAAAATTATAAGAATGTAAAATATCATCTGAGGCATCATTTCTACCTATTTAATAATTTCAGATCCATTGGCAAAAGCCTGCTTTGTAGCTTAATGCGAAATTAATTTGATAAAAATTAATATTTTACATTTGTTATTTGCATTAAATAAATTTTACATCTTCAATCTGGTAAGGTAGCCGCCCATCTGGTATAGTGGTCAGTGAAGCTGACTGCGGTGCCGTAGGGACTGGGTTCGAATCCCGGAGAAGGCATGGATGTTTGTGTTGTAATCCTTTCTTCTGTCTGTGTTGTATGCCCCCGTATTATACATTGCGTGGTGCACGGGGTTTATAAATGTTAAAAAAATCTGGTAAGGTAATTGTTATAGAGATCATTGTTACCTAAGCAATTCGAATTCAAAAACAGTTTTTTTGGGAGGGGGGGAAGGAGATAAAAATAATTAAGAGTGATGGGGTAATAAATTTAATTACTGAAAAAATGAACTTGTCAAAATTTATATTTTTTTTGGTCTGAAAAGTGAGAAATTTAATTTGTAACATATAATTGCATAATTATTCTGAAATATGAAAAGTAAGAATATATTAAACGCATACCTTAAAAAGTTATAAAATAATTAACTAAAAATTGAAAAGTAAACAACATGCATCAATTTCTAATATTTTGCTATTGGCTGTATGTAAATGATCCCGTTGGAGTTAGTTTTTCTATTAAACTTATTTATATTTTGAGTCATTAACAATCAATTAATTTTTACAAATCACATCTCTAAAATGAGAACATGTTTTCAAAACAAATATTCACCACGTCTTTCAAAGACTTTAAGAAAATTCCATCAATAATTTTTTCATGAGTAATCAGAAACACTTTTCAAAATGTACAAACAAAATCTTTGTATTTTTTGATAATTTATTTGTGACAATTCAATTTTCTGATGGCTTATAATTAGTTTTTCTTAGAAAGGGAAATTATATTTGGAGCTAGGTCATGATGAAATGATAAAATTTACTATTAAGGCAATATGGTACCATCTTCACAATTTTTTTAATTTTTAATATTTGATATTTGGTTTTAATTGTATTTCATAAAGGTTAATATTTAATAATAATTCCATACAAAAAATTTTAAATTTGTTGCAAAATGTTTGTAAAATTAAAATTTTTTTAGCCTTTTTAAGCATTTTTTAAATCCCTAAGGCTTTTTTAAATATATCTCTCTTCTTTCAAAATTTTTTTTCTAAGTACCTTATAATATACTACATAAAACTGTGCATGGGTTTTTTTCTGCTGCTGCTCTTTAATTTTTTATTAATTTTTTTTATAGTTAAACTGCCAAAAATTCCCCAAAAAACATTAATTTTGATTTTGAAATTTTTTAGAAAAAGTACTAAACATGTTAAAGCTAATTCCATGCACAGTTTTACAAAACATACATTTCAAAACATGTATAAAAAATTTCAAACCCATACTTCAATTATCAAAAAAGCCTTAGGGTTTTGAATAACAGTATATGTACAAAATTCATCATGGAGAAATATGAGTTTGAAGTTTTCATTCCATGAATAGCATGATATAATATTCATCGAATAGTCTGAAACTTTTATGAAATGTTAATTAGCTTATTTAAAACTACTTACTATAAAAAATTGCACAAATGTAGAACAATTAAACAGTATACTGCCATAATGAATACATAGAAAAAAAACGAATGAAAGATCAATATTTCATAAAACTTTATCTTAATAATTATAAAAAAATAAATACACACACTTCAGAGCTAATTCCATGCTCAGAGCTAATGCACAACATGTACAAAAAATGTTTATGCCTTTATTTTTTATTTCCATGATTTTAAAAGCTTTCGCATGTTAAATATTGTACACGAATAAAAGCAAAATCAAATAACAATTTATAGGTAAAATACATCAAAATCTAAGAACTGTATATGTGCATTTGTTTAAATAAATATCTTAAAATATTTTAATAATAAAAGTGTTGAATCTCGCACACATGGGATATATATATATCACCAAAAACAAATGTATACAAATGGGAGAGTTTTTCTATTCTTGTGAATTAGATTTTTAATTATCTGAGTTATCAAAATGAGATTTAGTATTTGTGCTTTGGGAGAATCCGTTTTGAAGTTTTAATTTCATTCATGATAATATCATAAAAAGCACGCACAACTTTTAAATCTTGACCAAATCCATTTGATCTTCAGTAAATAATTCACAAACTAGATTTTTTGCATGAATTGCACAATTCTTTCTTAAAATGATTTATTACTCCAATTATATAATTTTAATCTCATTAATGCGTATTAGAAAAATAATTAATTCATTTTTATAGGCTCTTTTCTAGCAGATAATCTGAAATGTAGACGTGGGAGTTGCTGTTTAGCATCAAACATTGCTCCATTACTTAATGCAGGTAAAGCTTTGAAATTTTGCAGGCATATTTATAAAAATTCAGGGTATCAAATAAGCCAATAAAATTTTTTTCGACAGTTTAATGATTTTTAGGGTACCATATCGCCTTAAGACGTTTAGAACCCATTGTGAGATTGTACGCTGCAGCAGTTGGCCCTACTTTTGTTTTAATAGACGATAACACACGTCCCCATAGAGCTGACATCGTCGATGACTACCTGGAGAGTGAAGGGATTGCACGTATGGTGTGGCCAGCATATTCGCCCGACCTTAATCCCATTGAAAATCTTTAGGATGCTCTCGGCCGTGCTGTATCTTTACGTTTCCCACCTCCAACCACTCTTATTGAACTGGAAACTGCTCTACAAGAAGAATGGCGATTGCTTAATTCTGCGGTGGTTGACCACCTGATTGAAAGCATGGTCAGAAGGTGTAAACTTTACATACAGATGAGGGAGGATCACATACCCTATTAATGTCCTTTTTTTCATTTTATGCTGTTTATTTTCACTTTATACATAATTCTGTTTAAGTCTCCAGTATGACATTATCTGATAACTTACAAAAATTTAATATTGTTTTCATTTCTGTATATAATTATTGATTTTGTTTTATGTATAAATATATATGCTACTTTACTGCCAAATTTTGTGTCAATCAAAGCAGTATTTGTTGATTTTTTTGCATTTTACATCTTCGTGCTTAACTTTTGGAAGTGAGTATATATATATATATAGCTCATTATGACAGCTATATTAGCTGGGACAGCTATGACAGCTGGGGTTTGTTGCAGAAAAAAAATTCTTAAAAGGTATTTGCATGCTTTTCAATCCACTATTTTGGATATATTTCCTCTATATGGTATCAATACTATATTGAATTTTAAATATTCAAACATTGTAAGAAAATATATTTAACAGTTAAAAATTTAATGTTTGCCAAAAAAAAAAGAAAAAAGAAGTGCATACTTAGTTTATAAAGTAATAAAGATAGAAATTCTAAGATGGCTACAAGAAATTAGCTGTGCATATAAATTTTAACATTACATAAATAGCAATTGCATTTGTAAGATGATCAAAAACTAGTCACTCCGTAACTTAGTTTTGCCACTTGTCGTTTTGAAATGAAAAATAAATACAACCTCTTGGAAAATTTATAATATAAATATAAAATCAACGCCTTTTAAGGTGCGTATGCTTATTCAAAGCAGATAATTTGGAATAAATTTCGAACTATTCTAAGCTTTACGTTTAACAGAACCAACTAATACATTTTACATGATGATATATATTCCCTACACGTCATTATCACAAGAAACCTCATAGTCAAATCTCATTTTGTGATAAATCATTTTTTGATGTCATCATTATTTAACTTAAAATTATTTGCTATTGTAAACGAATACAGTAAAATACGCTTAACGCGAAACGCTTAAGGCGAAATATAGGTTGACATAGAATAATACAACGTTTCCAACAAACTACTAAGTATTTCATGCATTTTTTTTCTCTTCACACGAAACGAAAATCGCTTAACACTAAAAGATTTCACTTCTGAGAATGAACAAAATACGGAAAACACCAACCGCGCATGCAAAATTTAAGAGGGGTGTGAAATCAAATGGAGGTGATTTCACATTATTCGTAGAAAGAAGGCTAACTTGGTTTTGAAATACCCTCGGAATAGCTTGTGACAAGATCCAGTTTTGTTTATGTAAGCAACTTTTATCCCCCCCCCCACAAACGTCACACAAAAGCATCTAATCTCTCATCAGTTGGCTTTAGAATTCGGTGGCGAGTACATCGCAGTGTGAGTAAAAATCAGTAAGTTTGGTTTGTGTTTTTTTTCTTCCTATTTTAGAGGAATATTTTTACGAGCACAGGCAAAGACCTCAGTGGCAAAACAAGCTGTTATTTCGCTTAAAATGAATGTAGAGCTTCTTAAGGCTGTTCAAAAACAGAAGACGAAAACGGAAATCTATAAAGATTTTGGTATTGCTAAATATTGTATTAAATGTCATTGTGAATGTTTTTGCTTCATTGATTTTTATTAAATACATGCATATATATATATATGTATATATATGTATATATATATATGTATATATATATATATATATATATATATATATATATATATAACTTATCTCAGTGGCACAACAGCCCATGAGGGCCAAGTCCTACTGTGCCCATATCAGTATACTTGAACTTGAGCCCTGAGGTGCATTAACAGATGTTCCGATCAGGTGGTCAGTCTGACGTGAAACCCCCAGTGTTAAGCTCCCAAGCGAGTTTGGTACTCATTTATCTACCCACTGTAGGGATGAAAGGCTGAGCTTGAACCTCGTATCTGAGGAGTGGAAGCGCAATGCACCCCCCCTAGCCCCCGGTCTTCGCATATATGTATATCTAAGTAAATAAAATGTACTTTAATAAACTTAATTTTGTTGAATAAATGTATTTTTTTCGCAAAATCCTTTAACACGAAAACATATTCCAGTCCCATCAGTTTCGCGTTAAACGATTTTCACTATATGCGTTTATCTTTATCAGACTAATACACTTTATCGATTTCTCTCTTTTTTTTTTGGTATAACATTAATATTTCTAAATATATTCTGCATTATTTTATACATGTCGTTTTTCTTAAAACGACTAACTTTTCTAAAAATGTTATGTCTGCATTTCGTTTAGTAATTACTTTTAATATATTATTAACAGCTTAACTGGTGGAATAAAGTGTTTCTTAATTAAAAAAAAACTCTGCCCTTATAATTAGTAGGTTTTTCTTACAGTAAGCACAGTCACAAAAAATTACATTATCGGTTGGAAAAATCAAATGCTATTGATAATGATTTTATCACATAGGATTTTGTCTTAATTTTTAAAGTTATTTTTAACAAAAAATATTACAAAAAAGATCAAAATTATCAAGAGTTAGTTGAACTCTTAAAACTTTGATACTTAGAAAGTAGAATATAGAGTTTAGGAAATATACCGTATTTATTGAAATCCAAGCCGCATTTTTTTCCAATGTTAATGCTACTGAAAATTGGGTATGGCTTAGAATCGAAAGTGGAAAAAATTCTTTGCATCGGGGAAATTGAACATGATACTGGCGGTCACAACAATGACATATTCCTATATGTTTCTTAAAGTTTTTAATATTGGTAAAATAAATTCATTGCTCACTTCTTATTAGTTCTCATTTTAATTTTCAAAATATCGGATATCGATAACAAAAATAGTTTACACTATTTTTTATTTTTTAACAAAAACTTGTTGAGAGTTTGGGTTGCGGCTTAGAATCGATGGAAGTTTACATTGGAATAAATACAGTACATTAAAATATTTGTATAAAATGTTTTCTTTAAAATATTTATTTATTAAATTAGTATATTTAAATGTAAAAGATAGTTTAGAGAAAAATTAATTTAAAATAAGTTAAACAATATCTATACAAGTATGGGATTCCATCAATCATCCTAACAGACTACAAAGAGGATTTGGTTGTTGATGGTGATCTTAATAAATCCACTAAGGAAAATTCAAAGGATTAGTAGAAAAAATTTCAGTATAGAAAATACTTAATTTATCCAGAAGCAATATTTTAAGACCCCTATAACTTGAAAACCGAACACTGAAAGTTCCTTCTCCCTTTTCTTAAACAATCCTGATGCATTTAATAGTGCATGCATAGATCACACAGTAACTTGAGTTTTGTCGTGGAATTGAAAGGATTGCTCCTAATAAGTGTAAGCTACTGTTACGCACTCTATTAATATTAAACAATACATTCTTCAAGAAAAGGGAGAATTATTTCTTACTATATCAAAAATTAAGCTTCAAGATTACACTTGAACAATCAAGATTTTGAGCAAAAGTGCAAGTAATTTGCACTCCCTTAAAAAGCTCTTTATCTATCAGAAGAAATTTCCTTTTAAGAAAATTTTAATAATAAAGTCGGAATTTAAAAGCTGTGTTCAAAATTTTGCCTACATGTTTTAGATCTATGTGTGACAAATATATATCTGAAAGAATACTCGTGTGTGTGTACGTGGTGGGCTTAATTTATACATTAATAATTTATAATTTGTAAATTTCCTCACAGCTTCTCGATTTAAATTTGTGATTTCGGAAAAAGGTTTTTAATGCACATATATAGGTGTGCAAAAATTAAGGACGAAACGGTTTTTTAATGTAACGTTCAAGTAAAAGTGTCTCAAAATCGAAACAAATAATACCATAAGATTCCCAATGCTTAAGAGCATGGTAAAAGTAAATAACACATACCATAAAGGAAATCAAACGGATATAAAAATAAACTTCACTGAATAATTAGCTTCGAGTAAAATTAGACAGGAAACAAAAAAGTACATTGAATAATTGACTGCCATAAAAATATCTAACCATTAATAGGAAATATTATCACTTCTGATTGCTGTACAAAATTTACATTGCCTTTTCACGTTGAATACAAAGTTATCAACGAAAAGGAGCATTAAGGCCCATTCCTCTTGTAGCGCCATCCGCAACTCTGGCGGCTGGTAACGTGCTACTAAACCCCACACATGTTCGATTAGATTTAGATTCGGAGAATTTGTTGGCCAATCTATGCATGTTTTAACTCTCTCTTCGAAAGCTGCTAAACGAGGAGATGGCGTTGTCATTCATGAAGAGGAAGGAAAGATTATATCTCTAAAAATGCATATGAGGTACGAGAACTTCATACTATTCGATACAATAGTGGGTACCAGTGATAAAACATTCTTGGAAGATGTGAAGATCAGTACGAGAACCAAGCATCCAACCGAGTATTCTGATACAAGCAAATTAGTATTTGAATGATATTGGAGGATTATTTAGTGTTCTCTGTTCTCTTTAAATGTGCTTACGTTCAGAATCACTAATCAGAGATTAAATCTGTTCTAATCCGTGTAGAATAAGCGACCGCATTGTTAAATCATCTAGCTCTTGTGTTTCTGGGATCTAGATGAGCAGGTGTGGATGGAACACATGGTCATTCCAATGGACCACTATTGTTCATCTACCTGGACATGGTAAACGCGATATCGTTCATTCAGTAGTTTGCTTCATGTGTCTTGCCATTTATTTTGCTATCCTCCGTCTGTTTCTTCTCGCCCGTTAATATATCTGTCCCCCCCCCCCCGCTGTGGTTGCTCATAAACCACCACTTACTAAACCCTCAGTTGTAGTTTTAAATACTTTCCGAACTCTTGGAATGTTGCTGTGAGTGATTCCAAACTCTACAATCACACTTCGACATTCCTCTATCTTCCCAACGATTCAACCAAGAAAAAGGCTTCGTCCTTAATTTTTATTGATCAGTGTATTACCAGTACAATAACCTACGAGTAAATAAATTACACCTGGAGTTGAAATGGATATTTATATCAGAGAAATATTTGAGGACTTATTAAAAGGATTATTTTTAACACAGAATCTTTTAAATATGTCTTCGTCAGGGACGTCTTAAGGTATGGACAAACTAGGCCTGGGCTCTAAGCCTCGCCGTCGATGTGGACCTCATTTCATTCCAGACTCATTATTAAAAAGATCAATGGTCAAATATTTAATGATAATGGTCAATTTTTTAGGTCAAATATTATTCCCGTACATATTCTCCGAAAAACAGGGAATTTCAAACTGCATGTCAACTGGCAAAAGTGGCAGGACCGTATTATTATGTGATCACCGTTGTCCATGTCTAGGACTAGACCTAATAGCATAAACAATTATTCAACTCGTTTAGTCTAAATGCGGCCCTCGGTTGCCCGTTGGTGTGGGGCGGTAGTTAGAAGAATGGGTGCCAGGTCAGGTGTCGTCCTCCTCACTTGACCATGGTTCAAAATTACGAGGTCCGTCGCCAAAAGCCCTCGTGCAGCTGAACAGTGCGACGTTAATATTCCCTCACTCACACACGCAGCCCTCGGTTAAACCTGTTTGTGCCGAAGTTTGTGAGATTGTGGGTCGCGAACATTTATTTATTTAAAATTACCATTTGTACGAGTATTTGACAATGCATGCTACGAGTATGTACTGTCTACTTTTAAAGATCGTAAATAGGGTCTACTTTTGCGTAGGGGCCCAGTGCCTCATTTTAATCTATCTAAAACCTCATTTTTGAAGCAGTTATCTTAAAAATGAATAAAAGTAAATATTAAAACAAAAAAAAATTAATAATTGGAATATATTCTGGGACATATGTTTAATAATCAATTCTTTTTTATGCATATTTTCGCTTTAAAAACTTTTTAGTATTCTTCAAATGTGAGGCAAACTGTCTCGTTGACCTTAGCAATATCTTTTTGAAAAGTATTTGTGTCTGGAAAAGTATTACTTATACTTAGTTCAAAAAATCTTTCTTCCTGTGGAATCTAACCGAATGCAATAACTTCGAATTCATCCTTATATTTGTTTAAGATTTCTAAAACATCTATAGGAAGACTTTATATTTGTTTAAATCTACATTTTTCTTTGCTCTCGGCTATTTGATTACCTAAAATATAGTAAAGAAAAGAACGGTGCTCCATATACATGTCGAGTTGATTTTTTTTGTTTCATTTTAGAACATCCAATGGTCTCAACTGGATATAGACTAAATGCTTTTGAAAGTAAGTTACATTCTTAGAATTTTTTGGGGTTTCTTTCGAACTGTACTTTTCATTTTACTTGCGTCGGAAAAAAGTGGTCTCAGTTATTTTGTATTTCATGTAAATTGCTTAGAATTTCAGGCAACTTCTTGGAGGATTTTTTTCTTTTGTTCTTGTTGAAGAAAGGGCGTGTGTTTGAGTCCAGATTTTACTAAAGGATTGTCTTGTCAGATAAGGCTATATGCAACACTAGAAGTGAAAATGAACCTCAAAGTCAATCCGTGGACTGGAAGTTAGGCAAGGAACAGTGCCGGTTTACCCATTGGACACTTGGGGTGGGCATCCAGGGTCTCGGGTCCCGGTGAAGCTGGACTTACTCAGGTTTTCTGGTAATAAATTTCAATCCACCAGTGCGAAGGGTGATCTGCACCCAGGGCCCAAAATGAGCTTAAACCGGCACTGGAAGGTACCATAGCTCAATTGTTGCTTTCTTCAGTTAACCATAATTTAAAATGGTACTTATTATACCATTAACCCATTTCGCCAAATGAAAGGATGTCGCCAATTTAAAAGACGCCGCTAAATGTTGTCACCGTAATAATTGTTTTGAAACATCCACGGGAATGGTTTTCCATTATTAGCTGCGTACATTTGGAATACATTTGGAAACGTATTTTGATTTAAAAAATTGGTCAATGGTATAACACTTAAATACACTTAAAATTACAATATGTTCAACCAACGATTTATATATTGCTCTAAAGCGATTAAAACTTTAAAAAAGTTATTGTTATTTTTTATGTTTGAATTTTTAAAAATTAACCCTGAATTTTGATAAAAGATTTCAGTGCGTGTGATTTTAAATAAAATCTGGCAAGTTTATTCTTCCATAAGATTTTTTAAAATAAAGATTGTTTTAATTTACGATTTATTTCAGACATATAATGGCAAAAAAGTTACACAACATAAAAAACTTATTAAGAAAGGAATCAAATATTTTTGGCGTTGTCTCTCTGGAGCTGATTATACAAATTTATCTTAGAAACTAAGCCTCCAATTTCTTTCTACGGAATTACATGTCGATCATTCACCATATCTAGTTTTGTCAGTGCGTAAAACAGGAAGCCTAACTGAAAAAGTTCTGAAAGATTAGCAATCGATTGTCTTTCCTCCATTTGCCGAAACGTTAAAGAATAATTCGCTTCCATTTCAATAAGAAACAAGATAGGTATTCCGCGACACGCCTGTTCAAAAATCGTTATTGCTGAAATTCTGCGATAATTCACTTTCTTTTACAATATTCTTTAAGCTCGCGACGTAATACTGCGAAAACTTAAAATAGCATAAAAGCAGCAGGAGTGAGAAGATAAAAAAAATGCACAAAAACGGTGAAAAAACTATAGCAGCGTTCTTGAGATAACCCGCGTCAATTTGTCGCATTGTACGCTTAATAAATTTTTATCCGCGCCTTATCAAGCATGTCAAATCATTTATTTTTCCATTTGCACCATGATGTACCGGAATTGTTTCTTTAAGCGCTATAATACAAAAGCAATGAGGCTCAAAATCGTTTATTTATGAGGAAACAAAGAATGGGAGGAAAAAACTGCGCAGAAGGGCTTCGATGAGGAAAGGAAAAAATGACGCAGATTTTAACTTTATTAAGTGATCGTAAGATGACATCTTTTAGATGGAGTATGCTGAGTAAGGGTAATGACTATTCCCTTTTCTTTCATTTTGGCTTTTTTCCCCCTCTTAGAACGTTATGAGTTAAGGCTGTTACAAAAGAGGTATCTGAAAAATGTCTATCGAATAGAGCTTTTTGTAAACGGCCACTTCATGTCTCTATCTAGCCACTTTTTCAATCGCTCCTACTTTCCGCCGTAGCTTTTGAATGCGGACACGATGTTTAGAAAGCTAATAGAAGATATTGTCTTGGAAGATATCAGGAGTGTTTTTTAAAGTAAAAAATTGTGATGACTTTAAAATATATTTACGAAACAAGAAGTAAAGATAGTTTTTTTTTGTTCTTTGTTTTATTTAACAATTCCCATTTTTAGTTACGAAAGTTTATCAAAGGAAATCTATTCGAGGTTATGAAATTATGAATGCATTAAGACTTTAGTTATTTTAACATAAAATCGTGAATTTTGTTTTTAGAAATGGGAAAAAACCAGCTTATTTTGATTATTTTTTATTTTATTAATTTTGGGATTTTTTTGCTTCCAGAATTTAAAATATAGAACTAAACGAAACTGAAAATAAGAAAATGAAATTTATAATTCCTAAAATACAAAAAAATAAAAAAAATAAATGCATTATGGTCGTAGTAGCTTAGTGGTCATGGTCACAAACTCATGGTCAGTGTGTCTTGAGTATGAGCCATTAAAAATCCATCGTGTAGAGGAGCCGATGCATGTTAAATTTGTCCTGACTTTAAGTCCTCCCGTTAATGTGGTGTGGTAGTTTAAGGAAGGGGGAGCTCATGTGTTTTCCTCTTCGCTTAACCGTGGATCAAAATTACGAGGTCCGTTGTCAATAGCCCTCATGTTGATTTATAGTAGGGTATTCAACCTTTTTTTCCCCGCCGGGCCACATACATATGACAGCTATTTCACGCTGGCCACAACATGAGGATTGATGGGGAAAAACACTATAATATCAAGGAAACATTGGACATCGAATATGACTAGTGAAAAAAAGCATAAAAAACAATAATGATTTTTTAGATTCGGGTTATGAGTTCTTATAAATCCAACATAATTGCTTTCCTTCTGATATGTGTATAATTGAAGATAATTAATTATATTGGTAAATTCTTTTTCATTTTCATGCTGCGTTAGCTCGAATATAAATCCTAATCATATTAATATCCTTATTAATCTATTTATGTTTAGTGGTAAAATGACTTGCAAAACATTATATTTTTTAAGTGTACCACTTTCGTGACAAATCAAACAAGTTGTTGATCTATGTTTGTTTTTCCCTACAAAATAGTCAACATCTTAATCGTTTTGAAACAACCTATTTTCTTCGGATATTTTTCCCTTGGGAGACATGAAAAATAATTAAAACACTGTTTTACCCATAAATGGTCGATACTCCATCTCAGTTCAGTACAGTGAACGCATTTTATATATATATATAGTTACCCCGTTGTTATTAATAACCATTGCAATCACACATAGAAAAAAAATATCTTGCGGATCGTACCTGTTAGACATCGACAGTAAAAATTATAGATTTAATTGCTTGATTGATAGAATTTTCCGCTAAAGTTTTAATAAACTATTCTTAAATAATTGAATTTCTTAGTGAAAAAGGGATTGACTGGGTCAAATAGAAAAGTCCGTGGGGCCACATGCGATCCGCGGGCCGCAGGTTGAGTATCACTGATTTATAGTGTCACTTTAATAAACACAGTAAAATATATGTACGTGTGTCCAAATATATAAATCTCAAATACAAGCCATGAAAATTATTGTTTTTGTAGTGGTGTATTATATAGTTCATTCTTCTCTTAAAAAGTCATACAAAGTAATGTTATTAAATTATATTATTATTATTCTTATTATAAAAAATTCTTTCCCCTTTAGGGGTACAAAATTTTTTCTAGTGAGACTGAACTGTATTTAATCTATAGCTTAATTACCATGCTTTTTTAAAACTTTAACCAATCAGAATACTTACTTTAAAGATTATTGATCGACTCGGGTTCTTCTTAAAAAAGATCACCATTTACACTTTGCCACTTATATCACATATATTCCGTCAAATTTAATGAGGGGAATATACGTCCATATGTAGTTGTAGTTAGTTTATTCCGCAGTGAATGTGTTTCAGAGTACTGATTAGACGAATTGGATCTCATGAGAAAGCAATAGAGACTACTGAATTTATTTCATGTTATTCCTTATTTTTCAAGTATAGGGAGTAGATGTATGTAAATAAAGAAATAATAAAGGGAATAGTCTTTTTAATTTTTCATTGCACAGAAGAAACCATTGTTTTATCGGGAGTTCTTTGAAGAAACAAAAACGGGTGATTTTATGCTACTTTTAAATTCTTTCCTTATACGAAACAACACTAATTATCTTTCAATATAAAAAATTCTTTATAATTAAAAAAATTCTTCTGTAATACACATTTTTATAATGATACAAATTTAAGGAATTTTCGTTCTTTTTTAAAATTACCATTATATATATTCTGAGAATTTCGAATTCAATCCTAATAACGTTCTTTTCTTCACAATCAAATAAATTACATATATCTGTACACATAGCTTATGCATGATACTCTGAGAAGACAAAATCAAAAAGTCTCTAACTAAAATGATCGGTTCAGGGAATTATTTAGAATTGGTCAAGAGATAATAAATAAAAAATTTGTCGTATTCAAGGTATTTTTGTTGAAGACAAATCAACGGGAAAAAGCTCGACCATTACTAGGCTCTTGTGTACTTTGAGTTTTAGCCATCATAAAATGAATATATTTCCTCTTTATAATCATAAACAAGAGTTTGAAAACTATTGTTTTCTAATAATTTATGTTTAAGTAATAACAATGCTTTTATTATTTTCCTCCGTAAATTCGATTTTGGATGATAAATGCAAGAACAACTAGTTAAGGTCCTGACAGATTCATCAATCCTATCCATTTATACGCCATCATCGACGATTAGACCCAAATCTTAGCATGGCTGCGACATTTTAAGTCGATTTACGATTCGGGACCATAGAAACCAAAAAGCAAACCTAGAGCTCAAAATTATTAACGCTCCACGGAACAAACCCACTTCTTGACAATTCTCGTTCCTGACGCTCCATTCATTGTCGGAAGAACAATAAACTGACAGTTTAACGTCGCCTTCCAGTGTCCCTTCTGTTTATCGATGGTAGCGATTCAATTATCAACGGTGTCTCGTATATTCAACGAGCATCATCACGTTGTCTCCAGGTGTCCTTGTCAAGGAATAGTTCGGGCCCACAAACGATGGCCAGTGCGGAATATATTTTTTTACTCTTACCTCTCTGGGCTTCATATATATACTATCTCTCCCCGTATACCGAATCTCCTTTTATTGGTGAGTACAAGGAATGGGCGGAATTGGCACGGAGGCCTCTTGAAAAAAAGAGTAAAAGGAATAAAAGAATGAAAAAGTTATATATATAAAGGGAATCACTGTCAGGGGCAGGGGGAAATATAAGACTGAGTTTGAGTTCAATTTTTATTTGAGGGAGTTCTATCTTTTTTTTATTTCTTCGTTTCTACGGTCCGAGAGGAAAAATATCTTTCGTTTACGAAGTGACCTTTTATTCTTGGCCGCAAGCAGGTGTGAGGGACAACAGACTTGATTGGATAAAAACCGACCGTGTCCAAGAAAATAAAACGAAATAACTGGACAAAGTAAAAAAGAGGAAGAGAAAATGGAGGGGGGATCGAATATAAAACTCGGAGGAAATGGAGTCGAGTTCTGGAGATAGTGTTTCAGGAAAATGATTGATTGGTTAGAAACACATGACGCCTCTAAATTAAGTTGTATTTTAAAGAGATTTAGCTTAGCTTAGCTGAATTAGTGTCTCACTAAAGCTTCATGGAGAGCTCTTGTCAATGAATTTTGAAAAGCAACGAAATGGTTAAAACGATATCTGAAATCGTTTACCTATTTCTATGTACTACTTCCTAGATAAACTTTCAGATCATTCTTTTAAGGTTAAATAATGTTACTTAAACAAGGAATATTTTTTCAGAAAAAAAATGTATCGATATTAATTTTATCAATTCTTACTTAACTAACTCATAAATTTTATTAACTCATATTTCAATATGTTTTTTTTATTTGTGTTTGAATTAATTAGTGTTTCTTTATCAAAAAATATTAATTTGAATCAATTAGTGTTTCTTTATCAAAAAATATTAATTTGAATCAATTAGTGTCTCTTTATATATAATATCCAGCCAGCTGGGTGGCGTGGTTGGTTTGTCGCTGGCCTTCTGCACCTGAGGTTGCGGGTTTGACTCCGGCCCAAGTCGTTGGATTTTCATGATGCAGAAAATTGACAGCAGCCATGTCGTATGATTATACGGCATGTAAACGATCCCTAGAGTGTACGTATTTGGCTTGGGTTCTCTCGGCAAAATTAAATCCTAGTACAGGTTCGCATTGTCAGAGTTCAGGCGCCCCGCTCTGGGGAATAAACTGGGCGTAATTGGTATCGCTTATATGTTGTCACGCTAAAAAGTGATACCAGCTCCTAGGGAATGTACTAGGTCACCAAAGGTTAAAAATACCAATTCGCAGTCCCATTAAGAAAAAAATACATAAAATCATCTACGTTTTAAAACCAGATGGATTTTTTTAGATATTAAAATGAAAATTGCATATCTGTTCAATTTTTCAATACTCTGGCTGCCGCTGTGCCTGGGTTCGAATCAGGGAGAAGGCATGGACGTTTGTTAATGTATAAGGTCTTCGTAGCATGGAGGCACTCTAAATAGCCGTCGAATCACAAGTCCTCTCGTGAGGTTGGTGGAATGGGAAGAGAGGTGGGAGGTTTTCCATCTAAATTAGGTGGAAACGGGACAAATCGTATTGTTACCTGTATAGTGCTCAAAGCTACGGCTAACGATAACCGTCCCTTAGCTCTTTGCCATGAGGACTTTCGTGGACCTCGATCTGGCCTTTGCCGATTAGTAACAGCAACAGCCAAATGAAAATTGCATATGTGTTCCATTTTTCTAGGTTTCAAGATCACTATAATAGACGGATGTATTGGTATAATCAGGGTAATCTATAATAATAATAGAACATTTTATTTCTATTTGGAGATACACACCACCTTGTTTTTTAAATGTTGGGTAAAAACAGATTTCTGGGCCCTCATTAAATTTAGTGTATATTTATCTTTTCTTGTAAATAAGGGCCGTTAAATTTTTTTTTTGAATTTCTTTAATTCACACCAGTTGATAAATTTCTCTATATTCTAATTCTTTGTTTACTCAAATAATTAATTACCCAAAAGCAGCGAATATAACGTAAAAGGTACTAAGAAATAAAATGTAAGTTCTTGTTGAGTCGGTCATTATTCACTGATGTCAGAAATTTGTTATTACGTTACAAATGTTTACCATACACAAACTGCAAGTAGATTTATTCAATTACGAAATAAATTACTAAAGGAATCAACAAATTTTCCGTTCAAATAACGCACCGTGATAGCATTTGAACTCTGGTAGCTCCACTGCGTTGAAATGAATCTCCGCATAAACTGATACTTAAACAAAATAACAACTTATCAACTTCTATTTAGAATATAATAAATAAGATATATTTGGCAAATGTTTTATAAAGAAAATATAATTGAATTATTTACATGTTACTTTTATGTTATCTTTTTTAATTGAATTTTGAACCCGAGAGATTCCAGTGATTGGGTTTCTCTAAATTGAACATTTCAGTGTGAACAAAAATGAGTCTCCCCAGTAATAATTCTGATATTAATGATTTATTATTATATTAAATATCATTTCAAGATTCCCAGCATAAAAATTACTCATACAATGATATGAGAATAGTGTAAAATTAAACAGAAATCTAAGAGAAATCAAGTGGCCGCGGTAGCCTAGTGGACATAGTATAAGACTTGTGGCTGGCGTGCCATGAGAGCCAGCTCAGGTGCCATCCTTGCCACTTGACCATGGTTCAAAATTACGAGGTCCGTCACTAAAAGCCCTCGAGTAACTGAACAGTGCGGCGTTAATATTCACTCACTCAAGAAAAACCAAAATATTTAATGAATCCACTGAAAAAAAATTGTCTTTTGCAGAACTTTTACTTTATGAGTGCAAAAAAGAAATGCACGCTAAACAGACTTTTTCCGCATTTTAAGTACACTGCTGGCCATCTAAAAGGTTACACCAAGGACAAGATATATTAAAGCAAATTTAATCGTATTTATTTCACGTAACAGACTCTTTTTCAGCAGTAGAATCGGAAAAATTTTGAAAGAAATAAGGAAAATCTTGTATTTAATCCGTAATGATAACATCAGATAATCTTTTCATTAGCGTTTCTTCATGTCATAGTTAAAAAGCATTATTTATAGCTGAATTGTAAGCCCTTTATGAGAAAGCGAAGGGAGATATAATGTCACAGTAAGAACTCGGAAAGAGTATTAAGCTTTTCTTG
Organism: Trichonephila clavata; assembly: GCA_019973975.1. Classification (NCBI taxonomy): domain Eukaryota; kingdom Metazoa; phylum Arthropoda; class Arachnida; order Araneae; family Nephilidae; genus Trichonephila; species Trichonephila clavata. The sequence goes on along the minus strand of BMAO01035412.1, from coordinate 274,602 downwards.
CCGACTCCAACCAGATATTTATTATGCTTTTAGACTAGATTATCATAGTGATTTGTAAATGGTGTTCGTATCCATGAGAATTGTTCTGTATCTCATGAACAGAAATTTTATTCAGAAGCATATAATCAACATGTATTTATTTACCTAAAATAACATAATCTGAAACGAAAGGTAATAAACTATATGTTAGCCTTTTCATTAGGCTATGATTAAGTAATTAATGTAATTAGCAGTTGTTATCTGGAAATTTTGATTGCTTTTCTGTAATACACTATACAGAAAACATTTGAATGTACTTATCTTTATCATAGGAAGATCAAGAGAATTATTTGTAGCTTACTACACTAAAGTAGAAAGCTTAAGCAATCAACATCAGAATAGAACTAAATTATCAAAAGATAAATGTGTGTGTGTTTAGTCCAGCGTTTCTCAAACTGTGGGGCGCGCCTCCCTAGGGGCCATGATAACCCTACGAGGGGGGCCTCGAGCATATTGAAAAGTCGAAAACAAAAAGACTACTTAAAAAATATTAGTTCACTAAAAGTAAACAAACAAAAAATACATTCTGACATAACAAAAAATAAAATTAACATTTACACTGATATAATATATAAATGTATCAGTACTACACAATGTATTTTATAATTAATTTAACTAAATTAAGTTAAGAGCAAGGTTAACAATTACCAGTGACTCCATGACCTTGTCATATATAAAATTATATAAAAATTATATACATTATAAATAATCCCTTAACTGCCGATTAAAAGTTACCCGATTCGCACCCCAATTCCTCCGTACCACGTAGGTGCGCGTATGGGATGTATTAGGGGTAGGGGAGAAAAGGAATAAATAAGGAAATCCTTCGCAAACATATTGTCAAAGTCCTTTTATTGCATTCCAAAGCCTTCGGAATAATTTTATGGATAACAGTGCACAAAGAATACCTTACTTCGGAAAGACGTATATATACGTCCAGGGCATTTAACGCACCGGTAGAGCAAGACGTATATATACACTGGTGGAGCTTAAGAGGTTAAAGTAGTATTCTAGCTTTAGTATTAAAGTATAGCGTTATTAAATTCAATGCATTGTTATTTGTAAGAAGGGGGGGGGGGCGATGAAAATTATGATTGAAATTGGGTCACAAATATTGAAAGTTTGAGAAGAACTGGTTTAGCCTGATATACATTAACAAAGCTAATATTCTTTCTTTCGAATAGCTAACAATATAAGGAAATGTACAAACTTTACCCACTCTTTTACTTAATTTAACTTCATAATCTGAGTTAAATTCTACTCTGCAGAAGAACTTGAAAATGAAACAAAACTTACCGAAGTTTGGAAGACGAAGAGAGAAAGCTCTTCATCTTCCAACTTACTGAGTTCCGTCATCAAATGCTTATTTACTCTGTTTTATTTCTTGACTTTGGTGTATGTTGAATGATCCAATGCATCATCGAGTTTTTCAGCTCTCTTGAAAAATTCTCTTTCGCGCATTTGCTACCGAAAATAACTAGTCAAGTACCTTTTAAATAAATAAACTTTTCGGATATCTGCTCTCGGTTTTGTGAAATAAAGAATTTTGAATTGTTTTCATAATAATGTTTTTAAATAGTTTCATTTTTTATTTCTCTAGTTTTAATTCAATTTTTTTAAAATATTTCATGAAAATAATTTATTCGAATTTATTCGAATTTAAGCCACAATTTTTTTCTAATGTTAATGCTACTGAAAATCGAGTGCGGGTTAGAATCGAAGGCGGAAAAATTCTTTGGATGGGAGAAATTGAACATGATATTGATAGTTAGAGCAAACTAAGGTTCGTGTATGCACTTAAAAGTTTTTAATACTGATAGAATAAATCAATTATTCGATTCTTATTAGTGCTCATTCTAAATTTTTTAAAATTTCGTATGAATGTCGGATATCGATAAACCATTTTATATTATCTTTTATATTTTTTTAAAAAAAGGTGTGTAAAATTTGAGGTGCGGTTTAGAATTGATGGTAGCTTAGATTCTAATAAATACGATATATCAAATGATGAATACAACATGAAAATAATTACGCATTATCTTATTTTTAAGGCAATAGAGTTTTTTACCGTAATTAATATCTCAGAAAAGAAGTTCGACTGAAAAAAAATTCTCCTAATATTTTTAGAAGAGATTAATTACTGTGCTTAAAAAGGCTCTTTTTTCTATATAACGGATTAAAAACTCATCTTTTTAATATCGAACTCGCGGCCGGCGCTGTTGAATCAGGGGTTCGAGTCTTGGTGCCACTAAGTGGCCGCAGCAGCCTAGTGGTCAAGCTAATTGACTCATGACTGGTGTGTCATAAGTTCGAGCCTCATGCTGCTGAAAACCCGCAGTGCAGAGGGGGTCAATGCGCATTAAATATGTCGAGGCTCAAATGTCCTCCCATTGGTGTGGTGTGGAAATTAGGAGAGAAGGGAGGCGCCAGCTAGGGTGTCGTCCTCGTCACTTGAACATGGTTCAAAATTACGGGGTCCATCGCCAATATATTTTTTGCTGATTTGTAGCTCGATGTTAATATGACTCTCTCTCTTGGCATCACTAAAGATTTACCAAGTAGAGAGACTGATACAGACTAAATTTATTGAGGCTCAAAGCCCTCATGTTAGTGTGGTGTAGAAATATGGAATATGCTATTTCAGATTTCACCCCCGTCATTTGATCGAGGTTCAGAATTATGAGGTCCATCGCCGATATACCTCATGTAGCTTTGAAGCATATCGTTAATAGACAAACAATCGATTTTTCCTCGTTTTAAGAATTTTCGTTCTCTTTGCGACAGCTACTATTTTATAGGTTATTAAATGAAATTGATATGTTCGGTTTATTATATAGTGAGCTACTTTTATGGCACCATTTTGATGAACCATCAAGAAATTAAAATGCAATGTTATCTGAAATAAGAAAACTCTTTTCAAGAAATTTTAAGAATATGAGGATTTATATATATTTGATCAAATACAATGCATAAAAGAAAAAAAAAGATAGAACATTTATTTAACTTATTAATTTATTTATCTAACACCCCTGCTTAGCTTCTTGACCATTTGACACCGAGCCTCCCAGTACTGACTAACGACGCCGTCAGTCGGGTATTCATCGAGTCCAGTGCATTGGAGCAGTTGGTCGCCATCCATCCTGGTATGATCGCGGAGCGGACAGGCTTCGACAGCAGCTAGACCAAGTCAATGGAGTCCATTGTATTGACTCCATTGCATTGGAGTCAATGCAATGGAATCAATGCAATCCCAAAAAGTCATGTCCGGTGGTTAGGTAATGCAGACAACAGTCTCGGATCTCTCCAGGTGCCTCGGGATAGTGACCAGGGTTTTCCTTTGGCTTTCCAAGGCTCTTGGCGTTGTATATTTGTCAATGTATGTGGATCTAATGATCTTTGCTCTTCTGAGGGTCAAGGGGACTTCCGGTTGAAACGATTTGGCTCCCAACATGACTTGGGACCCCCTGCAAGGCCGCAGTCCAGACGTATGAAAATAGTCCCGCAATTTTAGTTCGGCACTGAATTGTGTTAAGGTAGTTAGTTGGTGTGTTACTGCTTAAGGCTGAAATTGCAACTTGGGAGTCCATGAAGAAGACAACTTTTGCAGGAGCTAGGCCAGCAACAAGTAATTGTGTTGTAGCTTCATAGACAGTCTTCGCCGCCTCCGTTTGTTTCTGGTTGGTATAAACCGTCAGTATTTTATTTAACTCGGGAGGATATTTTCTTAATTATGCAATAAATGATATATTAACATATTTTCCAATCGGAAGCATTTTGTCTTTACCTTATTGCATTTGTATAAAACAACTAAATATTAATAAATGTATTTTCTCGAATAGTAAATATTCATTTTTCATTTTGTTTTTAATTGCACTTCAAAATGATCATTTTTATTTAAGATATAAAAATTATAATCTTTTATAAGTTGGCAACTTTTTCATTCAGGATAAAAACAACATTTCTGTATTGAACATGTGTGTATGTTCAATGCTTATAATAATGAAATGTATGTTACATAAGCAATCCAAGGGAAGTTCAAATTGAAAGGGAAAAATCACACTTTAAATAGAAGAGCTGGGATTATATGGAAATGTATTGGAATATTATTTGAAAAGTTTTTGTTTCTGTATAATGTGCTCTATAAAGTATGTCGCAAAATAGCTGCAGAAAATTATTATATTGGAGTTTATTATATGAAATAAGCACTTTATAAGAAAAATAATTAAGTATAATAATGAAAATAATGTAATAAAAGTAATAATAATAAAAATGATAAAAGTAAATTTTTTGTACGCTTTTATCAAATAATAAAACGAAACTTTCATGTGGTACTAACTAACTTCACAAAGTATAGTAAGTTTATGATTTTATAATCATTATAAGTCATTTTTCTAATAAAAGTTAAGGAATTGTAAATAAATAGAATAAAAAGGGAAGACCGGAACAATTTCTAGAATTTTTCTTGTGTAATTCGAGGATGCGTTTTTTACATTCTATTTTTATCTCTTAACAATCGTAACAAAGTTTTCGTTTTAAAAGTTGGCAACTATGTTGGCAGTTGGTAACTTCAGAATAATTTGTGGCACGTACTGAGAAGATAATTTATAATTTCTTCGTTCGAAGTGAGGCAAATGTTAAAAACCACGTAAGTAATAAATTTTATTTATTTATTTTATTAATAATTATTTTGTAGTCTAAAATAAACAGAAATGTTCAGAAAATTAAATCAAGAGAATATTTTTCGTTTACTTAAAATCTTAAACTGTTAGAATTTTTAAATATTTTTGAACGAAATAGACACATATATATATATTAGCTTTTACCCGCGGCTCCGCCCGCGTCGATGTCTTTAAATAACTGTCAAAGTCGTAATCATAATCATTAGAAAGTAAATAAAATGATATGGTAATTTTTTTTATTGCTTGACCAATAAAATTTAAAAATTCTAAAATTGAGCTTAGTTTAAAAAAACTGAAAACGTACTTTATTATAATAATTAACAACAAATATTCAATAACTTAAACTATTAATATTTTTAAAAATCGAAAGTATCTATGTTTAATATATAATTGCTCCTTAAAAGAAATCAAACCAGAATATTATTCTAAGATGCTACTGTATACCATATTATATGTTCTTCCGTAAGTTGCAAATATGTGAAGATTTGGGCATCGGACACACCGATCAGGCTACCTGTAGTTGGCCGTGAGGAAAACATTGCTTTTCCAAATACACCCCTGCTACCTGAAATGTTAGATATGTTAATAGCAACAGTACAATTGGAAATTGAACTTGTTTGAATTGAAACGGTATGTCAGTGGGGATACTTGGGATTCGAGGTATGATAACACTATCCCTTTTCATGACATATGTTCAAATATTGGCATCAAGTATATTCTGCATCAGTTTTGTGATCCAAAGCCTCGTTCCTTTACATAGTCGAGGAGCATCGAGATTTAGCGTAACTGGTACATTTAGTTTTAATTGAAGTTTATGTGGGGGTACACCCGAAAGTTCAAGTGAATTTAAGAACTGCGTGGGATATGAAGTACTTTGTTCTTTATCCATGATTGTATTCATTGATAAATATTTCTTCAATCCCCCCCCCCCGCACGTCGTTTAAATTTTCAATGTTGATTTTATGGACAATGTCATTGTTAGGCGCCAATATTGATCTTGCGCGCAACCACTGATCCCAATTTAAATTTTGTAGCAAGTCCGGGTAAATTTGAGCAATAAGATTTACATCATTTTCTTCTACATTACAAATTCTTTGGAAGTAAAATATAACCTCCAGCATTTGCGTCCAAACATCCATAACCGATTTTCAATTGCGTCTCTGCATAATGTTCCAAATCTACGTCATTATGAAGATACACTCTCATATTCGTTTTCAGACTTAGTTTTTCAAATTTTGCCCATAAGCTTGAATTCACCAGCCAATATATAATAAAATAACATTCCTCCTATAATATCTGTACTATCTCGTAAATCCTGAAGAGTCCTATTTAACGCTTCTATAGCTTTCTTGTGAGACATCGTACTTTCATCCTACACTAAAAGCTTACATTGTGGAAGCATCCAGCCTTGAGAACTATTTTTTCTGAAATTTCAAATGAGTGAATCTTCAAATGCAAGATTAAGCGATAATTTTAAAACGGAATGTGCAATACGACTGTTGGTCAGTAAAATCGCGGCTGTGCCAGAAGAAGCCATAGTAACTGCTATCTTCTAGGTTTTTCTTAAACCGGTTTAAAATTCTTAAATAACGATTTAAGAATTCTCCCTTTAACGAATTTCTTGATGTAATGAATTTTTCTCCCTCACCCGATTAAAAAGAAGGCAAAAACCTCTATTTAACGAATAATAAACCCTAAATTAACAAATTATTTCAACAGCCGAATTTTTTAAAATTAATTTAGATGAGAAAAAATTGGCTTTCTTTTCAAATGACCTATCCTTCTTGTCTGGAACAGAAAAAGAATTTTCTTTGAAAGGAAAGGGTGCGGCCCATTATTAGAATTTACAGGTGAAATTTAATCATGAGTGTAACTTGTCATGTGAGTTTTGAATAGAACAAGAAATTATTTTCTGAAATTTCTATCAAAACAGTTACATTTTCTTATGCTTTCTTTCTTGTTAGAAACTGAAAGCATACCTCATAAAGCAGGATGTAAATGACGCAGCATTTTTTTCTCTGCATAAAGTCGAAAAAATACTTTTCAAGTCAGGAATCAAAGATTTTCAAACGCGCGTCTATTAGTTAGTATTTTAAAATTTTTACTTAACTGATGCATAATAATTTGGTAATAGTATTTTTAGGCATTGAATAAAAAGTCTGTTATATTGTTTGTGTAGTTGCTTATTATAGAACTTCCGAAAGGTAAGTTAAAAAAATTCATATTTTTTGAACCCCGATATTATGAATAACCCCGAACTAACGAATAAAATGTCCGGTTCCGATGAATTGGTTAAATCAAGGCCTGACTGTATGAAAGTATCAAATTAACAAAGAAAAAACATTTCATGAGAATTTCGTGCAATTAAATGCAAGTTTTGGTGTATTTATTTAGTCCAATTTCTACTTTATTGTAAAATATAAAAAATAAATTGTATGTACTAATTTTTTGGCAAACAACATGGGCATGAAAAAAAAAGAAAGAAAATTCTTAAAAATACAATTAGCAATTTCAAAACTTAAAATGGTATTTATTCAATTTTAAATATATTGTGTAAGAACTTTTCATCTTCGAGGGTATAATTTTTCTTCATACTAAAACTTTGAGGTTGGAAGATAATGTTTCAACAAAATAAGATGCATTTCAAAAACTTTAAATTTGTTTACTAGTTTTGTACATTATTGAATTGTTAATATCTAAAATAATTCATCGCATTTTCATCATCAAAAAATGGCTAAGGAAATACAAACTTCCTGTAGTTTCATCGGCATTTATGAAAGTGCATTGAATAATGAAATGGAAATATTACTTAAGCAGGTAAATGATTTTTAAATATTTTTGAAAGAGCATCTGAGAGCATCATCTCAACTCGCCAGAAAATAATCTCTATATTTGGTTCGAAATATATTCCTGAGCAAAGTTTTTCATTCCTGAAGGTCCACAAGAATGAATTTAGATGAAAGTTGGTTGACATTAATTTTCAGGCTGTGATGAGAATTCCAACAAGCAATCTCTCTCCTGATTCCAAAAAAGTTGCAAAAAACTGTGATAGGGTACTTTTGTCTCATTTAATTGATTTCAATGTACTTGTGTGTGTGTGCAGCTATATATGATTCAAAATTAGCACAATAAGTAAATTTAATAAAACTGCCATTATTTATTTAACTTATAGTGGGTAACGGAGAATATAAGCTTCTCCCTGCCTAATCTGGTATTGCGCCCCAAGCCGTACTTGGTGTCAGTCAGACTTTCGTCACTCTAGAATCCTGTCCCGGGGGTGGCGAGGGGGTTGTACGTAATACTCCTGTTAACTTATATTTATTGATTTTTATATGGTACAATTTAAACCTTTTCTAAGATGCAAAATTAGCTAACTAATGAATGCAATCATTTTAAAAAGAGGTCCGGCCCTCCAGTATCTTCAGCTTCCACAATATGTCCCTTGGGCCTAAACAATTGCCCAACCCTGTGCTAAAAGAAAGTATAACTGTAGGAAACATGCGCTAAAATAAAATATTTAGTACATATAATACATGTATTTTTTTTTAAAAAAAAGTATTTTTTTCACAACAAATCAAATAACAAAAGAAAAATTCCGAAAGATTTTCATCTATAAAATATCGTTTTCACTTACTAAAAACATACTGCGGAATAAATTAGAATCGATGATCGACTATAAAAGTTCGAAAATGAGACATATGTACTTCATCAGCGCAAACCATTGCTCTAAAAATAATCGCCCATGTGTAATGTATATAAGTAAAGTTAAGAAGTTAATCAACAACACATTCTTCTGAATACTTAATATTTATTTGCCAAAGAATGCCTCTAATAAAGAAACTCGTCGGTATTGATTTAATTATTTCTTAATCGGTATAGATTTAATTATTTCTTTAATTTCTTTTTTCTTTGAATGTTTTGTTCGAGTTGATAAATAAATTTCACTTTCAAAAAGTTCGGCATTCTTTTTAAAATCCACACCTTATTGACTTTATTGCCTAGTGGTCATAGTCACGAAATCGTAAACGGTGTGTCATGAATTTGAGCCCTAGTGTCGCTGAACACCTACCATTTAGAAGAGCTTCTGCTGCACGTTAAACCTGTCGTGGTCTTAAGTTCTGTCCGGGGTTCCAACTCAGGTGTCGTCTTCGTCACTTGTGATTGAAGATCAAAATTACGAAGTCCATCACCGATAGCCCTCATGTTGCTTAAAAGTGCGACGTTAATAAAGACTCAGTCACTTGATCGTAAAATTAGCAAGCTTAAAAATTTTAATAAAACTAAAAAATATTTTGATTCTTTTTCTTTTTTATCAAAATCATTTTATTCTAAAGTTTATATGCAATCATCCGGAGAGATTACAGGAAATCCTTCGATTTCATAATTAATTAATGTATTTCAAAATAATATACAGCTTAAACAATAATCTATCATAAAATGCAGGGATGTTTTTTTTAAAAAAAACATAAAAATACCTCTTTTACATTTGTTTCAAATAAATAAATAAGAATATAATAATTTTTGCAAATTTAATCAACTCTGTTTTAAAAAAAAAAAAAGAATTATTGTTATCCAACATATTTTCCAAGTAGTCAACTTGGAAATAATTGATTCTGAAAATTTCGTACAAATAGAATTTTATTATTAGGAACATCATGAAAGCACTTTATTTTCTTTGTTGAAAATATAATTAGTTTAATTGAATTAATAAAAAAAGATACTCGATAAATAAAGCTAGGATTAAATAGGATTACACTAGAATTTTAAAAAAAACTGGTAATGAACAGAAAAATATTAGAAAAACTAAATTGTCGATTTTAAAGTGAGAATTTTTATGTAGTTTCGAAGATCACTTCCAAAGTCACATGGCTCACATAAAAAAAAAATTAGTCAGCTAGCTGGTTTAGAGGTAGAGTACCCACTTCGTTAGAGAAAGATCGCGGATTCGATCCCGGCTGGGTGACCACGGTAGCCAAGTGGTCTAGACGTCGGATCGTGGCTAGCATGTCATAAGTTCGATCCCAGTACCACTGAACACCCGCCGTGTAGGGGAACGATGCACGTTAAATCTGTCGAGAGCTCAAACGTCCTCCCGTTGGTGTGGTGTGGTAGTTAGGAGAGGGGGTGCCAGCTCACGTGTCGTCCACGTCATTTGACCATAGTTCAAATTTACGCGGACCGTCCCCAAAAGCCCTCATGTAGCTGAACAGTGGGACGTTAATATTCACTCACTCACTCGATCCCTGCTGGAGTCGATAGATTTTCTGGATGCGAAAATCGTAGGCACGCATGTCATATGATTATGTGTCATGTAAAAGATCCCTCGAGTATCAATTTTGCTCTGACACTCTTGACAAAATTAAATCATGGCAATGTTTAGCGTGAAATGAGAGCTTGAATTAAACTTAATTCATGCGTCAAAAATTTGGTAGTGACAGCCGCCACCATGAAATGGTTTTCACATTTGGTGACTTGCCGTGTCTGCAAAGGCTTAGTTGCCAATATGCAGCCCATTAGAAAAAAAACATAGTGTAAATAGTAAAACATTGCAACAGGTAATATAAATTTTGATTATTAGAGTCTTTATTACAATGTAATATTTGAAAATCTGTTAATTTAATACATTAATAAAAAGAAAAAGCCGGAAAGTTAAAACATTAATTTTACACGTTTTTTGCTTTTTATTTTAGAAAGGAAAGTATATTTATACTTTGTTGCATTTTTGAAATTCTAAGAAATTTTGTCTTATAACTTGTTCTAGGAGACTTTATTTTTAACTATAATAGTAGTGCAGAAATATATATATATATTGTTATCATTATTTTTATTGTGGATTTGTTTCCCTACAATTTTTATTCACATATGTCAAATGTTATTGGTTGTAATTTTTTCTTTGTTTTTGTGTTAGGAATAATCTTTGTTTGAATTTCAAGGGAAAAAAACTATCAAAAGTTATAAATCATTGAGCAAAAATTTGAGTATTTCGTATTAAAGATACAAAAAACTGATGGAAACAGGCTTTTTTAGTAAAAAAATAGTCGTGTTTTTCATAGCTTGTTTACTGTCAAAATGTTTATAACAAATAATTTTAAGGAAAATTATTCAAGGAAAATTCATTGAATTTTTGAAAATTTATCAAATTTTAATTTAAAAACTGCGTGATGTCAAAATAATAACTAGCATTATTAAAAGTTCAAAAATATTTAACATGTTGATAAAAAGATTTCTACATACTGAGTTTTTTGATGTTTTTGTTTCCAAGTTTAGTTTTAAAATTAGATACAGTTGTATACTTTCTGTTTCACCCCGATATTACTCATAATATAATTCTCAGATATTTGAACTAAAATAATTTATCCAAAATATAGCACATGATAATTTTACATGAAATATCTAAATTTTAAAATTAAGGGACCTTGGAAAAAAAGGATCAGTAAATTTTTAAAAGTTTGTGTTACATGTATAACAATTTATAATTTTAATATTGTATATTCATAAAATTTACTAAATTTCAGTTTTTCTTCTTTTTCTTTTTGTATTACCTTTTGTAATTATATATGTAAAAATTTCTAAAAAGCCATTGTTACCAATATTTTATTTATTTTTTTAAGGGAAAAATAACTCTCTCTCTTATGCTCTTTTGGGAAATTAAATAACAAATATTCCTTGACATTTCAAAGAAGAAACATTTTTCCCTCTGAATTGTTATCAGTCTGATACTAAAGTGCTTTGATGCTAAATAGTGTTTAACTTTAACATTTTTAGATTAAAACATTCAAATTAAAAGTTTTTAAGTGTAATATACAAATAAATACTGTTTAAATTCAACATTGGTCAGTTTCTATACAAAAAACATGTTCAATAGACGTCTAATGCAAATCTTGATCTAACAAGTTTTTTTTATTAAAAAAAACAATAAATGATTTTTTTTGTTAAACAATATATGAACTGTTTTTCCCTTCACTTTTAACTATTTAATAACTTACAGAATAAATAAATATTTATTAAAATATTATTTTTCCATTAAAATATTAACATAAACAATTTTTTTGATTGATTACAAATTTATTTCCTCTAATTTTAAAAATTTCAGGATTTGAAAAATTTTACTATACTTATGTATAATTTTATATTTTTTCGAAGTAGAAAGTATAATCTGGAATATTATTTCTAAAGTATTCTGATCGATGTGCAATACAATTACTTTGCTTATAAATTTTCTATAAATATAGAGCACAAATAATTTTTTATTCCCATAAGCTGAAAGAGTAAGATCATCATTTGGACGAATTAAATGAGGTTAAAAATTTAAAGTGAGATAGCATATTGCTTAGATTAAATTATAAAAAATGTTGCTATTTTTCAATTCCTTCTTTTCCCTCACTCTTCTCTCTCTCTCTCTCTCTCTCTATATATATATATATATATTTATCTTGTCAAATTTTCAATCGTTAATAAAATACGTTATATTCATCCAATCAAGTTCAAACAAATTTTTTTAAACTTGTCAGTTGATGTTAATACAATTTTTTCAAATATTAATTAATTAATTAAATTAATTATTGGTGTTCGATGCCAACTTATATTCGTCTCCATTACTGTAACAATGACAAAAGTTTGCTTAGAAAACCGGTTTTTCCGTCAAACTAGCCAAACCGGGTGTGCATTGTTACAACAATGCAGACAAGTCATGCTATATATGTATATATCTTGTTCAAATTTTCTATAGTTAATAGAATACTTTTTATTCATCCATTCAAAGTAGGAATTGACTTAAATTTTTTTTATATATTGCTTGTTTAAATAATATTAAAATACATAGATATCCAAATGTGTACCAATGGATGAAATTAACGAATTTAGTACCCCATTGTTACAAAATATATACTATTTTAAATATCTGAATGCCATTTATATACAAATAATTTTTTTATTCTTCTTGTGTGTTCATTGCGTTATTTATTTTTTTTTTAAATTTTAGCTTAAGCTTTTAATGTGGAATATTGTGAAAAAAAGAAGCATTTTGATTTCATATTGCACAAAATGAATTTTATTTTCATGAATGTGTATTTATGAGACATAAACAGATGACTTGGGGAAGATTGACACTTTTTACATAATTCACAATTTAAATTTATCATTCAAGAATCATACCAAGAAGAAAGCAAGAACAAACTTGCACCTCTGATGAAGATTATAGTTCTATGAAGCTAAGAAGCTCGTTATTATATAACAACTCTGGAGCACAATATATACAAAGAAGTAAAGATAGAGTACAAATAAAACGTGGTTCTTTGATGATAGATTCTAGGTTAACTTTAGGTATTCCATAGGTTTATTTGAAAGAAATGTAGTTTTTAATTCAATTAAGTAGATACCAGAAAAGAAATGCTTAGATTTGATATCCAAGAACCTTGAAAAATATTAATTTTTTAGCAAAATGGCAAGAATTGAGTTGAAAACTTGGTTCAAGTTTAAAAGAACTTCAGCTGAGATGAAAAGCACATAAAATTAGTGAAAAAAATTATGAGGTGGATGAATTAAATCTTCAAAATATCAACATTTGTTCCAAAGTATATGAATCTAATGAAATTTATATGATTGTTATTAATTCTTATTTTTACTGTCATTAAAATAAATGAGTTGATTTTTAAGACAGTGCTATGAAAGTTCTTTTTATGTCTCTGTGCATAAATCATATATTTTTTTTTTACATAATCACATTTATATTACTTCAATCATTAAAAAAAACTTTAATGGATTATTATCTACAATATTCTTTCTCTGCTTTAATATAAAGCTACTCAAAAGACCTGATTTATCACATCTAGAAGTACGAGCTTTTATTGGATAACATTCGCAAATAAGTCTTTTCATCAGAATAAAAAAAATTATAGATTAGCATAAAAGCAAGTATGGGATTTCAGTAATTATTTGTGCTTTACGGACATTTTACTAGAGATAGTGATTCTCAAGCACATTTTATGCGAAACATTAAAGTTGAATCACGGAATAAGTAAACTTTTATCAAGTCAAACATTAAGTGGCATTTCTAACAGTACTATAATCTTTGAAAGAGGTTTGATGGCAAGAAACATGCATACTTATTTTCACAGCCTCTAGGATAGTCAGAAGATCAGAAATATAAATGTCAAACAGTAAATTCAATTTAAATGAATTTACGATGCCCTCTTTGAATTCATGCTTTATCATCGAAATCATTGCCTTTTATTATTTTCTTTGACTAAGACGAAACACACGAACACAATCGACACGTTTTTTTGCACACAGTCCACGAAAGCGTTTTTATGAAACTAATGGCCTTTGCCAAATGTTTTTTGCTTATTTTAATAAATAAATTACCCTGTTATATTATGAGGAAGACTCCAAATCGTCCTATGTGATATTTATAGTTCAATCACTGGCGTTGGATCCAACTGATAAGTGTGAGTTATTAAATAGCTTTCACGCATTCTTAAAGTATCACCATTATCAAGGAAGTTACGCCATTATTTTCATTGAAACATGCAACAGAACAACTGGAAAATTTTCTTTCCTAAAACAGAATAGAAGATTCAAACTTCCGTTCTAAGGAACTCATGAGAGAGCTCATCAAGTTTTTGTCACCTAGAAACGGAAAACAAACCGTCAGTGATTACTAGAGAGTTCTTGATCTGCGCCATCTTGATTATTTATCGGACACCCTTGAATATGCAACGGCGTATCAACATCAATTGTTTTTACAGCAGGCCTCATGTCAGACTCAGGATATGATGATGACGTGTTAATGGCAGCGTCCACACTGACTACGCTATTAGAATAAGTTGCTCCGTTGTATTGCGTGTGTTGGATATGGCTACTCTCCGTGTTGTCCACTGAACTATCACCGGCTACCCCATTTTCCATCGAGGAGGGAGAAGAAGATCTGCCCCAGCAAAAGACGTCTGAAGCTCGACTATCAGAATCAATACCATTTTCCACAACCGATAAGGGAGGTGTCATGGTGTTTAAGGGCATCATATTTGCATTTGCTGGAGGAGTAGAAGACGATATGTCTGAGGATGTGTTACTGCAAGCAACTTCTGCAGGTGTAGGTGATATCTTTGATACTATTCCTGAAGATGCTGGTAGCAAAGACGGATCTGAGTTGACTAAGTTATTATTGTGTTCGGTAACTACAGGTTTATGTACTAAATCGCCATTGTTGGTAAACACAGCTGGTGGACCGTTGAGGACTGGTCGTTGTTGTTGAGGAGGCAAGTTTCCAATGGTGTTTCCGGTTGGTGCGCCATTTATTGCTGTAACTGTTGCTTTACTTTTCGAAGACTTCTTTGGTCCTTGAGTAGATTTTTCACCACTTGACTTTAGTTCAGCAGCTTCAGCATTCGACACATTGTCTTGCTTTTTCCATTTTGTTCTTCGATTTTGAAACCATATCTTAACCTGAAAAAAAAGAGGCATTTAATTATTCAACATTGCTTTAAAAACTTAAAAATTTACAAAGGATATTCCAAAGACACTTTATTTTATTATTTAATGAATATGTCCATTTTAACTATTACAAATTTGGGATGGAAATGCCAGAATAATTTACCAGATTTTGCACTTTTAGATGAAAATAATCTTTTCTGTAGATTGAGATAAAAGTATTCTCAAAAATGTTTTGAAAGCTCCTTGCAAGATGTAATTTTCGAAGAATAATACAATGCCACAAAATTCCTTATTTTATATTTTTGAGATTTTTAACTAGATCGCCTTAGCAGTAGATTTGGGAGGCGATCATTACGAAGGTCTAATTACCAAACTCGAAATTTATTTGGGAGTCGAACGTAAAATTTCAGCGTCAGCGCTACTCCAGAACACTTTCAACTTTATTATAACATGATTTTCCAGGTGCGAAAATTAAACAGGTTGAAAAGCTAATTACAGAAAATTTAAAACTCCACCGTTGTAACATAAGCACATCTATAATCATTTACGACAGCTAAAATTCGAACATCGAAAACAATTTAGGAGGCACGTGTTTGAAATATGAGACGTCCGGGTTTTGTTTCGAAGCGAACACTTAAACTCCATTAATGAGCGGGAACGTTTGGCGGGTTCAAAAAGGTCGATTTCTAGCGCCACCCATCGGTAATCGTGTAAAACGCCTTCTAATATCCTGCCCGCCATTAATCAAGAAATGGAAGATAATAAACTGCCTTCATAACGTCACTTTCAACGCTAAATGGGAGCGGGAATTGCTTCAAATGGCAGATTAAAACTTACTTAGGCAGCAGGATAGTTTAGCTGATGTAATGAACTCACATTGCTCTTTTAATATGCTCGTTTACCGCGGAACGATCGACGCGGTAGGCGTCATGTTAGGCCCAAATTAAAATGGCGTATCAATTTTATTTATACTTTGTAATTTCCTTATCGAGCTAGTCAGCAGAATGTAAGAGCCAAGGAAAACGTTATTAAATGTGAAGTGGCCGCAGATATGGCTACAGTTATGTGCCTTTTTTTATTCTTTTGCACTGAAGGAACCAATGACGCTCCGCCACGCTATTAAAGTATTTCAAAGTCTTTTAACGTGAAATGAAATGCGACTCCCGCAAGGCTCTTAACATTCTGCTAATTAAACGTTTTGGTTTTGAGTTACAAAATTTTTCGGAATTTTGAAAGCAATTTATTTTAAAGCTACTCTTTTTGAACAATGAATCCGAGTTTTACTAATCTTTTAAACTTTGCTCGTAGTTTAATAAGCTTTCAAGTAATTGTTGATACTTTCCTTAAAATGTATGACGTGAGAAAAGTTAGTTATGTGAAGTATACTAGAGAGATGTTTAATCTAAATACTTGAATTGCTAACTATTATAAAAATCTATATTTGACATGCCTACATTACTTGATATGAAATTACTAAAAACAATATTTAGCTTTTAAAAATCGTTTTACCTGTTTGGTAGGCTTCTCTTTATAAAAAAAAGTAAATATTAAAGAATTCTATTTCAGAATGCAAAAGAGTGTTCTGTTAAAGAATGGTTTAATATAAAGTAAGGAAAAAAACAAGTGAAAAAATTCTAAGCAGACGCAGAAACATCTGAGTTAATAACATTTACCATTCAATGTTTTGATTAGTATTTATTAATGTATCTAATGCAATTATCAAAAAAAAGTATGTATTATTCATAAAATGCTTATCAATAAATGTATTAAAAAATTTTAAAACCCGAAATTTTATGGTGAATCAAAACGGGATAAATAGAATAATTGTTTCCATTTTAAAAGAAAAAGAAAAGATAACAATTATTATCTATACAAAACAATTTTTTTTTTTAAAAAAGGAGGGTTGTAAGTGTTAAGTTAATACAATGTAAAAAAAATCTTGTAAAAAAAGTTCTTTAAAAACTTTTTGTTTTCTTCGAATTTTTTTTTTACAATTTCATGAGCAAATAACAACAAAAAAGTTACTGTTTTTAGAAAGAAAAAAAACTTCTTGAATTAATTTTTTTTAAAAAAAATAAGCAAATACTGATTAAATTTATTAGGGAATCAGAAAAGAAAAATTGCTAAGAGATTATTAGAGTCTGACTGAAAAGGAATAATAATTGTAAGAAGCATTTATTGCGCTAATCTGGCAACACAAGATTGGCGAACTGAAGTATTTATGTAAATATTTTCGAGGGAATAGTTTAGTAAATAATTGAAGATTACATGAAAAATTTGAAACGCATTAAATTTCTTGAAATCTCCCTTTTTAAACATCGAAAGAGCTTTTATACTAAAAATCTTTTAAGTACTTTTCCTTATGAAATTGAAAGAAACATGCTTATAATTTATTATAGCTATTATATTTATTTTCTTTCAAAAAGGATTCGTTCAAAAATGGTTTGTATTTTTAATTTTATTCATTTATTTTTGCAGAGGTATTTTGCAAATTTTAAAGATTTAATGAAATTGAAAGCAAGTAATTGAATGTATGTGTAGCAAAAACATTCCTTATATTTCTTTGTCTTTCACTAAAAGGAAATGCTTATTTAATGGCATAGACATTTCTGCACAGCTGCGATATAAACATTTTTAACATTATGTCAACCTTAGTAGAATGCAAATGACTTAAGAGATATTTCATGAAATTCAAATATATATATATGTTTACTTATGATATTTAGCTTTGTTGAGTATCATCGTAAAGTAATACACTTACAATTAAACTGTGTGTGTGAGTTACATTGTTTAAATTACTATTGTATTAGTAATTTGTATAATTTACTGTCATGTTTTCTTATCTAATAAATTAAGCGTTAAGATTAAATTGTGTAATTAGCTGAAATCACGTTTTTGTTTTCACGATATTTCTTTTTTCATTCGTACAAAGAAATGTTCTTCTAAATTCATGAATAGAGGTCCACAATATAAATAGTAGCCAAATTAATAATAAAATTAAAAGTTCAAAATTATATAAAGGAACTCTAGCTCTTTGATTTTTTTATTTAGTTTTTAATATTATTTCTATATTGAAATAATTACTGTATCATTGAAGAGAAAATAATTTGGCAATTATCTCAAAAATAAGCAGTTAAAAACATTCTGAGTTTCTTAGGATGCCTCAAAAAAGTCCTCGAAAGATATTTGTTCATGACCTTTAACACAAATTCTTTCTATACAGAAATTATTATTACTATTTCTGTAATTTAGGAGAAATTCTTTACTCTTCCAGTCTTAGCATACTAAGCCAATCTGACTAATATCACACGAACATATCCATTTACAAATTTAATTTAGAATTAAAAAGGACGAAAACAATTTTTAAAAGACAAATATTTTTCTGCTATATACTTCCCTATAATGATAAATACGCTTACTAACTTCATAATGTATTAAAAAGCTTGCATTAACAATGTACTTCCCAAAACATGCATTTTAAGCTTTTATCTACCGACGGTACTTATAAGCACCACTCACTTTAAAATTACATAGAATAACCATTTTTACGAATACTCTGATGATATTTAGCAGGAATATTCTTTTAAATCCCCTCTTCTAAGATATATGGCAGCACGGGTTCTATGGTGAGTATTTTAGTGGGGAAGGCGAATAGTTTTATAGCAGAAGTTGCGTTTTCAGCTGAACATTTTGATCGGATTGGGAAGATTGTTTGAAAAAGTTGTTAATGTTAGAAGGTAAGTATCTTTTTTTTTGTATCTTAATGAAAACCTTAGAAAACGATTTGACTATTTATTTTAAGTGAACAGTATATGTAATTAATTTTACAGTTGAGTATCTTTAATTAATTAATTAGCTCTAACGGATTAAATTTCCCAAAGTTGAGTATTTTGTTTATGTATATCCCTTAATTTTCAACGTAGTATTTAAAAAAAAAATTGCATGAAAAAGACTGGAGTAAATCATAATGCGGTAGATAAAGGGTTAAAGTCATTAGAAAAGAAAGTGACATTGAACGAGCCAAGTTTTGTAACATAATGAAAAATAAAGTTATTGCATTCCTCTCGGCACGTATTTTTCAATTCCTACTCTCTATTAGCTCACTCTCTCTATATATTTATCTTGTTCAAATTTTCAATCGTTAATAAGATGCATTTTAAAGCACTCAATTGAGCTGAAATTTTATATACACACTTATTTTGGATGATAATCGAGTAATTTAATTATAATTAATAAAAATTAATTGATTAAAACTAATTATTCAAAGAATTACAAATACAGCCACGCTGGCATCATTTTTGGCGACTTAGCGAACATTTTGGCGTGTCAGAACATGAAAAAGTTTTTCCCTCATATTTTAAAGCGCTCATTTGAGCTGAAATTTTCTATACACTATTGTTTTGGGTAACAATACGATAATTTAACTATAATTAAATAAAAAAAAATTGATTGAAATGAATTATTTATAGAATTACAGATACAACCACGTTGGCTTCATTTTTAGCGACTTGGGTCAAAACTTTAAACGATTTTCTTTTCTCACGTTTCAAAGTTGAACAGTTGAACTGAAATTTTATATACACGATGGTTTTGGATGATAATGCGATACTTTAATGATAATTAATAAAAATTAATTACCAATTAATGTTGTGATTCTGTCATATGTATATACATATTTATATTAATTGTAACTATTTAATAAAAAGTAACTAAAATAATTTTTTTTCGTTGATCTAAGTAGGAATTGACTTAAAAATTTTTTTTATATTACTTGTTACTGAATTATAGTCAATTATTGAAAAATTTAGTGTAATTAAGAAGTTTTCCTTCGTGTCAGAGCAAGCATATGTTAGTGTTATTAAAATGAATGTCGAAATCCGGAAGTATATACGAGGTCTCTTAAATATCAAAAAATGTCCCTTAAAGCATAGTTAAGTCCACCGTCGGATATATTTATCACGCAAAATTTCATCATAACACTATATATATCTCAATGTCTACGCAAAAACTCAACTCCGTTTATTTACCCAACTGTATCAGTGCGAAAATTATTTCCTCCATCATTCCTGCTCCATCTCCATTTAACTTCGTAACTTAAGTACGTTCCAAAAGTGTTAATGTCCGAAACGGACATATTTAGAACATCATATTTCGTTGGTAAGTAAAAATACGAATGAGAGACCGAGATATGCCCCTCTTATTTATAGAAACCTTTTCGCCGAAGAAAATATCGCGATCCTAGTTCTTGGCAAAAATCGCAGACCCCATTTGTTATTGTGTCTTGTCACAGCCCGTCAATGGAACAAGTCCTGACGCTAACTGCAATTAATGCGAGAACAGACATAGCGAAGCAAGTGGCCCATGTACGTCACCCTGTGTCTTGCCTTAGTGCTTTTTAACTTCGGTATTTATAGCTTGCTAGTTACCTAAAAGATGGTGTTTTGCTCTTTGCACAACTTCAGTCTTTGTGTCGACGCTTTTGATAGCTAGCTAAATGGATGAGGATCTTTTTTCCTCCGGTTCCCCTTCTTCATTTTAACTCGGGTTTTCTTTTTCTCTCTCGAGTCTTTTTTTTTTATTATTATTATTTCCTTCTCTCTCTCTCCGACTCAAACGTTTTCGTTTCGGGGAAGACTTTTTTTTCTTTTTTACTTTTACGCGTTAATTTCTTACGGTAGCTCCCCTGAAATGTTTTCGCTTCACGGTTAGTTGATAGTCAGGAGTGGGAGAAGTAGTGCGGGAGGAAAAGTATTAGAAGGGAAACATTAATTAAGGTTCATTTACGTCCGGAGTAAGTCGAAGAAATGCGATTCTGTTTTATTTCTTCGCTTTTGAGATCTGAGGCCCTTTTTTGAATACCCCCCCCCCTTCTCGCTCACGCGCTTTGACAAGACAGTTAACTGGATCAAAAATTTTGGCCTGGAATAAAGTGGGGTTTATTTATACTCAATGCCGTTGCAAAAGACATTAGAAGTAGGTCAGGGGTTTGGAAAATGCTAAGTTCATTTAACACTCCATTTCAAAGGTTATGTGTGATTACAATATTTTATTCATTCGCTCGATCGAGGGAATAGTGGTTTTGGAAAGAGAATCAAATTGAATAGAAGTTGATTTTGCCACACATTCCTCAACTGACTTTATTGGATCGAATAACAAATGTATTTCACTTCTTACCTATCCCGGCATGTATTTATGATCCAATAAATCTAAGTTCAGTATTATGCGTTATAATCTATAGGCTATGCAAAAATTAAGAAACTAAAATCTAAAGACGAGTCAGTATCAATTTTCTTATACGAATTCCTAGAAGCAAACGGTAATAATGCATCTATTTATTATTCAAAAAATCTAATTTATTTATTTCTTATTATTAGCTTAAGGCTTATTAAAATAAAAATGTGACAAATACTTTTTATTCTAAATCTAAATATCGATAACTTTAAACGTATTTTAAACATTTATTTAAAATATTAGTGATAAACTGATAACTATTCTATTGAGCTTGCTTTGAAGGTTCTCTTTTTTGCTCTTATCTACAGGAATGTGAAATATTGCAGGCTTATTTGGTATCCTTATTACAAAATGAAAATGAAAATTCTTGAAAAGGTGAAAAAATAAGTTCACGGGTTACTTATTTTATAGAAGAAAACTTTTTTTATTGGCAATATTTATCCTCCTCTCATCAACGCAAAGTTTTTGATGTTCCGAGTTTGAAATCATGACGAGATTTTTTTAATGTTCTATTTTTTGTAAAATCATCAATAATATGATTGATTGCGATGATATTTTAAATAGTATTCATTTTTCCATACCAACGAGAAGTTTAAGAAAATATTCTTATTTAATGATAAGTTACTCAGATGCAATTACATAGATAATTTCTCACTACATAATTGTTATAAAACTTTGAACATGTTATCTGAAGAGCTTGATATTTTTAATATGTCTTTTAATGTTTTTAAATCTAAAGTTGTAGACTTTTTAATTCTTAATATGCATTGATTTTTATTCTCAAAGTTTTTAATACATTTAGCGTGTTGTTTTTGTGTTGGGTTTATAGTGTCTTTTTATCTGTTTATATCTCTTCAATTATATTTGATGAAATTTCGTAGTTCTTGCTGTCGTTTTTCTGTTATGCACTCTTTTATCTGTACCGTGTATTTCCAACAAACAAATAAATTTAGCTTTGATATTCTTTGTTGGTTCCATTCTAACCATTTATGCAAATTATTTTTATTATAAATTAAAGCAGTGGAAATAATAAGATTAGGTTTATTACTAATCACATTTTAATTCATAAATTCAATGATTTGTCATTATGTATAATAAGTAGCAATGAAAATTAATCCCGAATCTGATGACTACTCTTTACTCTTTTTAATGCTAAAACAATAAGCTTATTTTTATTTTATTTTTAGTAATTTAAATTGGTTCTATAAATTAAATTAGAGGGGGGCAGATTTATATATTTAAAGTTTTAATTGTTTTGAAATTCAATATCTTTTTTTTTTTGCTTAATGCGGAATTATTATTGGTACTTACCTAAAGCAAAGAATTTCATTTACGATTTAAAGACATTACGAATGAAATATTTCTTCGACGTATTGTGTTTCAAAAATAATTGAAAAGATACTTTTTCCTAAACAATAAAATTTAATGTTTAGCAAAAAAAGTAGTTCTTATATAAAAAAAGGTTTTTTATATTAAAAATGGTCCTTTTAATATTTCATGAAAACTTTTCCCCTGCTCACTTCGATATCATTTATGCATATTTATTAGTTTAAAGATTAAATATTATTTACATTGGGATGTACATTTTCATTGCCTCACCTCTAACATTGTCTTTGATATATAAATATCAAACAATTAATATTATTAATCAATGTAATTATTAATTTACTATATTTTGTTGCAGATTAAGCTACATTTGAATTTATACAACACTTTAATTAAAGAATCATTCGCATGAAAAAGCATTTCAATTATCGTATTTGAGTTCAATAATTCCAAAACCTTATTCTAATACGTGTTAACAGGAGTTATTAAAAGTTTAAATGAAGGATTATAAAAGAAGTAAATATTAGATTTCATTTCAAAATACTTAAAAAATATTATCAATTACATTTCAAAATTTAATCTGCTAAATTAAAGAGTAAGAGGGCTGATTTTTAAATCAACGGAAATTTTATTCCTGCATTATTATTTAAGACTTTAAAGACGGGAGATACGAATTTTAGAATTTTATTTTTCAACTTTATTCATGTTTTTTATTTGATTATTTCATTAGTTTAATATTTTGTAGTTATATTTTCGTTTTTTATTTAAAAATACAAAACATATGCGGGATTTCGGGTTATATTCTTTTCAGGGTATTCTACCTTTAAAGTGTTAATCACTAGCATCAAAGCTTAAAAATAACATTTCTAATTTTGTTTTATTTGCACCTTGAAATCTTATAAATGCAGCTTTAAATTCAATTTATGCGCAAAGCTTTAAAAAGAAGCCTTAAATTTATCCTAATATAAAACATATTTTACAACAAATACTAAAAACTAAAACATTTTTTATACAGATAAACAAATCTTTCGATAATTTTTAACTCGCAATAACAAAAGACTATAGGGTTTTAAATGAAAATTCGAAGATCTTGCATATATCAATTCCTTAACTGGTTTGCCCGTACACCGTACGAGCTACCAAAAGCTGATCACAACAGGTTTGCACGAACGCTGTACGTTCACTGATATTTTCTTCTTTCTATCTTTGATTTGAATATATTTTTTATTCTTATAGTGAGATTATCAGTGCTAGTGTGTGTGTGTTTTTAAGATAATTTGTCCATGGTACTGAAATATTTTTCAACTAGGATTTTCTTTGTGATGAAGGCGGGAATTTTCCTTGAAGCCAGAAATTCAGATTATTGAAAATATTCGATAAAGAACAGGGATTGCTAAGGCAATGCGCATTTTGTTGCTCGAGAAGAAATGAAAATGGAAAGATAATCTAAAAAAGCCGATATTATTTCTATCCCATTACAATGTAAGGCTTAGTATTACACCATACTTCAAATTACGTGTGCATATATATATATGTACACACACACACACAAAATCCTTAACCGTTTGAAAAAGAGGTACAAACAGGAAATTTTCTTGTATGAGTAGGTAAGAGAGAAATTATTTTAAGAGATATTTGAAACATTATTCATAGCATGCAGAGTGTATTTATAAAAAGCAAAAATTTAGGGTTTTTTGTGTGTGTTCCACTATTATAAAATAAAAAATAGTATAAAAACTTTAAAAATTGAAAATTAAAATAAATTCTTCCATTTTCACATTCTGTTAAGTATTAAGCTTAGTTACATGCAATAAAAAAGGACTTTTTTGAAACATTTTGGACAAAAAATTGACCTCTTAAAGAGTTAAGCAGTCAAAACGAAGGCATCAAAGAACCGAAAAATACTCTTGATCCTTTCTTAAGGAAATTGTGGATTGTTTAAGTTTAATTGTGCATGTTCTACATATAAGACTGATGATAAATATTATTGAAAGCCATAATGCACTATATCCTTTAGTATTTTACACAGAAATTGTTGAAAACTTTGTAGAAAAAAAACTAAAAGAATATAATTCTACATCGATTAAAATTTTATATGTTACTGATATATTCCAAGGGGATTTTCAGTTAACGATGCAGAGATAAAATAAAAGTATTACTGTTAAACATCTCTCTAAGTCTAGTTAAATAGTTTTTACGTGGAAAAAGGATTTATAGTATAATATTTTACATTAAATTGTAGAATCTGGTTTTTATATATTTATTATATCCTTTTCTACAGAATATATTATTAAGATTTCTAATAAATTTTGTTATTTTACTTTAAGAAACGTGTTTACAACACAACATTTTACATTAATGAAGTCTGGGGCAGCAATATCTGCACTGCTATCTATTACAGCATATTTTATAGTAAATTTATATACTATTTCTTAACTTAGAAAAAACTGTGCATTTTATTCTCGAGGCATATAGTATTCAAATATTAAACTTTTCTTTCTCTTTCAAGATTGAGATATTTATATTATTTTGGGCTTAATTCGTAGCCAAACACATTTTTTATGATTACCATTTATCTTAACTTGTAATAGGATAGTTATGTAAAGAAACTAATAACTGAAATAGTGAGTGAAAAATCACAAAAACAATAAGAATTGGGATAAGATTTCTTTATCGCAAACGCAAAATTTTACTCCATGTTATTCTTTAAAAAAAACTATTTCTGTATTCTCCATATATTTATTTCGAAATCCTAAGAGAAAAAATGAATTCGAAAATTCTGATTCTAAGTGGAAAAACAGAGGTTGCTTAGAATTCATGAAGTAAAATCTCAGTTTTTAGTTCTTAATCTTCCACATTTTTGAGAACTTTCGGTATATTATTCTTACAAAAAAGGGTCCTGCAACAATTCTTTTTTTTAAATTTTAATAAAAATGCACTTTGAGAATTATTTGTTACTAACTTATTTATTAGTCCTATAGTAATTTATTAAAAGAAATACATGGTACAAAGAGAGAATAAGATTTTTACCATAGATTCTATCCGATTACTCTGAGCAACCAGCCGTCAAGATTTCATTGTAGTGGCGTGTTTTATGACTAATAGATTATGGGAAAGAATCGTGATTTCATAACGTACTGGCTCAAAAGGAACTTTTATATAAAATCCAACAAAGCCTCGAAATTCTCATTTGGTGTAAAGGTTTTCATAGCTCTTCATTTGTAATCAATATTTTATCGTAATTCAATATTCAAAATTATGAAATACATCGTTTTCAGATCACCATAGAACATAGGACCCCTGGGAAGGATTGTTTTTGCTGAGAGGATTCGCGACAAATTAAAATTAATTTGTGGGCATAGGCAGCGTTGGGGGGGGGGTGCATGGAATGTTTAATATAAAGTAAAATATTTGTCAACCATTTCCATTATTATGAAAATTGAAACAAGTTAGTCTAATTTTTTCGTGTTTAAAAATTTTAGAGTAAAAATTAACAATTTTAGAGTAAAAATTAACAATTTTAAAGTAAAATATTGTACATGGTACGTAAAATAATAGTAATGGCAAGTACCAGGGAAAGTCGGGCCGATTGCCGATTGCCGATGCGACCGTTTATGCAGGTTTAAATAGGAACAGAATCTTGTTACTTCACGCAATAATTTGTCTAAAATATGGCAGTTGTATAGAGTCGTGCATCTTATCAACAGTTAATTTTTGTTTTGTGCATGATCCCAAACGGGAAGAAAATGCAACAGAATTTCCTTAGTTTTGAACAGGTAAGGTATTATTCTTCCTATGTATATATCGTTAAGAAGTAAGGTACGTTAAGTATGTATGCATTTTTTAATACACAATTGATATCTTATACATATATTTAGTAATAAAAGTAATATTTTTATTAGTTAATTAAAAGTAGTCTTATGTTATAAAAAATTTATCAATATAATATATTTACTTATTGTTTTAAGGACATCAAAGTTAAATTTGTAATTTTTATATTATGTATATAGATATTTCACCCACTTTGGGGTTCATGGCCAAAATTTTGGTATAAAGTGGCATCCATGGGCAAAGTAAATTTGGAAATCACTGGTATAGAGCTTTGGTTGGACATTCATTAAGGAAAAAGTAACAGATTGTATTGAAATTTAATTTCGCTCTAATTATAACTGAAGTGATAAAAGTACTATGAATTTATGGATAAGTAATACTAGGTCATTTAGAATATTATGTAACATTGCTCAACACTGAATAACGAGTATATATTTCAAATTAAAATAGAGATTACATCGTAATCTCTCCATTCAAGTGCCAATGCTGACATTTTTGACGATTACCAGACGATACCAGAATGTTATCCTTCCCTTTTATAAGTTCAAACACACTCTCGCCATGCCCCGAGCATTCCCCGTCCTGTTACACACAAACACAGCGTATCTCTTCTGAAAGGAGGGGTTAATGGAGCACGATCGAATAATTCTGGTCAAACATTTATTCTGAACGATAAATACAAATCATTTCATATAAATATATGTCTTACCATTTGCGCTTTTAAAACACGCCATTCCCGACCCCCGTTCTCACTTAAACGGGTAGCAGCAAGATTGATTATTTAGCATTTAGCCAGTGAATGATTTGAAACATAGTGGTGTATGTGGATTTCGGGATTTTTCAGAAATGTGTTATTTGATTTGATGTAAATGATTGTTTGAGAGAGCTAATTTTAGTGTGAAAATGAGATTTTTATTGATTAGTCCTAATTATGTATGATACATTAGATTTAGTAATAAAGAGTGATTGCATAAGTAGACATTTTGGGGGATCTGTCCATTTCTTAACAAAGCTTTTGAACACGTTTTCTTAATAAGAAGTTTAAGGATTCCTGTGGAAAACTCTTTTAGGAATCGGTGAGTTAAAATCGAGCTATAATATTTTAAATAGCAGTGAGTAAAAGCTTGTATTTCCTTTTTTTCTTTTATAAATCTATGTAATAAGTTACAGAAGCATTAAACGTATTTTTCATCGGGTACCATATCGTAGTTTTATGGTAATATTTAATATAAATAGTTAAAAAAAATTTTTTTTTCATTGAGACTTTAATATAGTAGAACATTGTCAATTTGGACTCATTAGGGCTTTATATAATAAAACAATCTATAAAATGAGCCTATGTACATAACTAAACCATCTTAGCAAATGAAAAAGAATGTATTTTGAAATAGCATAAAGCAATAAATAAATAATTACCCAAAAGTGAATATATTCCTAGGGCGATCGTGCATTGGGTTGAAAAATCTACTTATGACTGTGCGTTTAATAATTGTGATTTTTAATGATTGTCCACAGATTAAGCCACTCCCAGCTTTATGAGAATCAGATTTAGCATGGTTTTTGTATGTAAAAGTCCGATTCAGATTTTAGAACCTACTGAAATATTTTTTATATTATTAAATTTCAAAGTATAAAGTACTATTTATGTGCTTTATCATTTTTATTACTTAAAATTCAATTTTTTTTATATTATCCAACGGAATAAAGATTAATTTATTTGCTACTGTAAATAATGATGCTCATTTGTATAATGAATTATTATTGTTGAATGTTCACCATTATGTAAAAAGAGAGCTATGATCGCTTCGCAAATGGTACGAAGTAAAGTGATGAGCAAGTCTCAGCGTTCGGTCTGAATGTAACCTGTGGGTGCGTCGCTCTGCAAGAGCTCTTAACAAACAGAATTAAAGACCTTTCAGTCCAGTTCCCGAGTGTTCTTGAGTTATGAGTACTTTAATTAATTAGTGCTATCGAAGGGCCACAACAGTTAGTTTTTAATATTATATTAAAAATTTGTTTCATAATATAACTTCATTTATTCATGTATACTAAACTTATACAGGCTATACATATGCATAAGGAAAAGAATCCTTGAGAATGTGAACCTATCTGGTAAGAACTATGATACCTTAAATTTACTCTTTGGATTAAGTGAAAAATTAAAATCTCTTTCTCTGAAATGATCCTGGCCTGTAGTCAAATGACGAAGAGGAACACCTTAGTACCTCGTATCTTTAAGGTATCCGACTACTTACGACAACTTATTTTTTAAAAAATGGAGATATGGGGATTTTTTTGTTGTTTTTGGATTTGTTTAGCACATTTTAAGAAAATATGCTAAAATTAAAAAGAGAAAAAGAACTGATTATTACTAAAATGGGAAAAGTTTGTAAAAATTTGCAAAAAATACATAAAAGTGGCCCATTCTGTACCAAAAGTTTATAAATAAATTTTCAGTTTTTCAATTCTGATGTGTTGCTATATTATTCATTTTTGAAATGACTTTCAGGATTAGAGATATTTTAATTTTTACAAAAACTAGAGCACTTTATCTTAGTTAATATAGGAAAGTGCTTAAAAAACAGTGATTATATTAACATAAGAGGCTGAAAACTTTGTAATAAAACAGCGATTGATAAATCTGAAGGTTAAAACACTTCTACTATTATACAGAACATACACAAAAAATTTCAGTTAATTCTTTTCAAATATTTTTGAGCAATCGCAGGCCCCGTTTGAGCATTTTAAAAAAACCCACATTTGGAGTAAAACGCGTTTTAAAGTATGACATATTGCTTAAAGTAATGGCCTCTGCTTTTACTAAAACACTTGTAGTTTTTGTTCTAGTGAACGGAAAATAATAAACTTGGTATTTTTATTAAGCAAATGAGATGGCATATAAAATAAAATAAAAAAAGTTGTCAATTTTTGGCAAAATTCACAATTATAGGGTAGTCGGATACCTTAAAACCAAATAATCAACTCTACTTGATTTTTAAGTCAATCCAAAGAGATGATTTTGTAGTCAAGCTAATTTTAATGTGTTGTAGAAATGAACTGAACGATTTTAGGCAAAGAAGGAGACTCGAACTTGAGATCCATTGATTCCCAAGCTCGATTTTCGTTATTCTTGAATCACATTGAAAACAAAATTATTTTTTAAAAGTCTGTCTTTTGAATACGTGATTTAATAGTCAATTTTTTGGGTTCTGCTACTTATATACGTAATACAAAACCCTTATCTTTTCCTACTAATAGTATAGTTGTTTTAAAAAAATAACTTCAAAAGCAAAGCAGTAATTTTAATTAAAAATAAATGTTACACTTTTATTATTATTATTATTTGTGAACATGAAAGGAATCATACTGAAACATTAACTTTCATCCGATTTCGAAAATTATATTTAAAGTTTGAATCTTTCGACAGAAGAGGGAAAACTAAATATTATTTATTATTTACTTATGTTTTTTAGAAAATTTCTTCTTGCAAACTCTTATATTTTTAAATTGTAGCTTATATATATATATAAGTTACAATTAAGATACTTAAGAGGTTTTTTTTGCTAAAAGAACACTAAAAAGTGAAAGCAATATAAAATATTTTAGTTTCAAATTTTTAATACATGTTAAAAAAAATTTCAGGAATTAGAAATTTTTTGTTATTTATTTTCAGTTAAACATAAAATTATTCTTTTGTGTTAGATCTAAACCAGAAACTTAATAATCACGCTAATTTAAAGTATGAATGTAGAAAATGTTATGAATATAAGCAAACAAATCTACATCATTTTAAAAGAAAATATCCAATAATACTAAAAAAATATATTGATATTTCTGTGTACATATTTCTTCTATGTAGGACCATTACATATTAATAAATACTGCTGTTTTAAGTGTATCATTAGAATATCAGCTAAATTTTTAAATCGAAATCTTATAGAATTTTGTGGTATTCTATAAAAATTGTTTAAAAATATTCTGGCAACTCCTATAAGGGAATTATTAACATTATAGAGCAATAATTATTACAGATAGCAAGGTTTTTTTCCACATTTTCATTAATCTGATAGGAGTATATTAGAAAATCCGACAGAACTTTGACTTCTTGATTGACTTCTTTGAATTTCTTACTTATTTTAAAAATTAAAATATTTATTATATAATAATTTGCTCAATAAAGTATCATAAATTTGTATGAATATAGGCATTAGTTCTAAAGTATCACATGGGAAAGCACTTCCCTAATTTTGATTTTCTATGTTTTTCTTAGTAATTTATTTCATAACGTTATAAAATTTCCCTGCAAAGATTTTAGGGTGAATAAAATATTGATATTTATAAGAATTATGTAGAGATACTCATGTATCGTGTTTGGATAGTATGTGTACGCATATAACTATATCTGAAGAAAAAATGACTCATAATTATAATTACCCAGAAAAGTGAGTGGGGTGTATTTATACATATCATAACGGTTTGCCTTCTTATAAACATGCTTACCTGTGGGGATTAAACATTTACATTAGCACCAAAATTATTAATTTTTTTTTAACGGAAATGTAAATTTTTCATAAAGAAATGCATTTTTTTTGCAACTCATGCGATGATTATTTTTTAATATTGCTGTTTTAGCAGCAAATTATAATACACATTTTATTTTCAGACTTTAAAAATGATATAAGAGGAATAAATTTTAAACTGAAGCATAATATTCAGTCGTGCTCGACTTGCACCAGTGTTCCCAATGCAATGAGCTTTACTAAGAAGAGTCGCTGATGATGAGATTTAATTAAAGCGCTTGCGATAGAAAATTTAAATATTTGGCGGAAGAATTATTTACGGAGCTGCGACGGCAAAGTTTCGCGATTTTAAGTGATCGCAATCGTAACCCAAACTGTTTGAATAAGTTGGCTAATTATACACAAGGCAAATAAATAAATAATTTACGGCCATTTCGGAGTTGTTGATATGAGTTTTCATTTGGTGCGTTGAGAGAAGAGACAGAAAAACAGAATTTAAGGTTGCTAATTGCAAGAAATGGAATGAAATGGCTAGAGGGATAGAGAGATGAAAATGTTTTGGGTGCTATTTGATGACAATAGAAAATACCGGTTTCGATTATGAGATTAGATAGGGAACAATATATTACGAAAAGTATATTAGAAACGATGAATCGTGAATTTTCAACATAAAAAAAGTATTTTTCGGTAGGTAAATGCTGCAAGCATCATTAGTTCTATCTTTAATTTGAGAAGAAATGTGATTGTAAGAGGACCAATTTCCACTGTTATTACAGTTAAATTAGAGTATTAATAAGGAAATGAATTATTTTGAAAATGATATTTAACGATTTATTTTATGTTCGTTAGATACATTTCTTTACTTAGTAAAATTTGCGCGTTTCGTAAATTTTATGATAGAGATACTTAAATATATTTTTTAAATATGAATTTAAATTAATGATACAGTTTCGATGAATAGTAATTCTTGAGATTATACTGTTAGTACATTATACTTTTACTGAGATAACTATTTATATTTTTCTCAAATTTCATTTTAAATAGATAAACTTTTTTGGAGATCTTTTTTATGTATGTGTGTTTAAACTAAAATTAGAAATTTCCTCACAATTGTCGTTGCTAATGCACTTCCCTGAATCAGAAATGAATCCAAAGAATGAGAAGAGTTGACTTCATAGTAAAGATCTGTTTTAACAAAAAAAAGATATTTACATTCTTTGAAACAATAATAATGAGTTGTGGTTAATTTTTAATAAAAATTCATTGCGAATGAATAAAAGCGAATGCATTCAAAAAGACATTTAAGGAAAATTGATTCATTGAAAGAAAACACAAAGTCTAGCAATTTCTCGAAACATTAAAGAACTTTTTTTAAAAAAATGGTTTAACTGATTGTTTTAACCAACAACTTTCATTATCTTTTTTTAATTATTTTTATTGTATTTCATTTCGTTTTAGACTCATGACATCAACACATCCGATTTATTAATGTCCTATTCTACATAATTAGTCCTAGCAAGTTAGCAAATTTCATTGAAATTAATAAGAGTATTTTTCAGGATTCAATTATTCGTAACATATGATAATATGATACTAAGTATATAATGTATTTCGTACATAATTGCTCAATGAAACTTTGAATGATCAATATTCTCCAAAAGAAGTCAAATTCATAGTAAAGTTTTTAAGTGATTTGAAGCAAAGTAAAATTGAGGTGTTGGCATTTCCCGAAGCAAGAGTTCTTTTTAAAGACAGTAAAATCTGGTAACGAACCTCCCAAGATTAAAATAATGAAAACATAAAACCCTAAAAAATACTTATCAGTTTGATTGTTAATTAATGTTCGCTTTCTTTCGCTATTGGTAATGGACCTCGTAATTTTGATCTAGGACCAAGTAACGAGGACGATATATGAGCTAGCACCTCACTCTTCAAAAGGTTATACACCAAGGGTCGGCAGACTTTCGTGAGAGAAGAGCAAAGGTTTCAATGAAACAAGATAATGAAGGTGTCAGAGAGCATTTACAAACATACGCATGCCCATCTAAGGGATAAAAGGAAGTTCAGTAGTGATCAAGAATGTCACACACAAATTAATATTTTTTATATTACTTAAGCTTTATACGCAGTAACATTTTTCACTTCTTCGAAACTAAGAAGTATTGAAGATATTTTTATTATACTGAGGCTCAATACATGAACAACCAATGCCAAAACATCGTAATGCTTAAAATCATAAGCATAATAATTCATAATACATCATAATAAATTAAAATTTTCATGCTTCGAAAAAACTATTGTACCAACAATATTAAAAGTGCTTAGTTCTGGAACATTTTTGCTTACACTAATAATTAAAATTGACTTTGATTGTTCTAGCATATGAAAGTTTGGAAATTTACTAGTTGAGAGTAAGTAACTATCTCATATTCATACAAAACTGATGCTAGTTGTTTTTATATTATGACACCTATTTTAATAAAAATGACCTTAATTTAAATCCTTTTGTTCAAGGTACTGAGTAAGCCTCTGTATGTATATTTAGATACTTTTAGGACAAAAAAAAGTCTTAATAATTGCAAGGTTGTTTTGATTAAAACTTAGAACAGTAATCTTGCATTACTTTTTTAAAGCTTTGTTATGTTTGGCAAACAGCAAGTTGTTTTCAATTTTAGGCATAATGATAAATTATCATTAGTTAAGTTACTTTTTAACTTACATTTCATTTGATTCATGGAAGAAAATGTTCGTTCCCATGAATATGTAGAGCCATCTATATATATAACAATATTTGGTTCTACATATTCATGTAGAGAACAAAATAGAAACAATACTTTTAGTAGTAATAATTATTTTTTAATAATACATAGAGATGGAAAAACGAAGAGTGGCAGATGTTCATGAAAATAATACCTTGGAGCTCGCGAGACAGTCTGCCGACCAGGCATGAATCAGTCCTGCTTCATGCCTGGTCTTTAATGGTATCAAGGTTCTAGACCCCCCGACTCAATGGAAACAATGCCGACCATGAGCTTGCGATCATGTCTATGCGGTTAGCTCGGCTTTTATAAGTGTGAATATCTACATATTCATGCTATGAAAAATTATGCTACCAATAAACCGTAAGAATACTTGTTTAAACCATGGAATAGGGCTTTAAGATCAACGTGAGATTTACGTTAAATAATTGTAGTAAATTTATAGAAGTCAAGAAGTGTACCATCAGAAGAATTTCAAGATCATGACCGATATATATGTGTGTGTGTGTGTATATACAAGATATAATTACTTGAACATGAAGGACATTAAATAATTGATATCATGTGTTGTACAACTTACATGATTTGATCTTAATTATGAATGGGTATATAGATTGAAATTTGTTTATTGGATTCATTTCTCATTCATTAGAGTTTTAAGTAGCTTTCTTTGTCGTAACAAAGCAACTACAAACAAATAAAAAAAGTAAACTTATATGCAAGAAATTTTATCGTTATTATGGCCTAATTATGATTATCAAGTATAATTATTTGCTGTCAAAATCTTAAGGATCAATTTTTTTTTATAAAAGTTATTAATGTATTGATTTTAATAATAACTTTCCTTTCCGTGCATCATGGGTACACAACGATTTTCTAGCTATGACATCGGATATAAAAAAGTCCTTCAGTGAATTTAAAACTGCTTAAACTAGCTTGAAATATGAAAAAATGTTTAAAGGGAAATGATAATTTTTAATTTGTTTTGGTTGATTAAATTTAACAAATTAGTTCTTACGAGAACATCATAATATTACCAAGAATAACATTACTAAATTTTCAAAAATAAGGATGCATTATTTCTGGTAATATTTTAAGCTGCCTTTATGTATAAATAGATTATTTTGACTTTATTGCGTATAATCGTTCACAGTACTTAAATATACTTCACGACAATAGGTGTTTTGCTTTTTCTCCAAATGAGCAACATGAATAAAACAAAACTATATAAAACATCCAGGAGCTTTTCTTAAGAATGGAGAAATGTCACTAGAATTTGTGTTTGGTTATTAATTAACAAATATTTTCCCTTTGGATGTCAACTGATAAATCTTTTTTTTCTATTGTCGCATTCTGAAGCAACGTGAAGTTTACTGGTGATTTCATTTTGAAGCACGGCCAAGTAACGAGGACAGCAACACTGTGATACCTCACTCTCCATACCAATCAACATGAGGACTTTGAGCCTCTACAAAATTTAACTGACATTAACCCATTTAAATGATGGTTTTGTAATGGCACCGGAACTCGAGCCCACACCAACAGTAAAAACGCTGGTCACGAATTAACGACCCGGAACACTTGGCTACCGTGCCATCCCACACATTTCAAGGGTGTCTAGTTAAGAATAAAATATTTAAAATGTTTTGTAGATCGGGTGGAAAAAATATTATTCGCTTTAATTTATTCTTAGATAAATATGTTTTTCTATGTATATCCATCAAAGTAATATGATAAAAACAAATATTTTGTTTTATTTAAAGTCAATGAATGTTTTAAGATAAATAATATTTTTAAAAAAAGTGTAATCTTTCTGTATACCTGTACGTATTTTATTAATGAACAGCTTCTGTGTTTAATAAAGGAATTTTGATGGAAATAAATAAGCTGGAAATAATAAGCCCCCTTTATTTGCTTTAAAACCCATACTAAAAAGATCAAATTTTTCTTAATTTTCTTGATTGTTTTTCTTAATAGTTAATTTTACATTTTTATGATCATAAGTTTTGGACATTAATATCCAGATCTATTCATTTATATTGAAAAAAATACCTGGTTTCTTGAGCACTGAAGTTTTCTTGTTACTTTTATTTCATTTAAAAATATTACTTAATAAAGACAGTAAAATTCTTCTAAGATATTTCGATTAGTCGTTGTAGAAATTTGCCGTATCTCATGGAAAGATATTCGAGAAGACACCTAAGAATGATTCAACCCATTAAAAGTTTCTTAAAATGAAATTACTGAATTCCTCTCAGCCCGAAACAGACAGCATACTTTTCCTGAAAACCATGAATCAAAACTTTAATCTAGAAGAGGAGAGATGTTAATGATATACATTTCCGTAGGAATCATAAATTAAGAGTTCATTTGAGTTGACGGAAGAATTGGGAGAGTTTTCCATTTTGCACGTTGCCTTATGGTTATATGTCTCTGGATCTTATCGTGAAGTCTTTAGCAGATACATTTTAAATAATATCAATTTAAAATTAAGAATATTCAATACAATTTATAAATTTGATTTCAAATACATTGCTGAGTTAAATTTAAAGAAACACATCAGTTGTTAAGTTTTCTTATGTTTCTACGGTAATAAATTTTTTTGGTAGTATTGTTTAAGCGAATCAAAGTTATTTGAAATTTTACAAATGTCACATATATGTTATTAATGATATATATATATATATATATATATATATGTAATGACTTCTTCTAATTCTCCTTAACTGTACCCGTGAAATTATTTCTAGTTCTTTCGCCTCTGACTGTTATAATCTTAATCTAATTGTACGACCGCGTAATTTAATCTTAATCTAATTGCTCCCGCTCATTTGCAGCAATCACGACTCCTGTTATAAAAGAGTCGTACGACCTTCACCGCCACTATAAAAGCTCTGAACACACGGTTACGCGCGCTTCTTCGCTTCTTGTCATCATGTAGTCTGCGCATTAGTGTTTGTGTATTGTGTGTGTCTATTTGTGATTACGTACATCTATGTGTCGTCCTTGTCTTGCTGAAATGTTTTCAAGATGAATAATAAAAAGTTTAATTAACGAATGCCATTGCAAGCTCCATTAAAAAAATCCATCATTACTACATCGTCTTATTAATATATATATATATATATGTGTGTGTGTGTGTAAATTAAAAGGGAATATTTCACATACACACACATCTTAAAATTCCTTAAAAATTTTTTTTCAGCAACTTTTTAATTTTTATTGATCTAGCCTTCAGGATTCGCGCGTAAATAATTACTAGCAACTCTCCTAACGGGAAACATCATAAGTCTGTGTGTGTGTAACTTTAAATTAACAGCTCTGCGTTTTTAAAGTAAGCTTACATAATTTGCTATCGTACGATATATTTCCACCTACGGAAGTCATGAGTTCGGAACTTCCATTTGCCGCTTTATACAAAACCCCGAGACTTTGGAAAATTCTTCTATTTTGTCTTCGTTAAAATTTAACGTAAGTGTGTCTTTTTGCGCTGTTGTTTTCAGTGTTGTGTTTAAGATGTGTATGTTTGTATGTGTCTACTTGCCCAATAAACAGGATTAACTATCAACAAAGGACTGCTTCATGGATAACATCCATATTACATGAACCATCTAAAATATGACCTATTTAAAGAATTCCTTACCAATCACCATGTCCTTATATATCTTTTTTATATATAGTCGACTCTCAATAATTCGAAGTTAAAGGGACCAATGAAAAACTCAGAATTATCAAAAGGGTAAGAAAAAAACTCCTGAATTTTTTTCTAACACATTTAAATTTTAAACTATGTAATAAAACAACAATTGGTGTGTACATGTGTAAAAAATTACTTTAAAATATTTTTAAAAAGTACATATCATACAGTATAAACGTTATACAGAATTTAAAAAACATGTATTAAAAGAATACATTTATGTAGTAATTCTCTTTCAAGTCCCACCAAATCTCTACCATTTCTCATTGGAAATGAAATCGTAGCCGGTTCCCACAGATACTGTCCCCAACACCCTTGGTTCTTTAAGGTAGGGTCCAGTGCGGCTCATGCCCCAATTGGTACCACATACTTTAAGTCACACAGATGAGCCACAAATAATTACGTCAGTCCGACGCAAAAAACACAATCCTACGCATCTCTTCTTCACAATAGCGAAACATCCTTTCTGAACACATGATTAACAAGCCCCGTGTTAAGCGAAAGATATGGACGGTTGACTGACAACAGGTGTGGCCAGAATTGTCCACTAGAAGAAGGAAAGCAATAAAAGCGTCATTTCGCCTGAGGAACCGGGAAACACATAGAAGGTGTAGCAGACAGATGGTCATCAAAGGGGGTTACGTTACAGGGGAGACACGCAGAAACAATACAACACAAAACATGTGAGCTCCAACTTGTTTGGTATAGGACTCTAGCAAGTAAATGTTCGAATTGTCAAGAGTTTTATAAGATAACTTCGAATTATCGCGTGTTGTAGTCTGGCCAGCCACAGATTTTACTTCGAAATATTGAGTGTATCAAAAGGTATTGTTTTATTCGAAATATCAAGAGTTTTTCTAGGGGCTGAGCATATACTTCGAATTAGCGAGAGGCTCGTATTATCGAGAGTCGACTGTTTATAAAGAGGATATCCGAATGAGACAAAATGGAGTGTGCACATTCCTTACTATAGAAAATGCAAATGATTAACTTTTGGTGACCAGTGACTGACTAGCAGAAGGTCCAATGCATCGCAATGGAGCATACGGATAATGGATGAGCATCAAACAGAGAAGATTCCAATGCTAAGGCATAGTTACCTTGCGAATGAAATTCCTTAGATCCACGAGGACTGTACCAATCCTTCATAGTCGGATTCACAAATAGTATGAATATTTATCACCATTTGGAAGATAACGTGCAAGCGTGCATTTGGACTAAAGGGAGAAAGAAGCAATATCTCGACATTTGGGTTGGTTCATAGAGTTCAACGCCATTTTACAACTGAAATCCTTTTTTAGAATTTGGTAATGCATTATTTTACGACGTTGCTTGTCAGTATAATATATTTTAAATTATTTTATTTTTAATGCAAGGTATTATTTTATTTCCTATGTATAAGCAAGATGCCATTCTTCATTAGCAAACGATAGCCGTTGTCATCTTCAACGTATAATACAAATACAAAATCAGTGTGCCGTCAGTTATAATAGGAATTAAGAAATAATAATTTATGGAGATAAAAACGTAAAAACTCTTCATATCGTACTTTAAATTCTGAAATTATTTTGGAGATGCTATATAAGTTTTAGAAATGAGTTTTCTTTTTTTTAACTATTTTTTATGATTCTTTTGGGCATTTAAAAACTATCATCTAATAATTTTCCATGATATTTTCTTTTATATCCATTACATTTTGATCTAAAAACCGATTTAAAATGAAATATTTTACCAAGACAAAAAATATATATATTTTAGGAAAGTCAGGTATTTTAAATTACACATAATAGGAAGAATGTGTTAAACACACGAGAATGAAATAGTTTTACGCAATTCAAGTAATTTTTAAAGTAACTTGTCATCTCTCAAATGAGTTTAAATATCTAATTTATAAATAAAATATTCCTTTAAAACATATGTTTCATTTTCTGTATAAGCAGAGAACCTTCGATATGCTTAATGTACGCTGTGGCCTATAAATAACATTTTATCTCCATTAGTTTCAATCTGTGAAAACAAAAGAAAAAAGAAAAAATTATAGGGGATGTCGAATCCCTTGATTATTAAACCAAAAATACAACTCACGAAAACCCTATATTCATTTAAAAATTACTCCTTCATCGTAACCAATTTTCTTCAATGGCTGATTGAAATGATTAAAGAACATAAAAGACCAAATTGAACCAACTCCACTCTAAGTATTTTGCGTTTTATTATTTCCCCCACGGAAATAAAATTCCGAAGAGCCTAAATGATCCCAAATAAACTCTAAAAGCTTTAGCATAATAGAACAGCCCAATTGAACAATTCGCGCCTTTTAAAATCACATCCCTAAAGGCAATACGTTTTTTTTTCTCTGCTACCTTGAATTTTTTTCTTGTGCATTTCACACGCTCGATAACATTTTACTTCATTGAAAAAGAAGAAAGAAATGAGGGTAAAAAAAAAATCCAGAATAAAAGAAAATTCTAGAAAAAAAATCGTTACGACAAGTTAATCGCCGTTTAAAAGTCCCTTGAATGGACCTAGTGAGACAGCTACAGTAATAAAGTGATTTTTAAGCTACTGTTCTTTCTTTATTCGGTTTTTTAATAGTATGCCGTACGTCTTTCTTCCTTTTTCCTCTCTTTTTTTACCCGGGTAATTTATTCTTTAATAGGATCAGGGTTTTCTTTATTATTTCAGCCTTTTTAATCTTTTTTTAATCGTACGCTTTTTTGTAGAAATTTATTTATGCTGAGTAAAGAATCAAGAAACCAAAAGGTAAAGAAAAAGAGGAAAAGAGTAAAAAAAGTACCGGGAGGATGAGAATGATGGAAATTTATCCTTTGGGGATAATTTTCTTTTTCTTTCTTTCTTTTTTTCTGTCTCTTTCCTACATTTTTTAGCTTCTGTGTGTGCATGTGTGAGTAACATAATGTCTTTTGAGGAGGATAAAGAACCGTTTTGCTGTGATACTGTAAATTGTGTTTTGTGAAGCTGAAGGGAGTTTCTGCATATTTATCTTACTGTTTTTAGGCTGTGTGACTGATTGACTGAAAGAAAAACGTTTTTATCGGCCTAATTGAGTTGACCAAGGCCTATACATCATTTGAAAGGGCAAGTTTTCTATTTTTATTTTTTTCATTGAAGTTTTGTTCCATTAAAAATATTTTGTAAAAAATAAACATTAGTAATATAGAGTCAAATATACATTAAGCCAACTCAAAACTAAGACATTATTTGTGGGAACACATTTAACATTATTCTTCCAGTATTACTGTAAGTAAAAAATGATGTTTTTAATATCGAAGAACCAGTTATATTTTACTTAGGATATTTAACAGAATAACTACAAGAGAAACTTTTATGAGCTAATTTTTAAAAGGCCAAGATCATGCACATCATTTGAGAGAAGACATATATTTACTTTAATTATTATTATCATTGTTATCATTTCATTGTTTAATTCTATTTTGTGCTATTGAATGTACATCTTATTGAAAAAAATATCGCAATAAAGAATTATATTTTCAATTAAAAAAACTATTAAAATAATCTGTAGTTGTGACCAAAAATTGTTAAAAAGATTATAATAAATGGAAATAAAAACAAAATGCAAAATATGTAACAATGGAAATGTAAAAAAATTCTAATTAGGGTGTAAATAATTAAATAAATGTGTTGGCTATTTTTCTCTTTCAAAGAGGATGCTTCTTTTATGTTTAATTTTTTTGCAAAGTCTATTACCAATAAAATTTTTATGTAATAAATATTCATTGAAATGCTAACTAAAATATTACTTAAATAATTTTTGTACATTAAAAACAACGGTAAACACTCTGATTACTTAAAATTTATATTTTATTAGAAATACATATTTATTTTTAAAAAATATAATTATAATGACCGTTAATTATATTAATATCTACGAGTGACAAACCATTTGTTCAGATACTCCAATTTATCATTTCTCGGAAATTTTAAAATTTACTTATAAATGTAAATAAATAAATTTATATTCTATTAAAATATTTAAGGAACTAGGACATTTTTAAGCCTTTTTAAGAATAATTTTAATGGACCAAAACATTAAAATGAATTAATTTATGTTTATGAATAATATGCTGAATCAACTGTAAAAAAACTTGAAGAGAAATAGGAAGTGATTTCTTAAATCTTTTTTGCTTTGTAGATGATGCTCAGAACCATAGTAAACACCGAAGAACAGATAAATTGAAGTATAAAAAAATTTTATTTTGTATTTTTACTACGTTAACAATCTTCAGTTAATGTTTCAAAAAAAAAAACCTGCTACTATTTAGTTATATTATGGCTATAAATAACATTACATTTAATGCTTATTTATGCTATAAATAAATTAAGTAGAACATTTCAAAAATTATTTTTTTGTTGCAAGATGAATGTTAGCACAGTTGAATTCTCTTAGTTTGATCGTATTTGATGCAATGTAATAAACCTTAAAATATTTAAAAAGAATTTTTTTTACTTTACTATGCTTCATATATATAAAAACATTTTTTAAGTAGTTGTGTTGTTGGGATCACAGAGTATATTAGAGCTTCACATTTATATCATTTACAGAAATGTTCTGTAAAATAAACTGTCTCAAAATGGGGTATATTTTTAACACATGGCAAAAAATGTAAAAAAATTAGAAATTACAATAAAATTTGATTAACTATGACTATTTGTTTTGTAATAAAACTATTTTGAAAGATTATTGAAAAAGATATTATCTTACTTACTGATTAAATTGCAGTACTTATTTATTTAAATGCAAATATTTTGTAAATCTATAAAACAAATGAATGCCCATTTGAAAATTATCAATGAACATAATCAAATAAAACTATATCGTCATAAATAATGGCAGTTTTCTGATGTGTTTGTTATTTCATATAATTACTAAGTTAATGTTTTTAATACTTTTTCAGTTTATTATTAAAAGACAAATATATATAATACATTCAAAACAACTTTTGTTCTCTTCTACAAGAGATTAATGAAAAATTTGTCCTGCAACCTTTTAACTCTTGTTTTGAAAATTAAATTACAGAGAGTAGAATTCATTGTCTCTAATCCTTATCTGAAGTTGCAAATAATCTCCATAAATTCCGAATTGTTTATCATCTTTCATTGAACTGATCAAAGAAATTGTACGTAGAATGTTTATTATTATTATTTATGATTTCACCAATGCTTTGCTAATGTCTATTTGGTATCAACATTGTCTTTTTTTATTTATGTAAGGAAATTGTTTCAACAAAATTCGATTTGAATGTAATAATTATGTCATTTTCATGTATCTTTATTTTATCGAAGCATTTAGGCTATGTTTCATGGAGAAAAAATTTAGGATCTTCAATTTTTAAGGGTAAAAAAATTAGAAAATAATCATTGTGGGCGCAAAAATATATTAATATCCCTCTTATTAATATATTTATAGCTTATTTATGATGATTTAATTTAATAATTACTCATAGAATGAAAATGTAATCCAGTAAAAACAATCTCTGAAAGATATATATTTTGTTTATATTTTAGGGTAATATAAATTTATTTTCTTTACTTATGTTTACATTTTGCTAAATCACAGAATTACAGAAAACATGCAAATTTTGTTGCTTAAATTTAAGTCGAGCTTTTAAATTAAAATGTGAATGACTAAATTAATTGTACAAATATCTGTACAATGTGCTTAATTTATTTTTAAGGGAAAAATTTATTTTTGACGCATGAAATGCTAAAAAATTATACTAAAATACACTGAAAATAAATGTGCATAGTAAATTAGCAGCATGCACGATATGGAAATTTTAAAAATAATCAGATTTTCAGTTTGTGATTGGAAAACCAAAAGATACATCATTGTTTGTTAAAATTATTTACCCAACTTGTAACACAGGCAAATTTATTTTATATAAATGATTGCAAAAGAAGAACACATCTCTATAATAATTTATTGAAATCCACTAATCATCGCCAATCGTACATTAAGTACTTAAATAACTCGATTACAATGTTATTAAAAATGATATAATGATTGAAAGATAGAAAATATTTCGGGTGGAAATCAAAACTTGTTTCTTAAAACATTCCTCCAAAAAAAGTATTGGAAAGTTATTATGCTAAAAGGTTTTTTTATCGAATGCTCCATTTCATACTTAGTACTGTATTTCGAAGAAGTATTTCAGTTTTAATTAGTTTAACATAAGCGTGATAATCCCTAATAAACGAAGTATATGTTTTCGTTAAGGAAAGAACAAGTATCATAAATAAACAGCATTTGTGCCTTTTACCCAAATACAATTAGTATCAGTTTTATTTCAAAAGTTACTGATATACCAAAACAAATTAATTTAGAAAGTAACAACAAAAGTTATTTAATGAGTTTCAGGACACAATAGAAGCGTTAAACAGATATTTGGCAAATAGATAAAAATAAAATAACTTAAGAATTTAGATGTCTGCTTGATATAATCAGAGCTTACTGCGTGGAATTTCAAAAGAAAAATCGCTGAAGTATTGAATAATAATGAGATTCTAATTACATAAAAAATTACAACTATACATTTTAATTCAGTGGTATTTCTTTTAAACTGAATCATGTATTTGATATTACTTTCAGCTATCCTACTCATCCTTAGTTCACTGGGTTTGATAAATTTACATAAAATTTTTGTTATACAAAATCGAAATAAATAAGTCAGGAATCCCCAGCTTTTTTGTTCCTAAGAGCTACAAGTCTGTTGGACGGAGGATACCATTTATTTTTTTAAGGTGAATTTTTAGTTGGATAAAGAGGATAATACATGCACATAATGTACAAAAAATATTTTATTCCCAAAATAAAACTTAACACATATATAAAAATTATTGTTTTATTTATGTGCAGAATAATTATTAAGTAATTCCTAAAAATCTACAAAATTTAAAAATTCTTTATAAAAAATTCGAATCGCAAATTTTCGGCGTTGTATTTCATCGGCTATTGATTCTTAGTCATGGGAATATGACAATATTTCTGCTCGTAAACAGTCTTCAAGGTATTCATCTGTAAGTCG
Source organism: Trichonephila clavata (assembly GCA_019973975.1). Lineage (NCBI taxonomy): Eukaryota > Metazoa > Arthropoda > Arachnida > Araneae > Nephilidae > Trichonephila > Trichonephila clavata. The sequence goes on along the minus strand of BMAO01035412.1, from coordinate 230,022 downwards.
TGATCTGTACTTTGATTTTATGATATTCATGGTCGAAAACAATGATTCACACAAGTATGTGTGGAACCTTAAACACCAATCTTAATTTATATGCTAATTTTTTTTCAAAAAGGAAAATTTGTTTTTGTCAACAATATTTCGGAAATTCTCATCTGATACAAAGGATTTTAGGACAATGTCGTTCTGAAGATCTTGCTATCTCCAGTTCCGTTTTTATATAAACAAACTCTGGAATGTACGTGGCTAATTCGGTTACATTTACTTGATAAGTAAAAGGATTGACAGAAAAGGTAACAATTGGATAGGTCACATTTCGCTTTGTACTGGTATCTGTGTTGGACGCAATTTCTATTTCATTAAAAATGAAAAAACTTTCACACAGAATTTTATTGAAAACTAGAATATTTTTATTGTGAAGAAGGCACATGTTAAATGATCAGCAGTCACCATAGTGCCATCGGGATTAGAGATGGAAACCCCTAAATAAAGTAATAAAAGATAATTTATGTATCAGAAACGAATAATTGATTGATTAAGTTTTCTCTTGAAAATAGCTTGAAACCTAAGAGAATTCTTATTTTTTTTCTTAGAATATGGTCATTAGGCCCAATCATGTTGTCAAGAGAACTATCAAGAAATCCGACTATAAGCCTTAGCTGAAGAAGCAACCACTTGCATTACTAAAGATTAATTTATACTTCAAACCAAAAATATAGTATCCCCTCTAAAATGAATTCTTGCTTACAGAAATTCAAAAAACTATAGATTTAAAATTTTTCTTATATAACAATACAAATATCGTTTTTTTACAGAAGCCCTTTAAACTCTAGTAGCATATTTATAATCTCTTGCTTTTAATAGTAGTAATATATAAATTTTTTTTAAAAAAAATTTTTAGTTAGTGTTTATATGTTAATTTTTGAAATAGACAAAGTAATATAATTTTTAAAAATTATATTACTTTTATATAAACAACTAAAATATGCTACTATATCACGTAGATTAACAAAATTGTCATTTAGTTATTACATGTATATAATTAATTTAGATATAATTGATTTACATATAATTATAACCGTAATTTAATAATTGTAAAATTAAATTGACACTTTAAAAAAACGTAATAATTTTCTGAATTATGTAATTCTGGATTATGCAGAACTTTTTTTTAAATTTGATAAAAGGCTGATTATTTAGTATAAATCTACTTTATTTTTGTAAAAATGTAGATTTATAAGATAATAATTCAAATGCATTTTTTTTTTGTAAATTATATATTTAAGTGTAAAAACTCCAAACTTTTGGAAGTAATGGAGATAACTTTTAGAGAATACGACTTTAAAATAGATTTTTTTAAAAAGTACTGCTTGTGTGTGAAGTAAAGTTATAAGGAGTGTATCGTATAAAAAAAATAAATATTTGTATATAATATGTATATTGTATGTAGATTGGAGGGTGGAATGAGTATACACATTTTCGCTTATATTATCAAGGGATTGGTGAGTAAATTGACTGTTAGTCAAATAGAAGAATTGAATGATAATGAAAAATATATTTGACAAATAAAGTGATTATATGTAACTAAATCGATATCAACTTCAATGCATTTTTAGATAATAATTATATTACATCGAGTTTCAGTACAACAAAGCAAACAGAAAAAAAGCATTTGTGACAATATTAAATATTTGATTAATTAATATGTTAATACGATAGCAATATTTGCAATTGTAAACAATTAAAGAAAAATTGAATAACTGTAAAAATGTTTTACTTATTAAAGTCTCCTGCGTTGCAAGATAATGATGCATTTTTCTAAAAATTTAATAATACGCTCTGCTTAGAGAGTTCTATTTTAACAAAACAAAAAAAAATTGTCTATTTTTGTATTTTATCTCAAATTGAATGTAAGCATATTTTGCTTGCTCTGTGTGAGTACAGTTTTTAAATATTTAACTCTAAATAATTAAAATAACGGTTTTCATTCAAGCATATTTTTTTTAATAACTAGCCTTTCAAGCTTATTTAAAGTAAATGTTATAAAAACTGTTATATTTTATGGATAAACAACAATTTGTATACACACGGCTCTACTAATATTGAACTAACTTAATTCATAAGCAACAAAAAAAGTCTTATACCAACTAAAAACCCTGACTTTTACACTAATTAATGTTTATTTATTACACATTTATATTAATTTTTTTCTTACCTAGGCTTGCTAGGAGATATGCTTTTAAGCGGCTTGCTAAATTCCCTAACATCTGATTAGATTTTAGGGAATTAAAAATAGTAAAATTGAATTTGGGATAATATCCACACACGGTGTTTTTACAGTTGCCCCTTATGAAAAAAACATAATACTCTTATAAAAATGTGGTGGAAAGCGATGAGGCAGAGTAAACACAGAGAATAAAAATAATTAATAATTTAGTACTGAAATGAAAATTTTATGCATTCCTTTTCACGGAAAGATCTTCAGGGAAATAAATACCGTTTGAACTTAACGTTTACACTGCTTCTCAAAAACACGATTTCGCTTAAAGTTGAATAAAATAATAATAAAAAAAAAAAAACTCCTGGCGGGCGAAATAACAAACACTCTAAAATTCTTTAGACGACACAGAATGTATTTATTCATCCTAATTTTTTTGCAGGAAATCTTCGTTTTTGTCGTTACCTAGAGGATTATCTTCTTCTTCTCATACATGTATATCGACTATTAGGAAGCAGTGTTTTATGTCACACACCATAACAAAGTTTGCGCAGAGCACCCGTTTTTCAAAAACTCTCCCTGAATAGATAATGGGGTAAGTTCTTTCAAAAAGTGCAAAAAGCGATTATGTCTTTTTTTTAAAAACGGAGAAAAATGAAACATGGTATGGATTATATTCTAATGTTAGGGGCTTTGTTCTCTTCCTAATTCTCTAAAGGGATTCTCTAACGCTACCTTATAATGTCCGGGTTATTACGCCGGGCAGTTAAAATCTATTTTGTTTCAACGACAGGTTCATGTTAAATTCTGTTATCCTGTATCTAGAGGTAGGCTTTAAATATTTGGCGATTTATCGCCGATTAATGTCATTTTAGGTTGAAAGCTATAATTCATCACAACGCTTCTGTGATCATTATTTAAATACATGTGCTTATCGATATTTCAGAAAGGGCCGTGATGATGCACAGAGCTAGTCATAAAACAATAATATAGAGGAGAGATCTAAAATATAAATTATAACACACAGCGATGTAGAATGCTTCCAGTCATAAAAATTGAAATATGTTAAGCTGTTTATCAAAGTGGGAATGTTCAATCTTTGCTATGAACATTCTATTACATGTCAATAAAATAATATTATATAAATAAAATGTTTGTTACTTACGTTTTAACTATTTCTGATGTAAAAGCAAAAGATTTATCTGGATGCCTCATATGTAATAAGATTTTCAATTACTTTTATAATACCATTTACAATTGCTTTTAGAAGATATTTTAAATCACATACTTTTATTGTGTCCTTTTAAAAATTTGTCCGGTTCAATTAAATGATTGAAAGAATGCAGTTACTTCCCAATAACTTTGAATTTTGATGTTCTCCAAAATATTTTGATTTAGACTTTTTTAAGCCTTGATTTCTTTGAAAAAGTCAAAAATAATTTTAAAATTTACTGTATAAATAGTTAGAGTTGGATTATAATGTAAGATTGAATGATTAAAAAATGCATTCTCATAAATAATTTGAAGTTGAAGGAAGATTCTTTGTAAAGTATTAGGTACAGAGGTTATATATTCAATAGTTTTCAAATAACTATGATTGTAATTTTCATAGAAATTTGTTATAAGATTTGCAGTTCTTATTCATGTGTGTATTTTTACTGAGAATGAATGGAAGTTTTTGATGAATCTAAAATTATACACAAAAATTTAATTTAAAATGTTCCTTAAAAACTGATTTATTTCTAAAGAAATATTTTTTGAATATTAAATGCAAATTAAAAGCATTGAATTATTATATTGTAAAATTAGGAGTTAAAAATGTTGAATAAAATCATATAAGTATTTAAAAGAATTCACAAGTGGCTTAGACAAAGGATTTATTCCTTCCTTCTTTGAATGTTTTTTTTTTAATTCATGCTAACAATTTTAGTACAAAATTTTACATAACACTTCACGGATGCTAAATAGGTCAGGTGTTGTGGTTGTTATTTGATTTTTGTCTTTTATTGAACGAAAAAAACATTTTTATAAAGAGGATACACCCTTTACAATGCAAATATTTTTTTTCTTAGATCCTGTGTAACTTTTAGAAAATTTTGGTCCGACGTTTAGCAGCCAAATTGTAGAAATCAAAATTTACTGAAAAAATGTCGTATTTTAAAACAAATTAATCAATGAACTCTAAGTCAACATTCTTTTTTTGAACAATATTTATCAAATTTTTAAGTGCACTTAAATTAAAAAAAAAAAAAAACGTTAAAGGAGCATTTTTGAAAAAAAAAATAATAAGATATAATTTTCTATAAGATAAATGCTGTTATGTAAAATGCTCTTGTTATGCGCTAATCTTCTTTCATTTAAAAATAGAATGTTAGAATTTAATTTATCTTAGAAAAATAGTTTACTTTGAAGGAAATTAAGGTATCCGACTACCCTAAAATTGTAAATTTTGCCAAAAAATGACAATTTTTTATGATTTTATTTTAAAGGCCATTTTATCAGCTTCATAAAAATACCAAGATTATTATTTTCCGTTCTCTAGAACAAAAACTAGAAGTGTTTTAGTAAAAGTAGATGACATTACTTTAAGCAAGGTGTCATACTTTAAAACGCGTTTTACTTGAAGTGAGGTTTTTTTTAAATGCTCAAACGGGGCCAGCAATTGCTAAAAAAGTTTTGAAAATAATTGACTGAAATTTTTTGTGTATGTTCTGTATAATAGTAGAAGTGCTTTAACGTTCAAATTTATCAATCATTGTTTTATTACAAAATTTACAGTCCCTTATGTTAATATAATCACTGTTTTTTAAATCAAGTTCATATAATAACTAATATAAAGTGCTCTAGTTTTTGTAAAAATTAAAATATCTTTTATCCTGAAGGTCATTTCAAAAATTAATAGCATAGCAACACATCAAAATTGAAAATTTGTTTATAAACTTTGGTACAGAATGGGCCCCGTTTATATAGTTTTTTGTAAATTTTTACCCATTTTTTCCCCATTTTAGTAATAATAATTTAATTTTCTCTTCTTAATTGTAGCATATTTTTCTTAAAATGTACTAAACAAATCTAAAAACTACAAAAAAATCCCCATATCTTCATTTTTTGTAGTTCGATACCTTAACAGTCTGTATAAATGAACTATTAATAATAAAATATGTTATTCTTCAATCACTATGAAAATGTTTCATTTCAATCATCAAAAAATGTCTATAGTTTAGTTCCCATTATTAATATTTACAAGATTAGTTTTATTTTGAGGATTTTAAATGGTAGATAGATGTTTTGTTTCTTCTCACCTGTGTTTCGGTGACATTGAGCAGTTTTGCCATTTCAGCTCTTTCGCTGGAAGAGAGGTACTTCTTGATCTCGAACTGCTTTTCCAGTTCGAATATCTGTCTTCCTGTAAAAGTGGTTCGAGCTTTCTTTTTCTTGTTTTTCTCACTCTCAGGGTCACTGCCGCTGTCCTGCGGAGGCTGCGCCTGCTGAGGGGCTTGAGGGACTGACCCCGTTGGGGCGCTGGGAGTCTGGGGAGCCACACTCAGAGCCTCCACTTTCTTGTCTTTCTTCCTCTTTGTGGTGTTCTTTGGTGTTTTCACTAAAATAAAAGTAAGAATCTCTATGTTAAATTGTGAAAATCTGGATCCTTTTCTCTCTCAATAAATAAAAAAAATTATAATGCAAAAACATTTTAGATGGAAAAAAAAGAAAAGAAAACTTCTTATATGTATCGAAAAAGATATTTTATTTCAAAAATAATTTTAAAAATGATAAAATATTTAACGTAAAATCCGGCGTATAACTTGCACTTTTAACTCAAAAAATAAGATCGAAATTTACAGGTGTGCGTTATACGCCAGGTATAAAAATGAGAGCTTGAAAAATGAAAAAAGATTAGCTTAGAAGCAAATCAGACTTCTAGATAAATCGAAATGCTGTTCATTTAAAAGAAATGACATTTCTTGTGAACTTAAAGGGTTGTATTTCTAGAAGTATTATATTTTTTCAAAATCCTGCAATAATTCCTCGAATATAAATGACTTCAAAATGTACGAACATTACAAACACATATTCCAAGTTTCTTCGGATAAAAGGGGTGCGCGTTGTACGGAGAATTTATCCAAAAATTAAAAAATACAGCTCTAAAATATGGATGCGCTTTATACGCCGGATTTTGCGGTAGTTAGCTCCTTGTTAAAAACATTTCATTATGTATTCCTTCACAGAAACATGCATTTCGTAATTTATTTTTCAGAGAATCATAATAAGGAGTTGTAATCAGGAATTACTATCCGCGATTAAATCCTCACAATTTTGAATCATAATCGAGTAACTATGTAGCTGTTTTTGGAAAAAACTCAAATTCACATTGTGTTTTTAGACTTTGAGGAAATTATTAGAGAAATTACTTTGAAATTGAGTTATTTAAGTATAAATTTAAGATTTGAATACATTTTTATGTGTCTTTTACTCTTTTAATGGATAATAAGTTTATAATACGGGAATATTTTACAAAAAGATAGAATAAAATGTATGCTTAATGCAATACAGGTTATCCTAATATTGCTATAAAAATACAATTGTTATTCATACAGAATTAATTTTCAATGCGACAGTTAAATTGAAATTTATTACAAAAATATATTTTAACTAACACTCGCACATAAATATAATATAGTATGTTATATTATATTTATGTGTGTACGTGTGTAAATGAAAATGAAAAATGAAAAAAAATATACATAGTATAATAAATTGATAATTTTAAATTATACCACTAACAAAGCTAAAAGACACAAACCAGATTTCAAGAAACATAACTATAAAAAATGATGGAAAAGTAATTGTACAAGAATTAAATAAGCGTATGTATAGCAGGAAACAGAGATAGCATATATATATATGTACAGGATAATATATATAATAGGATATATATATATATATATTATATAAAGTATTAACAAACACACACACACACAACACACAAAATATATATATATATATATATATGTAATACTCTAGATGAGATATATTTATACACCGATTATCTTATCTGTTTTGGAAAAAATAATGAATGGAGTATGTATAAATTTTATTTCATAAAAACAGCGTTTGCGTTTTACAATCATTATTCATTATAAAACAAAGATTCAAAGATAGAAGAATTATATTAATTACCAATATTTGTATATATATATATATATATATATATATATATACATACTTTTATTTAAAAGTTAGATACAAATTAGATGCTTTATTAGAAAGGGTAAATTGTATATTACTTTTCTTAATCATTTCAATTTTTGTACTTGAACTTCGAAAGAAATAATTTATACAAGCAACTAGCCGCTAAGAGTTTTTGCATGTTTTTATTATCTCTTAAACTAACAAAGAAAGTACTAATAAATTGTGATTGACACTGAAATATTAATACGAAAATAACCTTGGAATTTAATTTTTAAAAACAATGTAATTTTTATTGATCAGATAGCATGAAATTTTAAAATTGAGAAGACATGTAATTCAAATTTATTTTCTCTCTCTCAGTATCAAAAGTTTTATAATGTGTTTTAAATATGTAGTACTTGAAATTCATAAGATGCTGTGATATATATAATCAAAATCCATTGCCAAATATATTATACAAGTGATTAAATTTCCATAAGCGATGTTAAAAGAAGAAATATAAAAATAGTACTGAAGTTTATCTCAAGTTAATGCTTGATTGGTGCTTGATTGGTAAGTATTACTAGATATTTAAAAAATATTTTTTCCTTGTACATATAAAAGAACTAATTTCGTGATTTTTTCACACTTGCACGGAAGATATGATTAATCTTAACTGAGTCTCTCTCTCTCTCTCTATTCGACTTTTAAGCGCTTTAGTAGAAGCAATTATTTTTTTCTTAAATATTGCACTTTCTTTCTCTTAATTTGCCAAAGTGTAGTTTGATTAAGAACGAAGTCCCATTTTGGTCTAGAACAAATTTCATGTTTATTAATAATTCATTACCAAATTCAGTTAGAATTGCTTCATTCGCGTTTCCCTTATCGTATATTCAATGATATCGCAAACATATGTTAAAGTAATTTTAAAACATCATCTACGCCAAAATTTAATCAGCACTGAATAACAATTATTTTACTAAACCCCCCCCCCCAATTTGTTGATATCAAATTAAGTCTAATTTATTTCATTTTCAAGAGGTGTAGTAAAATAAGTTTAAATTTTAATAATTAAATTTTTTTTGTTTTGAATTTTATGATAAATTTTAACAATCACTACACATTGAATAGTAATTATTAACTTATTATTTATCACAATAATTTTTTTAACCATTTTAGTTCAGTGAGAATAGTTAAAAGCAATATAGATGTAGTAAGAAATTGTCTAGCACCAAAACATTTTATATTTATTTTATCAGTACTTATTTGAGTTTTTTTCGTAACATAATGTTACAATTTATTTTATTAAGCAGAATATTCTGTCAAAGCTTTAAATAAGCTTCATAACAGTTTTCATATATTATAAATTACATTAACAGTTGATTCTCGGAATTTTTTAAAAATAATATTAGATATTTATTTAAAATATATAACTATTGTAAAATAGCCATCAATTCTGGATTATTTTTAAAACACGCATGTCAACTTAATTCTGCCGCAGAGCTTTCAAAAGAAACAAAACATTGATATAACATTATGAAATGCATATTTTTTCTTACAATATATATTAAAACAATAATCATTTATATACTAAGTTTGTTTTTTAGAATAAGAATGTTATTTCTTATTAAATACTGATATAATTAGATGCATTACTTTTTTTATTTTCAAGAACTTAATTTAATTGCAAAAATTGAAAATAATTTAGACTCATTAAAAATTAATTTTTCAAATTTTTTAACAATAACGGATACCAAGAACAACGAATTATTTATCTTAAATTTAATTACCGTTTGTTTTCGTAAAATATCATGTTTAATTCTTAAGAAAAAAAACTGATCTCTTGCTTTAAAGGTACGCCCCACGACGAGTAAGTAACTAAGAGAATTGCGTGTAACAGTTTAAACTGGATGCTTTTAAAAACAAGTATTTGTTTCTTGAGTGGAATAAAAAAATAAAAGCATCTTCTTTTAATTAAGATAGATATAAAGGCATTTATCACATTAAGTGAAAGGTATTATGCTCAGAAAAAAAGAGCAAAACTCTTTTAATTAAGTTTATTGAAGAAGATAATTATAGCAGAGTTTTTATGCTTCAACAGTTTTTCCTTCTTTTTTCCTCTTTCTTTACACTAAGTGGGTAAAGTTATCAGTTCAAGGAAAATTACTTTGGCTTCTTTTAGGAGTTAAATATTACTATATAAATTCGATTGAATATCATTTCATGGAAAATACAAGGGTTTATTTAGAAAGGCGATATCAGTTTCTCTTTTATTTTGTTTTGGCAATTACAAGGGGAAAAAAATTTGAGTAGAAAAGTTGAAATGCTACTTTAAAGGTTCTTTCTTTTTCTTTTTTTTTTGAGAAAAATTAATTTTGTGATGCGTTGTTTTCGTGGAAGTATGAAATTTTTGTTATCGATTTTAGGATCATGTTAGAGAAGAGGTTAAAAAAAACCAGGAGTTTTTTTTTGAAGAATAATTATATAAATTGATTTTGGAATCGGATCCTTTTAGATTCTACTCAACAATAACAATAACAACATAAAGCAAAATAATTCTTTTGGATTTATCAGAATTTTGAAAATAAAATAAAATATTTTCTCAGAAATTTAGAAAAAAAATAATAATAATTGGATAAACAGGTATAACTAACAAAAAAAAAAACAATTCTGAAAAAATGATTAGAATTTATGAACAGTGCAGTATGTAATACTCATGTCAGCTCCCATTTAAAGTAATCAAATTCTAATTTAATTTAATTAGAATTTTAAATAAAAATGAAAAGTTAATATCAAGAAAATTCTTTTTACGTTATACATTATACTGAAAGTATATTTATTTTCCCTTAAAGTGTAGCATACAGTTCCAAGAACCCCTTTTTACTTATATTATAGCTTAAAAAATATTCAACATAGTAATGACCATATATTAATACGCTCGATATGATAATGTCATTTATCTATTGAAAGATTTATTACTAATCTAGAAAAATGTTCAAAAAATCTTAATTTGACCAAATTATTAAGGAAATGCATTAAAATGATCTCATTTCGCATTCATTTTCACTAAAAGTTAATTAATAAATGCTTGTAAAAGACAAAAAAATTGAATTTAGCTTCAGTTTCTTGATGCCGTGTTAAATTGCTAAATTTTAATTCAATAATTTCACTCATAATTTAAAATTAAAAATTGGAAAACCAAATCTTTTATAAGTTATTTTGTTAACTTATTTCCCCCCCCCCCTCCTGTTATGCATCGTATCAAAACTTATTAATTCAGGTGGAGTAGTTTGATACCTCAAGAAATAAATTGATCAATTTACTATATATAAACAAATTTCTAACTTCCTAAATGTTTTATTTAGATAAAATGAACTGAAAATAAATGTTTAAACTTTCAGAAGGAAGCCAAATGTTTAAAAAACCTTTTTCGTATTGATGTCCTAAATTATATCGTATTGCAGAGTCATCTAATTGCATTCCTTTTCACTGTCAAGTAACTTGCATGTTTTACTTAAATCAGCATCAGTCACTTTGATGTAACACTGCGTGACTTACTTTTGACGCTGAATCACAAGTGTAATACTGTCGGGAAATTCTTTAAGATGGCTGGCACAGGGAGTACGAAAATAGTATTTCGTCAGTATTTCTACAAAACAAAGCTGAAAGCAACTATAATGAAGCTACACTGATGTCGCAGACGTTGACTGATATTACGTGTTAATTGTGCAAGAGCATGCCAAGTTAAATAAATTAAACAAGCGAATACGTGAAGGGGATTGAGACTATTACATTTATTCTGATACTTTAAAATGAAATGCGCACTAAATGTATGGATCATACAGTTTTATATGCATCGTAATTTATAAAATTTTTATAGAAATACAAAAGGAAAGAAAAAAGAATTCCTGGTATGATTGAATGAATTACATACTAGATATGCTCATATAAAAAATTTTACTGCACAAATATTTTAAATTTTAAACAAGGCTAAATTGAATATTTTGGAAGGATATTTTTCAAACTCCTCTTTCTATAATTAGTTTTTATTGTGACTCGTCTTAAAAATAATTATTTTCTAAACTTTTTTTATTAGTATGGGATAAACAGGCAGCACGGGGTTTCATGCAATGTTAATTATAATTCTTACTTTTTTAATCTAAAAAGAAACATTATATATATTTTTCAGAATTTACCATCAAAGAAATACATTATTAAAAAAGAAACAACTCATAACTTTTGTCTTGATATCTTATAAAAATAATAACTCATACAATTAGAAGATTAAACGTTTCAAAATTTATTTATTGCAAGAAAAATGACTTTAATTATCTTAAACTTAAGAATTAATGTTATACTTTTTACTTATTTTTGTGCAATAAAAGCCTCCTAATAAAAGAAGGCGCAAAATAATAATGAATTTGTAAGTGGATTACCTAAATAACTACCTTAAGTTAAAATTTATTTTACCTGTATTCTCTCTTAATCCTATTAAACAATAAATCTTATTCTAAATAAATATGAGGAATTATAAGAAAATTTTTCCTTGACTTTTTTTAAAACATAGCTTCTGTTTAAGTGCAACAACTAATTACGCATTTTGAAAAATAAAGAAACAATTCACTTATTAAAATATTTTTCAAACGCAATTCATTCTATTATTTTATTGCTATTTCAATTATTTTTACTCCATTTCTAAAAAATTTAATAGAAAATAAATAACCAAAACTCTTATTCCACATGAAAAAACCGCATTCTATTTAATAACTTTTTAAAATTTTAAAATTTGTTATCAGTTTTTATGAAAGTTACAGTGTATGGTTAAAATAATATTTTTATTAATATATATTCTTACAAAAAAAAAAAAAACTGAAGTAGAAGATTGATTTTTTATTTGCAGATTCCAAATGAAAATACCCAAAAATAAGAAAATGGCTCCTCAACTTGCAGTTATTTAACATTAGCTTCTACTTCCTTAATTTCCATGGTTTTCCATTATTTTGGTACCATTTTTATTATAAAGATGTTAAAAGTAATGCATTTAAGATTAACATATTTATAAAAAAGCATTTTATAAATATACGTATCTGATTTTTTTCAGTTAAAATTTCACTAATCACAGCTTTTACTCTGTGTTTTTATTTATGACTCTTTCATTGTAAATATCTTCTTTATTAAAGTTAAGATAAGGAAAGTAAATTTATTATATGCTGTTCAAGTATACACAAGATATAAACGATAATATAACGATTCTATATGAAGAAAAATAACAAATTAGCTATTTGTGTAAAAATTTCCAAAATGCTGTATTTTTCATTTACAACTGCTACTTTTTTTTTCTTAATCACTAAATAATGCTTTTTTTTTGTAAATGTTAATATTTCAAAACTATAAACTTTACTAGAAATAGAAATCAAATTAAAATATGCATTTTTAAAAATCTTTAGATAGAATGGATAAAAATAATATATTACAGAAAGTTATACATTTTTTATATTTTTAATTAAATTTTCTGAAAAATAACTTGTTTTGTTTCTCCTCGTCTTCATTAACGTGTTTTACATCGTGTACTTTTTTAGAATGACAAAATTTGAGTTTGAGCACAATTAATATTTTCAAAGTTTGAAATGAAATCAAAGTATTTGTTAAAAAGAAAATAATAAGAAACTTAAATTTAAAACTCACTGTTCCTTATTCTTTATCAAATATTATTTACATTTTAAAGAAATACTATCTAAACTTCTATGAGTAGAAATCTTTTATGAAAAAACAATAAGTTATCGTTATCTATAGTGTATAATAAAATACAAATAAATAAAAAAGTTAAAAGTTTCAATATAAATTTTTTACATATTTTTATAAAAACACATTTATACAATAAATGAATGTACATTCCGCATGATTATTAATTTAAATTCAAAGCATGCTGAGAAAATCAAAAATGAGTATTTTGCATATTATTTTGAGAAGTAAATATCTCTACTTTAAGAAATATCAATAACTATACTAAGATCCGACCTTTGCTTGCCATTTCGAGATGAAATTCATTTTCTAATTCTGTAATTCTTAGTATACGATATGTAAAAACAGGATACATATTTTAGTGTTAACTTCACCTTTTTTTATATCCCAATGTAATTATTATGAATGTATTGTTAAATGTATTATATTTTCAATTAAGGCGATGTAGTACCCAAAAAATCATCAAACTATCGAAATTTTTTATTGGCTTATTTGATACCTCGAATCTTTATGAAATTTCAAAGCTTTACCTGCATTTTTTATTAAGTTATGGAACAATATTTGATTCTGGACAGCAACTATCCCGCCCACATTTCAGATCATCTGCTAGAAAAGAGCCTGATAAAAATGAATTAATTATATTTTCCTACCACGCGTAAATGGGACTGACATTTGTAAAATTATATATGCAGTAACAAATCATTTCAAGAAAGAATTGTGCAATTCATGCACAATTTCTAGTTTGTGTATTGTTTATTGAAGAGCAAATAGATTTGGTCAAGATTTAAAAGTTGTGCGTGCTTTTTATGATATTATTATGAATGAAATTAAAATTTCAAAACGGATTCTCCCAAAGCACAAATACTAAATATCATTTTGATAACTCAGATAATTTAAAATCTTATTCGCAAGAATTCGAAAAACTCTCCCATTTTTATATATTTGTTTTTGGTGATATATATATATATATATCCCACGTGTGTGAGATTCAACACTTTTATTATTAAAATATTTTAAGATATTTATTTAAACAAATGCACATATACAGTTCTTAGATTTTGATGTATTTGACCTATAAATTGTTATTTGATTTTGCTTTTATTCGTGTACAATATTTAACATGCGAAAGCTTTTAAAATCATGGAAATAAAAAATAAAGGCATAAACATTTTTTGTACATGTTTTGCATTAGCTCTGAGCATGGAATTAGCTCTGAAGTGCAAGTATTTATTTTTTTAAATAATTATTAAGATAAAGTTTTATGAAATATTGATCTTTCATTCGTTTTTTTCTATATATACATTATGGCAGTATACTGTTTAATTGTTCTACATTTTTGCAATTTTTTTATGGTAAGCAGTTTTAAATAAGCTAATTAACATTTCATAAAAGCTTCAGACTATTCGATGAATATTATATCATGCTATTCATGGAATTAAAACTTCAAACTCATTTTTCTCCATGTTGAATTTTTGTACCTATACTGTTATTCAAAACCCTAAGGCCTTTTTTGATAATTGAAGTAGGGGTTTGAATTTTTTTATACATGTTCTGAAATGTATGTTTTGTAAAACTGTGCATGGGATTAGCTCTAACATGCTTAGTACTTTTTGTAAAAATTTTCAAAATTAAAATTAATGTTTTTTTGAGAATTTTTGAAAGTTTAACTATAAAAAAATTAATAAAAAATGAAAGATCAGCAGCAGAAAATACCCCATGCACAGTTTTATGTAGTATATTATAAGGTACTTGGAAAAAAATTTTGAAAAAAAAGAAACATATTTAAAAAAGCCTCAAAAATTAAAAAAAAATTTAAAAATTTTAAAAAATTTAAATTTTACAAACATTTTATAACACATTTAAAATTTTTTGTTTGGAACTATTATTAAATATTAACCTTTACAAAATACAATTAAAACCAAATATCAAATATTAAAAATAAAAAAAATTGTGAAGATGGTACTATATCGCCTTAAACACTAACATTTTGTATAATCTGAAGATTGGGGATCTTTTGTCTAATGAAAGTACCTCTTCAATATTTATATTTGACTGCTAATTTGTTTTAAATCGTGTTATTGCTTGTTGTTTGCCTTTTTATTTTAAAGTCATTACTTCAAACTTTTAAATAATTCAATGAATCGACATTACGCTATTCAGAATAGCTAATATACAA
Source organism: Trichonephila clavata (assembly GCA_019973975.1). Lineage (NCBI taxonomy): Eukaryota > Metazoa > Arthropoda > Arachnida > Araneae > Nephilidae > Trichonephila > Trichonephila clavata. Next base: position 214,717 of record BMAO01035412.1, on the reverse strand, counting down.
CATGGAAATAGTTCACTCGAAGAATAAAAACGGCACCATTTCTCAGTCAGCCCCAACAAAAGTAAAGGACTTGAATCACCGCTTCTACATTCCGGAACCAAAAACAAAGAGTCCCGCTCATTGTCAGCCCTGCTCGGGTCTTTAAATAATGTTTCGAAAATACTGCCGCTCGAAAATTAAGCGCTTTCACATGAACAAACAGCGAACTGTAAAACTGATGACTCCTTTAAGCGAACTCTTTAAAATCCTGAACGAGTCTTCAGATTCGCTTCGTGACAGCTAAGTAAGACGGAATACAAGGGTAAAAGCAAAGAAAAGAGAGACAAGATCGCGAGAACTCTGCCAGAACACCCTTTCTTGATTAATGATGCTGGAGAACCCGATGTCGGAAATATATAAAGCACTAAGTGGCACGGGTTTCTATTTTGGATTTTCCCTTTTCAACAGCTGTTGGTTTGGGTCTGAATAATTGTCGTTCCGTAGATACTTCATGCTCGAATTGGTTGACGTCTTCTTCATTGCCGGGCGGGAATAATGCAGTCGCGGCGTTTGTCTGTCAGGAAATGTATGGAATTACCGTCCTTATCAGTCGAGCCGCAATTCATAATGCTAAGGTAGGTATGAAAGAAGCGTATTTAAATGAGCGTGATCGTATCGGTTCGGAGTAACAAGCGGGCTTCTAAGGTTTGTTTTACACGGGGAATTCACTATTTATCACTGTAAATAACTGCATTTTTTGCGGAAGTATCGTTAATTTTGTGGTAAGTACGCAAGAAGTGGAAGACGCTTAAAAGAGCATTAAAATGAACGTGATCGTAGCATTTTAAAAGAATATAGGAAAGCTTCAATTTTTCTGTTTTACGAGAGATTTCTTACAATATCACTGAGGAATAAATATATCTTTTTGGAGAAAAGAGGTAATATAATACTATATAAACATGGCAAGATCTATTGTTTGTTTTACAGGCGATTTTATGACTGTAATAGTATATACAGTAAAACCTGTTTTTGTGCGGTAGATAGGGACCGCAGAAGAAAATATGAGAAAATTTCATAAATATTTATATAAAATTAACTACTTTGTCGAAATACTACAGAAATTTTTTTTATGAGATGGAGAGGGACCGCATAAGAAAAGTCGCACTTAAAAATAATTAATTGTCTTTATATAAAGTACCTATAACATGATCTACTTTAAATGTCTTATGATACATTTTTTAAGTGTGTGTGTGTGTGTGTGTAGAATGGGATTCTGCGAAAGCACTTAGAGTTCTAAGGGCCCCCTGAGCCGAAAAAGTTTGAAGACCTCCGTTCTAGAGTATGAAGGGGGCCGCGATCGCGTGCCGTTTACGAATTTCTCAACTGGCTCCTTTTTCAAATAAAAAAAAAAATGGTTCAGAAATTATGACTAGATCAGATATTATGTAAAATTCCAAATGAAGGGAAAAAATGAATTTATGATTCATTTACCAGAAATAAAACTGGCATCGCTGGTGTTTTATTTTACATCAATTTGATTGTAAAATATTCCATCCATTTTAGCCGCTTGGCAACATTTTTGCCCTCAAGAAAACATGTTTAAAAATTACAGGAACTTTTTTTTTCAATTCAACTTATATGCGGGTTTCGAATTTTGAGTAATTTTTGGAGAAATAACGCCCTTTTGGCTTATACACGAATTGGCTTATAATCGGAAACAAATGGTACTTTTTTCAATGCAATATGCGGATTTGAAAAAATAAACTGATAAGGATAATTCCTGATAAGGATATTTATTTCATGCTTGCTATACATTATCATACATAATTAAATAATTCTGTGCGTAACGAGAAAATATTACATACACAAAATCAATCATATTTTTAGAAGGCGATGAATCAATCCATATGCGTTTAATATTGGTGCCGAAGAAATATTAAAAATATTCAGCGATAGTAATCAACAAATAATATAAATATAACGTATGATTCTCCGAGCTACAGGATTAGAGCATGTTTTAGTGTAATAAAAGATGTATTTCATAAAATAGAAAACAATATTTATTATGATGTCGTTATCACATATTAAATTAATACAAGTGCTTTATATGTATCAAGGAGCATATTATTTTAAGTCTAAAAATACTAATGCCGAGTTATGATACTTTTCTGTTCAGATTTCTTGATTTTATATTTTTTGATAAATTTGTAATTCTCGAGACCTTTTTCCTGGTGTTTTAAATAGATTTCAATAATTTAGATTCACCTGAAAAACATTAGGGATATAAAAATAACAACAACTTTGGAATTGAGAAGTACATCTAGGAAATTTAAAGATTAATTGTTTTAAAACATTAAAAGACAGTTTAAAACTGAAACAAAAAAAATTGTATGTTATAATGTTTTAAACTTATGGCAACATTCGTAATTTCGTAAGCGATTCATATAAATATTGCTTTTTCTGTTTAAACACAACAGCGGTTTTGTTCCTTTATTCTATAAAAATAATATGTATTCCCTCATCGGCAATTATTTTCCTTCTCTTATTGAAAATAATTTTCCTCCCCCAAATAATTATAGAGCAAAAATACTTTAAAGCGTGGTAGACAAAAGAAACATTCGAACCTTATTCAATGTTGTTCAGTATATATAATACTCACAAATTATACTTTAAAATAAAGTAAAGCCGTGAATTATGAATACACAATTACGTTAAATAATAGTCTCTGAAATAAAAATCTATGATTTATGTAAAGAGCACTTGTAACCATTTCGATATTATCTGAAATAAAAGAGTGCAATAAAACATGGTTGGATGCCTAAAGTGTTTTCGAATGTCTGTCGCCAGTCTCACAGTAATAACGAAGAACACTTCACTCATTGTTGTACAGATTCACAAATAATTTCACGAAAGATTACACAAAGAAACGAAATAATATCCGTTACAATGCCGATTTGAAGATGGGGAGGGTAAGGAAAAAAACACGACCGAAAAACATTAACAAAAGAGGAGGGGTGGGAGGAGGGGAAAAAAGCAGTACTTTTCCGGTAAAAAAAAAAGGGAAAGAAAAAATATTCTTTCCGGGAAAACGACAAACGAACATCAGGAGAAAGAAAAAAAAATTACTTTAAGGATTTGTACGTTTAACCTGCTAGGTTATCAATTCGTTTTCTGGAAAGGCGCAAGGTAACTTGTTCACGCGATCGTTTTAAGCAGCCATTTTTTTTTCGCCACATTTTTTCCCGCCTTTTTTCTTACTTTTTTATTCTTTGTTCTTTTGTGTAACCAATGAAGGATAAAAGCGAAAAGAGAGAAAAAAAAGGAAAAAGAAAGCTAAAGTAGGGACTGATAGGGGGAAAGAGAGAGAGAAGGAGGTAAAAAGGATTTCAACTGAATCATTTTGCTGAAGCTTCGACTCATCGTCTAAATGTTACTTTATGGGCTACTGATTCACAAACTGTCTGTGATTGGGCAAAGCTTAAATAGCCTCAGCGCGGGATTTTATTTAATGCTCGTCCAATTGGATGTTAATGTCTTTTTTTTCTGTCGTTTTTTTGCTTAAAATTCCCTTTCCTCTCCCGACGATGTCAGGAGTGATTTTTTCCCCCCTCTTTTCAGTTCCTTCCATCATAATTTTTTCCCCCGCATGTTTACCTTTCCGAGCGAAGATTATTTTTCCCTCTTTTGAAAATATATTCCCTTTGCTTTGAGACAACTCATTTGTTTCTAAATTGTGCTCAATTTAAATCGGTTCGGATGTCTGCAAAATGGAATTTTTTTTCGTCCTTTCCTTTCTTTTTATGTAGAGTTTTAAATTTTTTTCTCCTTTAGATGATGTGACTTTAAAGATATTTTTCATATCACGCATCATTACATTTAAAAGACAGCATTATAGTTGTTTTCAGGCCAGGTATGAAATTGCTATCCTATAAATTATTATTTTCGTCTAATATTGCACGGGAAGAGCAACGAAGTGAATATAGAGAACGTAAATAAAAACCATCGTGAAAAAAACATCCCTAAAATTATTTCGAGACAATTCCAGTCCCTGAGTAGTAGTAGAAGCACTTAAAATGAATAAATAGTGAAATTGACGATGTTTTTTAAATCTTGTCCTCTAAAATCAAAATATGAGAACAATGGATTACTAGCATCATTTCTTTTACCACACTATTTCGTAATTTGCAGTTTGTGGCGTATTTTTGCATCATGACTTGTAATCTTAAAATTTGACGGACATGAAAAGTGTGGATAATTTACCGCGGAAAATTTTACGAAAATAGTAAATTTATCATAATTTGGACGAGTTTTTTCAAGTATATTTATTTATTTATTAAAGAAATTTTTTGGAAATGAAATCTGCACTAAGTTATAGTATATGATATTTTTAAATAATTGAAATAAATAAATGCACGATAAAAATAATAGTTTTTAAAAAAGATTTTGCAATAAATAATGAATTTTATTATATAAATAATGATATTTTATAACAGTTATTAAATAACTAAACGAGATTTTTCTTTAAAAAAAATCTAGTTATTTAAATTAAACACTCCACATCCCGTCGTAAGCAGTTTAGTATTGTCTTCTTGTAGAATATTAGATATATTTCTTTAACAGCTTCATAATTTTAGCCTCTTGTTTTGATTAGATTAAGTCTTTATATTTGCTTAAACATGTATTAGAATGGAATTTTCTGGTATAATATAAATATTAAAAATAATTTTTTCACAAATTAAATATGGTTCGAAAGGAATGAAACTTTATATACTATGGAACGTTTTCAATGATTTGCATTATATTGTAAAATAATTGATTAATATTTTTTTAGAAAATTTCACTAAATGAATAGATGTTTTAAGGCCTTACAGCCCAGTTTACAAGAATCAGATACTTTCTTCTTCAAGAAGATAATTTCAGTATAATCAACTTAACATAAAATGGTAAGAATACAAATGTTTTAAAATTACTTTAGCTTTACTCTGCAACTATTAATTATTTTTTTGTATTTCCGTTAAATAATAAGAAGCTACATCAATTGATAAATTAAAAGGCTTACATACATTATGAATTTTATTTTAATCTCCCTAAATTTGCTTAAATAAAAACTTTTTACGTAAACTAACGACACTGAAAATTCTTTTTTCGTTTTATTGAGATGTCTGTGAAAACATGTTCTACATTAAAATAAAACAGAGGATATACTTATTATATATATTTTAAAAATGACTTAAAACTAAGGTTGTCTTCACTTAATATTAAAGAATAGGACTTGATTTTAAAATATTTTACTTCACATATAAAAGATCTGAAACATTAATAATATATTCTGGCTTCGCTACCCTATGAAGAGCAAGATATTTTATCATATTTCTTATTTTTTTCGTCTGAATTGATTCATTTTTTTCTGGTGTAAAATGTGTTTTGAATTTTCCCCCTATATCACAATGCTAAATCAGCTATCCATTTGTGGACTAAAACGAAAAAATAAGTATTTATATAAAATATTTAGTAATTTTAAGTCTACCATATTGTAAACAGAAGTATGAATTATGATGTTGTAAATTTTCATGAAAATTGAGACATTTTTCGGTTTGAAAATGTGGAAGTTTTGTTCAGGCTCGATAACATTTGTCAAAGACAAGATCATCTTCATTTGGTATCACAGAACAGAAATCAAGTTCTAGCGCATTTTTCCCTTAAAAATATATCATTATCGATACTTTGGTATATACATTAGGCAATTTCCTTACAAGTTACAAATATTTTACGAAATGTATTTTTTTACCTTTAACGTGCATAGTTAAAACTGATTTTGAAAAGATAGAAGACGAAAAATGGAACATATTTTGCATCGTAGGAAATTAATTGATGAATTAAGTTTTATGGAATTGAGGGACACAAAGGAGAAGTTAGATTAAAATATGTAACTTTGTGTAAAATAAGTAAATTATGAGGGGATAGCATATTATGGGAACTTTCTCCTTTTAAAAATTCATTTGGTTTGGATTTTATTTTAACGTGAGTTGGAAACAGCTTTAAAAATATATTGTAGCAACAATGAAAGGCAGGGAGGTCAGAAAGATTGAACAAGTATTAAAAAAAAATTCGAACCAGTCTCAAATGTCACCGTTGACATAAAATGAAAGGAGCGTGAAAATCTCAGACGTTACATCTTGAAAAGTAGACTAAGAGTTAATACTCTTGTGATGTTTTTTCTCTGTTTTACACAAGCAAAACAAGTTTTAATTTTTTTTCGTAAAAAAACAAATAAATATAACTGACAGAGAGTGAAAGCTAACGTGATTTGAAAATATGCCTGAGTCTGTAAAAAAGCCAATCAAGATTTTTTTTCTTAGACTTGTTCAAAAGCCAAGGAATTTTCTGCTCGTTTTGCAAAAAAAGCAACCGTCGAAGTTGTTTAGTGAGGGAAAAAGAAAGGAAAATGAGAGAGAAGCAAATATTTCTTCTATTGCTTGAAAGGCCACAGAATGAGTAGAGAGGAGGTTGTAAAATTGCTTAGGATAAATTGAAACCTATTTTTAGCAATCTCATCCTTGTTTCACCAGCTGCTGATGTCTCTCACAAATATCAATGAACTTGTTACAAATGATCTCTGAGAAATGGCTACGCTTGTTCATAGCATAAATAGAGAACAAGGAAATGATTTTTTTACATCTTTTACTTTAATTAATAGAATGTTTATATCATTTTCACTCATTTTCAATAATTCTGGATAGTTAAAATTAGAAAAAAATTGTCGCAAACAAAATTACACGAACCTGATAATTTTTTAGTGTTTTAAACATCAGAGGAAGAAGTTTTTTCTTATACACCTTATTCCTAGCTGAGCATTGCTTAAAAAAGAAATTATAGGCGGATTTTTTTCTCACAGATTATCACTAACATTAAAAATTTTTTTCAAAACAACATCTTTGTTAAAAGTTTTATAATTAACTTCAACTAACTTTATTAAAATGACATTCACGTCACTTTTGAAATAAAGAATTTTAAAATTAAAAGGAATGTTGAAAATTATTCCTCCAATTGTTTTTACCATTAAAAATTCTTAAATAAAAATTTTAATAAATAAACGTTTTAAGGGTTATAGTTTTTAATAAAAATGATTTGAAAAATAAGTTTTACAATTTTATTTGAAAATCTGAGGCTTTTTTGAAATGTTCAAATCTTTTTTGCTTTTAATGCTTTTTCCTTCAAAAGGAGTTAATTTGGTAATTATATAATTTAACACTAAGCAAGTCTTCATATAACTTATTTAAGTGTGAAATTTTGCAAATGGTTGTATTACCTTTCCCCAAATCCTAATAATAAAAATAGAGCTTCCTTTTTAAAAATAATGTTGTTGTATCTGTTTTCTTCCGGGTGTCTTAATATGAAGAAATTGATATTGATTTATTTATTTGGAATTGAAATGAAATATATCTATTCAGTTTTATAGAAAATTAATTAGGGTTTGAAATGTAGCTACCAGGGACATTTCACATTATTTTGTCGTATTTTTTATTTTACTAGAATACAAATATATTAAAATAAATTAACTTCATGATTTATATTTCTACATTATAAGGATTAAAAGGCAGGAAACACAAATCTATATATTTTTTAAGTTAGACAAAATATGTTGTCTTAGATCAGGGGTGCAAACTTTTCCAGGGTATGGGTTACTAATTTTTTCAAGGTGTTGCGGTGCACCCAATGGCATAGATGTAGTGAGCTAAGAAAAAGGTCTGCAATATTTATTATAACTTAATAAAATAAATGCGAAATATATTCTTACATGCATAATTACAATAAAAAAAATCTTACATTTTTAAGACCGCGTTTAAAGCAAAACGCAAGATACAAACGTAATAAAAATAGTCACAAATATAATAATATCAAATGATGCAATTAATATCCAAAAATTCAAAATACAGTAAAAAAATAAAACATTTTCATCTATACTTGTGGATATAGTCAGTAGAAGAGTTAGTCCGCATACTGTCAGCCAAACGCGAATATTTCGGTATATAATTACTTATTGCTAATCTTCAGGTTGTCACTCTAAAATGTCTTGAGAGTCCTCCAGTCGATCGCGATCGACTTAATGTCCACCCCCTGTTATAGATAAACATCCCAAATATGCACTATATGAAAGTGTTTCTATTACTTTAAAATAACTGAATTCCACAGCAAAACTTTAATACATTTTTAATTTTACTTATAAAATTTAAAAGATCGGGATCAATACAAACTCATAATTGTTGATTATTTAAATACTTATAAAAAGTATTTTTGGCTTTATTTTTACTCGATTTTTTTAAAAATAAAATCAATGGTTAGTCAAGTGTATTCTTGTTTAAGTCAAATGCTCGTTAATGTTAAAGAAATTAATTTAAACTTGCTTCTTTTGAAGTTTATTTCGTAAAAGTTAAGAAATAAGATAAAAATGGAGAATTAAAAAAATATTATAGAATCAGTTTTTGACTTCATTAATATACTATTCATCTCTTTTTTATATTATTTTTCAAGCACAAAACATGCTATATATTTCGTCTCCTACACTTTAATGTAAAATACAATTTAAACATCATTTGTTACAGAAAAAATGTAAGTTTATAAAAAGTTTTTATTATAAAGAAGCACAATAAGATGAATATATATATTTGAAAAAGAAAAAAAAATTACACTAGTAATTGAACGTTTTTCTTAATATATTTAAAAAAAATTTTTTAAACATAAATCCGATTTTTTAAAACTAAATTCCGACATTTTCAATATTTGCTTAAATATACACTAACATTATTTACAGACGTTTGAGAGAAGAAAAATATAGTTCCGTTACTTTTCTTTTGTTTTTAAAGTCCTTCTGAAGAATGGTAGTTAAATCTATAATGATCTCAACTTCTTTCCTATTCATTATCGTATATCAGTAGACTTTATTTTATGACAGGAAACTTCAGCTACTTTCGAAAGAAAAATTGTTGGTACCATTCGATTACGAAGCTCGTTTCTTACGCCATTTCAGCATTTACAAAAGCTTGCTTTTGCTTGATTCTTGACTGATTTTGAAACATGGATTTTCTTTTAAAGAACATTATATTTACTCAAGTTCTAATTAAATTGAGAAAGTGTCTAGTCAGTGATAAAACGAATAAAAACGCAATTTTAAATTCCAGTTTATGTCATGCTATTTGTAGCGTATCTGAAAAATTCTACTGAATGTCGAAATCTATACATAACGTCAGTGCATCGCAGTAGACAATTGTGAAACTTTTAGTCCTCGTTAGTTCAAAACGTAGAAATATAAATAGAAAAATATGTGTGTAACAAGTATTTAGTTTTTAAAATTTTTATCACATTATAGAGTATACTGTATTACGAATATGTTGCACTGCTTATATTATTATATTGCAAAAAAGTTTTTGATGTTTTAAAATGTTATTCCATACAAATCAATACTAATTTATAATTAATGATCTATATAAATATGTATAATATCATTTAAAAAAATAGACATATATTTAGAATCAAAATAAAAAAAAATAGCAAATTGCAAAAAAAAAAAATCATTAAGAAGAAATAATACGTAATACATATTTTTAAAAGATAGGAAATTTAAAAGGAGCATTAAACTCAAAATATTAGACTTAATTACAAACACAATAAATCAAAATTCATAAATTTCGGAGTCTTTTAAAAATTTTCATGAATTTTATTTATTAGTTTTTAGAGATAACTACTAAACATGATTTATAAAAGTTTGAAATATATTTACTAATTCTTGATGCATGCTCGATACCTAAAATTATGATGTAATTACACGCTTTCTGAATAAAAAAGTTATCGAAATAGAATCAAATTTTGGAATATTTAAAATTTTAATTTTATTACTATATATATATATATATATATACTGAATGGGAACTGTGTTATTATATGGACAGTTTACATTTGAAGTCAGAATACAAAAAAGACAACTTTAAATCTTTAACAAAATGTAGCATCTTATTCTTAATAAAGATTGTTCATAACATCCCAAGCCCATGGTAACAGAGTAATCATGGATTACAATATCATGGATGTAGAGGTTTCTGGCGAGTCGAGGGTTTGAGTCCTGATGCCACTAGAGACCTGCCATGTAAAAGAACTGACACACATTAAATTGTTGAGGGCTCTCAAAGTCCTTATTTTAATGTGGTGTAGAAGCTTGGCGCTTGAAATTACAGTTTAGGTATCGTCCTTATCATTTTACCGTGGCTCAAAAAGGCAAAGACCATTGCCAGAAGCTTTTGTGTTGCTGAATGCGACGTTAGTAAACGGTTCATTGCAGTATTCTTTTAGTTTTGGTTTCAGTTATACTTTGGAATTAAAAAACTTCTTTTTTATGGGCTACTGAGGTTGTCAAGCGATTTTCCAATACACAATGGTGGAAATTATTTAATGCATGTGATAAAGACTAAAAGCTTAAAGAAGTTGCTTTAAATGATATTTTTCAAAGTAATTATTCTTCAGATTTTGATGATTTAAATTTCTGGTTCCGTTGATAAGAAATGTAAGAACTGTGTTATGATGACCAAGAAACAAATTAATAATTTCTGTATTTTCCCTTTGTAAAAGTTTTAAATATGTGTAGATGAAATGTAACATCTGTCAGTTTAGATACGCAGAGCAAGCCCTAATACATTAAACATAAAATTAAACCAACATAATTCAGACACAAAAAGCCAAAATCTTTATACAAATTCTGATAAAATTAAAATTAACGTTTTAATTTGCCCGATTTTAATAACATTACGATACATATAATTATAAAATTGTACCTTACAAAGAGATGTATAGGGGTTCGAGAGCTTTTACATTGGTTCGTAGGGTACACAATTTACTCTTTATGTGGTGAAAGGGATTTAGATCAATAGAAATGACGCGCATATTTTCAAACAAAACAATACAGAATTTTTCTATCGTAGAGGGTGTAATATAGCTTATAAAATTGATAAATTTGACATAGGTACTAGAAGTAAGAGTAGAAATAGAAAAACGAGAGACAGTATATTAAATTAAGGATTGAATAAAATAGAAATTATAAATGATAATGATATTCCAGGTATCCTCTCTCGTGGTGTATGTTTGTAATTACATCTTCCACGTAAAATGGATGTCAAATTATGTACTACCAAAAATTATGTAACAGAATACTCAATTTTGCCGTACATGAATCTAATTTTTGATGAAATAAATTTTTCTGGTACTTTCGAGAAATATTGGTTTTTATTTCCAATTAAAACATCATTATGAAAACTGCATTTAAATAAAATAAGTTACTGTTAATCAATTTTATTCCTTTTTCCAATACGCAGCCTTATATTGGGAAAAAAATTTATACTATAATCAGATTTCAAATTTACAAATATCGTAAGTTTGTAGATACAGCGATCGTAAACCAATACATTAATGTATACGAGAGAGCAACATGTTGTTACTGGTGACTTGAAAATATCCAAGAAAAACTTATTATAGTTATATAGGTAAAAGAGCACTGGTTTTAGGTTTATATGTCCAATAACAACCTAATTATAAGAAAGCAGATCACAAAGCACTTGAATATAGTTTTTCCTTTTTAAGACTACAATCAAATATGGAATGGCAATCGAATCTTTTGATCAGTTCAGATCATATGTATTGAAAAATGTTTTGAATTTGAATTATTGAGTTGAATGGTTTAAAGATCTTAGACTTCCTATAGAGAATTCGTAGAGAGATTTTGTAATACTATATGTTTATAAGGCTCCTCCGAATTTTGCTTACATATATAAATATTATTACAGTAAATTGCTGAGTGAAAGTATTTTAAACAATAACGTTTTTCAAATGTCTAAATACAGCAATGTATATATGTAGAGATAACAATAATCACCTTTTAGTGCTAACTAAAAAGCCTTGTATCCTTTTATAAATAAATCCACACACACATTTTTAACGACTTAATTTCACAAAAATCCTATTGAATTCCGTAGCAATACTAATGGATATAATATGTGTATTACCAAATGTAGAAGGATGTTCCAATCAATTTTTCAAAATATCATCAAGAATTTTAATTTGTCAGTTTAAAAATTATTAAAACCATGAAAGACAGCAAGATTAATTCTGTGCAATGTTTTCATTTCAAAAACCTTTTAACTCCGTGGATATTGATGATATGATAAGAGTTTATATTATAAACTAGAAAAATGTAATATTTTTGTCGAAGTCATACTGCCAAAGATTTAATCAAAATCTTTATTAGAAAATTAACTATACACCATAAAACATATATACAATGTAAACAAATATATCGTTTTGTAAATGTTGAATTACAAAGTCAGTCTATCAGTGATTAAGATTACTTTTCTCACAGCTTACACTTTCTGACCCGCATTCTAAAACATTTTATCCACTTACAAATTTTAATATTTGACATTACCATCTAACCATGAATAATCAGCTCGCATTTTGTGAAGTCCTAGTAATGGTGATGTGTCAGTGTATTTAAGATGTGAATTTGGATTAGTCGATGGTACAATTAGAATTATTTTGTGAGGGTAACTTTTTATGCATTATTTCTGAAATATTTTCTGATATCTTTCAAACCTTCCCTGGGTTAATTTTTTGTGCATTTATTTTTAAAATACACTTATTGCAATATTTTTTATTTGTGAATATTTCCATGTTAGCTTACCAAGTTGCAAGGGGGGAAGGTTGGTTCTATCAAAATAGTTTGAGCCACTTAATTCAGTCCTCAGCCAGAGACTATTTTTACTTGTTTTGCTTCATTCTTTATTTCTTGTTTTATTTGATTCTTCTATTTCATTTTTAACGTTCTTTTGATATTTTGATGAATTTTTTAAAACCAATGCTCTTCGAAAAAAAATTCTCTCTCTTTTCTCCCTTTCTCTCTCTTTTCTTCCTTTATCTCTCTCTCTATATATAAAGACAGAGAGTTCTTTACTAAGTGCGTGTTTCGAGAAAGATAATATATTTTAAAATTGCTTGAATTAATGCTTAATGCAATATTTAACATATAAATTTGTAGATCATTTGCACACACACATTTAGTGTTATATTATTAAAAATAATCTACAAAGTATTCGTGATTTCGAAAGCATGAAGTTTTAAAATTCAAAGCAATTATAACCTTTTTCGTGAAATTCAACCATTATTTTTTATTAATTAAATTTACTTTTTTAAATTTAATTTTTTATTAATTAAAATTTGTACCTTTGATGCAGGCACAAACTTGTTATTGATAGGAAAATGAAATATTTGAAATCAAATCAGTGAAAATCTTTTAAGCAAGAGTCAGTTATTTCCGTTTTAGAGAACTTTATAGATTTAAATAAATCAAAAGAGAAGAAGGTCAAAATTTAACTTTTCTATAGATAATGAGTGCGTGAAGAAAATAAAAATAAAAGTTGTGGGAGGAGATACTTTTGCCTATTTCTTTACAAGATATTGACAGTTATGAAAATATCGATGGGATATTTGTGAAAACAAAAACTACTGTTTGTATTTTTAAATAAAAATAACTTACTCCTTTATCAAAACATAAATGTCACAGGAGAAAAAATATAAGAATTTATATGAATTTATGCAAAATATACTGAGGATAAAAATACAAAAGACAATAAAACAATAATCTTATTTTTTTATACTTCACTATGCCTTAAAATGTATCAAAAATACAATTCAAACAATGTTAAAATCAAACATTTTGTTCATAAATAATAAATTGCATTACTTTAGAAAATAAAATGAAAAAAAAAGCTTCCATATTTGGTCTATTTTAAAATTTTATTCAAAAAATTAAACTTAAGTATAAAATAAGAAAATTTAATAATTAGAGTAAAATAATGAAATTTAAGATTTTGAAAGTTTTTTTGTTTTCAGATATTCTAAGTTATACAAAATAAAATGACTAAAAATATAGTTTCTTGCTGACTAAAGTCCACAAGAGGCTTCATACACTAAATTTATCTTTCATTATTTTTCATATATCACAGTACTTATAACAAACTAAATTATTGTAAAAACAAATGAAAACTATAAATTAAGTTATGTATCACTAAAACCTTTGATTACAAATAGAAAAACAATAAAATGTAATCAGTTTGAAAATCAGATATCATACATTTAAATTTAAATTGGTGAAATTATTTCAAATGTATCAATATTTGAGCCCGTTTAAAGATTAAGTAGACAAATATTACATTTTAAATTTCAGTCTTAAATTCATTTCAATTTTTCATTAATAAAATGTATTACAATAAATTCAAAGGGTTATAACTAAAAAAGTTTCAAAAATTTCACTAAATACTTCAGTTGCTATAACAAAAATATTTTAATGCAAATAGTTTATAACTTTTGGCTTGATTTCCAAACTTTAAAAATAAAACGTAAAAGCTGGAATGAAATGACAAATCTACAAAAAAAAGTCAGAAAAATGTTTATAAATGCCAGTTTCTTAAATAAATTTTACTTCCTAATTTATTTTAAAGTATATGTTGTCATCATTTCATATTGAGGACATATCACATTTTTCTTTTGCTGTATATATACCTATATGTTTGATTGTATGCATACATTTAATTCTGTCAAGTTTGACTGCTGGAAAAAACATTCAGTATGTTTTATATGATGGAGTGTTGCAAGATATAAATATATTTGGCATAATTCCTGGATGAAGGAAATTTACAGTTTGAACTTACTCTTAAAGGTGAGTGAGGTTTTTTTTCATTTTTTTTTATTAAAATGCAATATATTAATTCTTAGAAGACCTTGAATTGCTTTTAATTTAACTTTTCCACAGTATTTTTTCTGTCTAAGACTTACTTATTTTTAATTTACAGTACATATAAATAAATCATATAATACATGTAAAAATATATTTTATTGAAACTAGGGGGGGGGATACCCCCTGTACGCCTAACGGTGGATCAATCCTCATTGTACAGATTATACAACTGTTAATACTCATTGCTCAAATTATAAAACTGTAATTTCATGTACTATGTAGTTCAACTTATTTGTTCTTTTTTTCGCAAAATTCGTTCTTGGCACTCCGCTTCAGTTAAATTCATTACTGAAGCTGCATCGTCCAATACTTTGTTCATAAAATCCTCAGAATTTGATAAACCTGCAGCTTCCTAGAAAGTCGAGTATTTAGTTCCGTAGATAGTTAATAAATCTTCGTATGAGACAACGCCTTTCTTCTCATTCCGGTACAGGCAATCGCTGCGATATTTTTCTGCGAGATCTTGCAATAATATACTATCAAAACCATATAGGCGGTATTATATGAAACGAAACACAAGGTTGCCAATTCAGCGCGTACAACACATGCGTAATCGAGGTTGCAAACTTGGCAAATTATCTTTAACGTTGGCATTTCTGCGATAGTACTAATAAATTTATTAAAACATCACAAAAAACTATTGTTATTTCTAGAGAGATAAAGAAAATTTGATTTTAATCTAAATCTAAAAACGAGGTTTTAAACGTTCAACGACATTTTAATTCGCAGTAGATGACCCTTTAACCTGTTTACACAAGAGAATAGATTTCGTCTACATATCTAAAGAGTCAGTAAAAATGAATTATATTGAATATATTAAACCAGTGGGGTCACTAATCTTTAGAGATTTACAGACCACTTAATGTATAATTTTGTTATGTATAATGTCCCAATCTTTTTGTGGGCTTCAAAAATTTTCAGCTGACCACTGGTTGGCGACCGCCGCAGTAAGCGTTGTTTTTGAAGATGAGCAGAAATATAAATCTCTAACATTATTACCCCATATTTCTTGGTTTTTTTTCTTTTGTTCGTATTTTAAACTAGACCAGTTGAAATCGTTAAAAATACATTTTTAATTTTTCAGTAATTTATTCTTAGAAAAATTCGTTACATTCCCTCATAAACTCGTTACACTTTTCTCCTCAACATTGTATTGATAACTTAAAGCACTACGTCTATTAAATGGGATTTTGGAGAAATGAATTGTTCTGTGTTGGTTCCATTATAACAAAAGAAGATTTTGTAATCTCTTTTTCGTGCTTTTACCTGTGACTTCAGCTTTGTAAAACTGTTGAGAATTCAAATTTTCTTTTGTTAACACAGTTGTTGATATTCATAACAATTTAAATAAAAAAAGGACAAGGATTTCCGTTTTAAGGTAGTTATCAAATGTAATGAATTCTTCTATTGATTCTAAAAATTAGTAGGTTTTTGTCCCGCCATCCCTAAATTGGATTTTATTTCCTTACTTATTTTTCCCGAAGAAAACTTTCATTGATTCAATTAAAATAACCGAATCAAACAGAGCAAAATAGAAGCAAGAGGAAGGGCAATTTTCTACAATGAAAGGATACATTTTCATGGATTGAAATTTAATAAACAGCAACAAGTTATAACATTTTTAAAAAGCTTCACAAAAATTGCTAAAAAAAATCTAATGTGCCTATTTTTTAAAAAAAAATTTAACGAATATGTACACAAATTTTAAAATTCTTCTTCAGTCTTAGGAATCCTAAATAATTCAGCTAATCAACAGATTAGTTAATGAAGAACTTTCGAAATAGACCTTAAATATAGGGAATATCAAAATCAGCATTTATAATTTGCAAGGTTTTAATTATAATGTCAATAAATTAAATGAACTTGTTTATTTATTAAAAATTAATTTAATTATCAATTTAATCTTTTAATATTCTTTCTATAATTTTGAATTCTGGTTAAAAGACCACATTTTAAAGCTCAGGAGACTTCAGCTTCTTTTCTCCTCTTTTAAGGAGAGATTCATATGGACAGACCGCATGAGTCAATTAAGCGTACGACCTATTGAATCAAGCCTAGTCAAGAGGATATCTACTGTATTAGAACAAAATTAAACTTAAATGTGGGATTTTCTGGGAATGACTACTTATTTTAAGAATTTTATTTTGAAATTTCGCAATTACAGATAGGTAGATAATATTTTCATTTTTTAAAACATCATTTTCCCTCCTTTTTACATCACAAAGAAATCTTTGATAATTCGAATAAAAATAAATATCTAGAAAATTTTACTTCATGAAAAGATGAATTGACAATTAAATAATCTTCAGACAAAGTGACTTAGATAATTTTCTGAACAAGCTTTTAATAAATGAAAGAATGATTAATACAAATTTACGAGAAAGGAAAATTTAATGATATAAAAAGTACTTTGGGAATTGAATTATAAATCCCAAAAGTGATTGGGATTAAGTTCCTAAAATGCCAAATTTAATCCATTTTAAACCATCAATTTTATCCCTCCAATTAAATTAATGTTTACCTTCTAATGAAGGTACAAAAATGAGTTATTATTTAAAAATTTAAATTTGCTATTTTTTAAAGTAACTGATAAAAACAACATTAAATTAACATTCTAAATATTAAACCTGTAAAAAAAATATTTTCTCCTTTATTTTTTTATTTAAATATTATAAATAGGGGAATTACTTAGATTTTTTGAAAGAGAATATGCTTTAAATTTTTCATCAGAACAACGTACCTTTTTTATATTAATAAATTATCTGACAAAAATACAAAATCTTACAAACTTCAAAAAAATTTTTATTAGAAGAAATATATAAATTACGCCTAGGATTGTACATGAAATTATATTATACCAAAATTATAGTACGACAATAGTATAATTTCGTTATGCAGACATGAATTTATATCTTTATAATTGTATTAAGTTAGTATGTAGGGATGCGAAAAAAATTGTTATGCACTATTTCATCTGATTAATTATAATAACAACTTATCTTTTATTTTATTTTTTATGAATGTGATTATTCCTTTGAAATAATTTTATTAAAAAAGAATGGAAAAAATGAAGAGAACACAAAAAATAGCATCTGCTGCTATTGACGAGATGACCCTCCCATCTGAACCGTCAATTACCACTTGTTTCCTGTTATCCGATTGGTTTCTATAGCAACATTGGATTTGTGTCTATTTTTCTGGCTTTGATTGCAAGATTGCACCACCCGAACATCTTCATTTCGTCATTTATACCAGATACTTCTTTCTGTTTGTTTATTTATGTTGGGAAAAAAACATCACGAAGAAATAAAGAATTTCACAATAGAAAAAAAATTAGACAGTGTGATTTTTTTAAAGAAAATTCCGTATTTTTAAGTAATTTAATGAAATAAAAAATTAATTAGAATGTTCGTGCTTGTACATGTTAAAGGAATTATTTTTAGTGTACAAAGTGAAATACATTTGAGCATGGTACAAAAAGAAATCCATGTGTACAAGAAGACATTTCGTTAAAATTCATTTTATGGGGTAAAAATCACTGTTGTACATAAATTTACTATGCGTGTTCTGAATACACTTTAGTTATGGACAAAGTGAAAAAAATTTTTAGTTAGGAAATTTTGGGTGAAAAAAATATTAAGAAAATATTAAATTTAAAAAATTAAGCTTTAAATTTTTTCCGTTAATATTCGTTTTAAAATATCCAATAATCTTTATTTTTCACTGTAATTTCAAGAGACAGGAAATGGAATAACTTTCAATGAAGATTTTAATAAAAGATTTTGTTTCTGTAATGGCACACCAAATTTTAAAATTTTGAAAGTATTTGCATTTGTAGTTTTATTTTTTATTTCTATTCATTTTTTAAAACACTCTTTATCCAAATACTTTTTTAATTCGACATTTCCATGCTATAGTTGACTCCCATTAAATAACCATTTTAAGAGTTAAATACCAAAGTATTAATAAAAATTTATGTTAAATCGATATTTCCATTGACTAGTTCTTATACACAATCAATACAACTTCTAAAACTTTTCTTTGTAAAATACAGCATTCTCTTATTACTATACCTCACGTTTTATTACAATCATGTTTAAGAACAGAAAATTCAAGAACATAAGGAAGAATTAAATACAATTCTCTCTCTTAAAAGCTCTTCCTGGTGGAATACTATAAATAAAGCCATCTAAATTGTCGGTAAATCCCTTATTTTTTCCCATGATCTCTACACTCTTCCAGAATATAAATGATTTATTCATTCCTGTTTACCTAGATTTCCTGGAATTTCTTCCGCTTAGAGTGTAAATCCGGGAAAAGATTCACCTTAATTCTACAAAAGAGCATTCGTACCGGAACTGAAACTGAATACTTAATTTCTGAGATGGAGGGGAAAAAGTATTTTTTTTCTAGCCGAAATATAACAAAGCCGACTGATTAATTAATGTGACGTATAAATACGTTGGGCAAGAAGGTACGTGAACTGAGCTATCAGATATCCAATTAACTAGCTCTTTGCCAATAAAGATTACAACGAAATAATTAAATAATCGCGCGCACAGTTAAATCTTTAGAAAAGACTTGCTTTAAATGAAGTATAAAATAATAAATATAATAATACACAGGTTTTTTTTGTTCGTTCTGAGAAACGGCATTTTAACTGGAATTGAAACGAAATACTGTTCCGAGATGAGATTAAAAAAATTCCATATAGGCAGAACAAAGCCGATTACCTAATTACTGCAATGTTTAAGAACATTGGGATTTCAAGCACATTAGCCGAACCATCACAAATATACAGTTATTAAAAGCTTTCACTGTTATTGTAGATTTAATGTGAAATAATTAACTAATGGGACGAATTCTTGGAATCCGAGAATCTTTTGATGCAATAATGAAAGCGGAGGTATGCAGTTATGATTCCGGGAAAATGCATGTTTGGCGAAGGTTATTTAAAGTTATTAAAGCTCTTTTCTTATTTTTCATTTCTATCATTTTCTAAGTACTTAATAATATTTCGTTTGTCCTCTTTGCTGTGGCTTACTGAGTACATTAATGGAAATAACTTTTAAAATTTAAAACTGGTACCTTTCCTCTCTAATTGTTATTTTTGTAAAATAAGTCGTTAATAATGTTCAATTAGTGATTTAAAAGCTTTTCTTTGTTGTTTGAAAATGTCGGAAGAAGAATTGTCTGTTTAATGTATATAGTCATGTTATTCATACCAAGTATTCAAAACATTCGTTTGGCTTCTCGTTCTTAAATTTTTCACGAGATGCTAATCAAAATAGTATTAAATAGCTTATAATGGGCGGAAAAAAATTTATTCTAAAATAAAAGAACATTTCTCTTCTCACATTGAAAAACTTAGTTTTAAAAAAGGGGGGCGGGAAAGGGGGATATTGAAATGTACCAAGCAATACAATAAATAGCTTTCTTTCAAACTATGCAAGTAAAAAAAAATACGAAAAACATATTTACGAAATAAAGGTCTCGAATAATCTATATGAAACTCTAAGCAATAAAGACACTCTATTAGCTCTTAAAATTAAATGTATTCAGACACAAAAATGTAAATTGTCTTTTTTTAGCTAAAGCTTCGTTATAGAATTTTTAATATTTTAAAAAGTGGAAGAAAAATTGAGAGGGAGAGAAATGAAGAAAATTAAGGAAAACCTTTTTTTTTATTAAGAAGCCAATCTCCTTAAATACAAAATTTCAATCATGAGCCTTTTTATGTGTGTATTTACATACTTCAAATTATATTTTCTAGGCAACTTGTAATCTAATCAATGAATTTTGCAATGCGATATGAACAAAAATTACCTCCTTGAAAGTATTTCTATGAATAATGTAAAACTTATGAGCTTTTTACAAAACATTGTTTCAAATAACTTTTCTTAAAAAACGAGAGATTTCAAGTTTTCTACGAAATAAATGCATTTTTATAAATAATATTTTTATATATCAGTTGAAAAGAGCAAAATAATTTAATCTCTGCAGACTAAAATTCATTGTAGTGAACAGCAAACTCTTCAAAAGAAAAAGAATTTGGAATACTGTCCAGCAGACAAGATAGTTATAATGATTAAATAATTATGATTTTGAGTGTAGTTTTATTAAAATAGCTTAAAACTAGTGTTTATGTCTAGTTTATACAACATTTTCAATCAGTGGACAAGTTCATAGATTCGATATTCGTTTCCAGTAAAACGGGTGTCGTAGAATAATCGAGAAGGGGGTTGTGAAGAAACCCCAAGGGTCTGCGTAACTAACACCGAGGATTCCGCTATCGGAAAGTTTTCATTTGGAAGTGTCACGTAAATTGGTGTAGAAGGTTAATCACAAACACATATACAAGTATATTGATCAATTAGGTTATGGTGCTAAGTCAACTATCACGAGGTTTTATAGAATGAAATTTTATTTTTTTTAAAATAACAAAACGGAATGCAGGCCACACTACTACAATTCTTATAAACATTAACAGGGTCTCGGAGACAACCTAAGAAATATTTCTTTAAAATAACTGACTGGAAGCAATACTATTGTGGCCGGCAGCCATAGTCCAACAGTAAAATTACCATTTTTCTCTACCACTAATTCAAATATTTTTATACAGTGCTACGCACCTGCACTGAAAGTTTCTTCTTCAAGAAAGTGGCAGTTAAAACCTTTCAGTAACATTTAAGCAAAAAATCAAGTTAGCTTTAAGACGGAACCTCGGGAGATAGCTTGCTACAGGCTTACATGTTTAATGTCCAGCAAATCTAGTTTAATCTCAAAATTGTTATATTTCATGTTATGAAAGTTCAGTAAATGATGTACCTGTCTCAAATACCGATTGCGGCTGTATATTTTAATGCGGCGCAATAATCAGATAAGTAATTGTTCCTTTTTATGATAATACAGTGCTTTTCAAACTTTCAATATTTGCAACCCAATATTCAATCATAAATTTCATCACCTTCTCCCCTTCCATACAATAACACTGTATTGAATTCAATAATAATATACTTTGATGCTAAAACTACAATACGACTTCAACCTCTTAAGTGCCACTGATGTATATAAACGTCTCACTCAGCCAAAGCCTTAATTGCCCTGGACGTATATATACGTCTTTCCGAAGTACGATCTTCTCTGTGTATTGCTATCCATAACATTATTCGGAAGGCTTTGAAATGCAATAAAAGGATCTTCACAGTACTCGCGAAGGAATTACTTATTTCAGAGAAGGTTTTACTTATTTATTCTTTTTCATCCTCTCCAATACATCACATACACTCGCATACGTGGAAAACGGTGGCATCGGGGAGCGAATCACGTAACTTTTTACCGGCAATAAGGGATGAATTATAAACCGTACATATTATCAAGAGAGATAAGTGTTAGTTTTTGTAAAAATTTTATATATGACAAGCCCATGGAGCCGCTGTTAATTCTTAAACGCGTTCTTAACTTAGTATTGTTAAATTAATTATAAAATACAACATTTATGCAGTATTGATACATTATATCAGTGTAGGTGTACATTTCATATTTTATTATACCAGAATGTATTTTGCTTGTTTACTTTCAGTAAATAAATAATTTTTTAAAATAATCTTTTGTTTCGAACTTTTCAATATGCTCGCGCCCTCCTCGTAGAGTTATCACGCCCTCCGAGAGGGTCGCACCCCACAATTTGAGAAAAGCTGTGTCAATATAAGCAACATTTATTTAAAAAAACTCAAACAAACATATAAATAATTTTCAGATGAAATATTCTGTTTGACAGGTCTATTAATTTATATACTTGAAAAAGTAACGTAATAAAATACCAATTTCAGATTTATAAATTAATACTTCTAATAAAAACATTAATTAAAAAAAAATTCAAAAAATAACTATGACGCCCAAAGTACACGATTAAAAATCACTCTAAAGTAAACTTACGAAAGTAAAAAAAAAAAAATACCCCCGAAGCTTAAACGACAAACTAAAATCTACAATGCGGTTTAGACTGAGCAAATGAGTTTATAAAACTCTTCGAATTAATTGCTGTGAAGTAACTCGCAACTTGCGCTTTATAATCCTCGTTCAGTAAAAGAGAGAATGAGACACCTACTTAACTTTAATGCCTTGAAGAGAAAAAAAATGAGCTTTGAGAGAGAAAAAAATAACGGAAGCGATCATTATTTTTATGAAAGCGACTAATGTTTTTACATACGTAGCTTATTATTGGTTTTTCTTCGCTGGTAAAGCAGCGTATGACAACATTGTGTATTTTAATCGTCTCGCCATTGATCCCTCATCCTAGTGAGGGAGGTGAAAAAATAATTAACCAGCACTTTAATGACTCATGAAACTGTGATTAAATAATTGACATTTTATTACCGTGCGATTAAAAACTGAGCAGAAAAATAAATTGTCGCTGAATCGAGTAGAGAAGGAGAAAAAAAAAAAAAAAAAAAACAGGAATGGAGAAGATAAAAAAAATATCCGTTTTTATGAGTTTTTTACAACGCCGTTTCAAACGAAAGGAGAATTTTTTCATCTCTCTTTTAGTTTGTAATTTGTCTGCCCAGAGGCGATAAATTGTTGACTGGGGAAGTGGCTCATAATTTTTATAGGGGTTCTCATGATTTCGAAATATTAATAAAAAAAATCACCTTAGGCTATGAGTGGATTATAAAATGAATGTTGAAGTATATTCAACAATTATGGATGCTAACATTTGGAAGAAACGAGTTTTAAATCTAAGTAATGACATAAAAATATTGAAATTTTTTTCAGTCGGCTAAACAATTTACGAGCTACTTTTTCTTTAAAAAAAATGAATTCTTTTTTTCTTTTAAGTATGTTTTATACAATGTTTCAAATATTCTTCCAATGAATTATAACTGTTAATATCCAAACGGAATGCTTTCTTACAACTTAAAACTCATTACTTAAATCAGTGCTTCTCAAACTTTCAATATTTTGACCCAATACCCACTCATAATTTTCATCACGCCCCCCCCCCTCCATACAATAATAATGTATTGATATAAATAATACTATACTTTGAAGCTAAACCTACAACATGACTTTAACCTCTTTAGTGCCGCAGGAGTATATAAACGTCTCACTCAACCAGTACGTTAATTGCCCCCGAACGTATATATACGTCTTACGTGATCTTTTCTGTGAACTGCTCTCCATAAAATTATTCTGACGGCTTTGGAATGCAATAAAATCACATTGACAGTGTTTGTGGAGAATTTACTTATAACAGAGGATTTGCATTTATTTATTCCTTTTCTACCCCCTCCCCTTCCAATACATCACATTGGCCTACACCACTTGTCTACATGTTAAGTGATGACGTTGGGAAGATCGCATAATTTTTAATCGATATTTAAGAGATTAATTATAAACTGTACAAATAAACAAGATAAGTGTTAATTTTGGCATATAATTTTATATATGAGAAGCTCTTAGGGTCACTGGTAATTAATAAATTTGTTCTTAACTTAGTATTGTTAAATTAAATATAAAATACACTGCGCAGTACTGATATATTTACAAGTGTATTGTATCAGTGTAAAAGTGTATTTTATTTAATATGTCAGAATGTATTTTGTTCGTTTACTTTTAGTGAATTAATAATTTTTTAAAATAATCTTTTGTTTTCGACTTTTCAATATGCTCGCGCCCCCCTCGTAGGGTTATCCCGCCCCCCAAGGGGGGAGCACCCCCACAGTTTGAGAAACACTGACTTAACTAGAAGAATTGTAGGATAAAGCACTATTTCGGTTGTAATTAGATTAAGAAATAAAAATAAACCGTATTAAACTTTAACAGTCAATTCATCAGCCTTGACAATTAACCATAATACTGAAACATAAATATTCATATATCAAAATATATAATCCTATATTTAATACAGTTAAATAAAATGAACATCAGACCTATTCAATTGGTCTAATTTTTTATCAATATGTAACAAATAGATTATCCGATTTATAATACAGCGCTTCAAGTCGTATAAAATAGGAATATTGTTTTAATGACTTTCCTTTAGTTTTTAACAATTCTTTCGCTTAATATAAGAAAATAGTATCCAAAGAGGTAGAATATTTCAGACTGAAATATAATCTAATATTAAGGTCATATTCTTATTTTAGTTCAATTCAGAAATAGCACATTTTGATGAGCAACTCGTTTCTGTGTGGTACATATGCGTGAAAAGCTAAAGGTTACTTCAACCCTATTTTTGATGTGATCATATTTAAAAATATTCAGAAAATGATGTTGAAAGAAATAATGGAAATTCCATCAATTGAAATAAACGTTTACAGAAGCATTGTATTCTTCTGTAAAATATAAAGATGCCTTCATCCTTCATAAATTTTAAACCTTTCTTTCAAAATAAATTTTTAAAATTATATTCACATTTCTACAGAAATCATGAAGTACATATTAAAAAAAAGTTTTTTGTTTTCTTCCATAAAATATTATGAAAAACTATATTGTGGTGCTCAATTATACACCAAAGTACATTATTATTATTATTATTTGCTTATTTTTTCATTTTAAAACGTAAATCTAAGTTTTTTTTAATAACAACAAACATTACTTTTAATTCTACTAGAAAATAATTTTTACAATTAATCTCTCAGAACATTTACAAAGCGATTTATAAAAATACTTTAAGTAAAAAATATGCTTGTAAAAGTCTTAATACTGGTTTAAAAATGAGATATCCAAGAATTTAAAAGTACAATAGTCAAATAGAAAATTAAGAAGTAGTAAATTTTTATGCAGAAAATGCATTAAAATTATATTATACATACATTAGGAACAATTTTTGAAAATAAACTAATGTTATATATCACAAATAATATTATTATTATATATACAACATCTATAGCATCATATTTTTTGCGTTATATTCAAGAATAATTTATTTTAAAAACATGAAAGAAAAATAGTTATATTGAAAATTTACACAAACTGTATCTTGTAGTTTTGATTGCAAAGTATTTTTGTTATTGCAAGTTGAAGCTGAGAGCTACTCCCATTATTCATATTTCAGTACACATGGAGTAATTTCAAAGGGTTGCCTTTATTTTATTGGTAATTCCCAAAATATATTAAAATTAGGAAATATATGAATAATTGTATAGTCAAGTACCTGATTTTATTATTTATTTGGATATTTTTAATTGTTTTTATGACATTTGTGTATGGCAATGATATATGTCACTTCATTATGACACATAATTGATGAAAAGAAATCCAAATATTTAAAAGTACTGTGAATAGTTCTTTCAAAAAGATCTTGTGTGTGAGTAAAAGGTTTCAACCAAAAAAAAAAACATTATTATTTAAGCAAACAAATTTTTTAAATCATTTTCTTGAGTTTCATTTATATTCTTAATATAAAATAGACACATTCAGTTTTGTATTTGTATATAGAAATATAATTCGAAGGAAAAAAGGGAAGCGATTGCTTTTTTCAATATGTATTTATGAAGAATTCTATATTCATATTATAACATTAAGAAGATTTTTATGCAACTTTTAATCTAATGCTAGTAGTAGATTAATGTAAAATGTCATTTATATGCATGTTTGATTATATATTTTTTGAAAGTAGAAGATATTTCTTTATTTCAATTTTGAGAAAGAAATTTATTAGAAAATTTACTATATATATACAATTTTAAAAAACATATGATATTGTTCTAGAATTAAATATGAAAAAGAGTAATAAAATTTTGAAATTGAATTAAAAATAGATTACGAAATTTATTTGGTATTAAACAACTTTTAAATAGATGTGAAAAGAAAAACATTTCAGATATGCTGAAAACTACATTACCTGCTCTGAACCATAAGATTTAGTGAGTACAACAAATTTTAGAAAATATTCGTTGAATACGGTGCTTTTAAACGTTCTTCGATTTCAGTTTTGCTATTTCAAATTTTGAAACATATAAATCAATTAATATTGCCATATTAAATATTGTAAAATATAAAAGTTTACATGTTCGGCGTAATTTCCTATTTTTCAAATCTACGCTATAAAAATTATATCAAAAAGCAATCATACCAGAGAGAGCGAGAGGAGAGAGAAGAGTTACGTTAGTGCATTCACAATTGCTTTAAAAAACACGTTTTCCCTAAAAGCATGAAGTGAAAAACTATTCGTTATTTTTCATAGGCTTAAGAAAACTCAAAACCTAAAAATATTATTTAACAGATTGAAGCATATATATTTTTAAAATCTAATAAATCAACTCTAAAACTTTTTGAGTTAACAAAATCAAAACATTTCTGTGAACTAGAAAACTTACATTTTTAAAAAACAACCATAAAAGAAAATAGTAATTCAGCGAAAATTATTCTTAAGGAACTATCTTAATTTCTATCTTATTCATGGTTTGCTCTGAAAATACATATTTTTTGTTGTTAATTTGAAAATCATGGTCCCACAGGATTTAAGTAGAAGTTTAGAACGTACAGAAGCAGCAGTTAAAAGGATGACACGTCATCACATCCAAGCCCCAGTCAGTTATATAACAATTGGATTATTCTGTAAATGTTTATTTATTCTTGTCTTTTTTACAAGATAGCTACTTAGATAGGGCGGATTTGAGTGTAACGGATATGTTGAGGAAGGCTAAGCCGATTGGCGTCTCTTGGCAGCGAATACGAAATTGCATGCCAAATACAACAAACCACTTCCGTGCTCCGCAGCCGAAAATACGATTCTTTGTTCTTGAAAAATCATGTTTCCGACTTCCAGTGTCAATTTCACACTTTCTTCTTTAAACTAATGGAAATTTCACTGCACATCTCCCCTGGTATTCACCAAGTACCGAAGGCCATCGTGAGATAAAAAAATGTTACATCCTATAACTTCCCGAATTCCATATCAATGATTCAGAAAAAGTTAAACCCAGAATATATAGATACGAACCGCCCAGAAAGTACCTTTCGAAGCAAAAGAGATAAAAAAGAAAGAAAGAAAGAATCCAACCTCCGTTTTTTCTCTCTATATCTACCTTGTTGAAAAAGCCTACCCACAAGGAATTCATCGGAACAACCAACTCATAGGAGACAGTGACATCTTCCCGGTCCTTTCTTTTCCGGAATGCTGATCAGGCCCAAGTCTAGGTTCTCCCGGTTTTCCTATAACCACTTACTTTACATCTCTACGGATATTCAAAGGAGAGAGGGGATTGATTTACAGCAGCACCGAATCAGCATTTTTTCTACTTCTGCCGCTTTTATGGACGCAAAGAACAAGGGATAGATGGATGGGTTTTGTATTCAAAACTCCGCCAGAAAAATGTTTCAAAACTGCGGATTACTGTGTGCCGGAGGATCATTGGCGTTGGTGGGAGGAAATGTATTCAACAACTTTTCCGCTTGATATGAAGACGGGTGTCAAATGCGCCAGTCCTCAATGGCAACTTTTTTTTTCAACGCGTTTTTTGTTCTCGGGTGCAACGGTATTGAGCTTTGGTTGGGAAGAATATAAGAGATTTGGAGAGAAAATTTTCCACCCGCCTTTTTTCTTTCCTTTTGAATATATATGTGCTGCAAAGGTGAGGATTCTTACGGGTGGGAATTCGCATCGCCAGGAACTTTCTTTCAGTAGGATGAATATAAAACTCTGTGAATAAAGCTCTTTTTGACTTAAAGAGGCAGTTTGCAAGGTTGGAATATGTTGGCCAGCGATTTTTGTTTCGATAAAATGTAGTCACACATTGGATACTTGCTCTATTAACTTAAAGATCTGCGGGTTTCTTTCTGGAAAATATTGCTCAGCCATATATTCGGTACATGGTGGCTCTGAAAGGAGAAACGTCTGAATTTTAAAATGGTGGTTTTTTTAAAGCATCTTTAGTAGACTTTAATTTACTGAAACGACACAGAACATGCACCCTAAATCTTATATTTTATTACGTATTTAAACGAACATTAAACTTTAAAATTAAATTTTCTCGTTAAATTCAACTCTAGTAATAAAATATGATTTAAAAACATTGTAAAGATATTAAAAATAGCTCCAAGATATAAATGACGTATTATCTTTTATTATCGAATATATTTAAAAGTGAAATATAAAGATAGTTGACATATATATTTTGATTATCACTAAATTGATTATGTAAATACTATAACTGATACTTGTAAATTTATTTATGCCGTTATTGCTTTTTCTTTTAATACATAATATTTCAAAGAAGTTAAATTAATCTACACGTAAGATGTGATCAAATTTTTCAAAAACAAAGAAGTGTCATATTTTTGCACGCTAACAAAAACTAACCTAATAACCTCCTTTTTTTCTACTTTACTTTTGTCTTACTTATTTTAATCGTATATTTAATAACATGAGCACAAATATAACATATTTCTGTATTTAACTTTTATTCCCATAAATTACAGAAAACATTAATTAAACTTAAATACATTGTAACTTGTGTTAATTTTATCTGCTTTTAAACCATTTTAATTTTAAAAATAAAGAATTCAACGCAATTATTAACAGAACGGTTTCCTTCCTAATCCCTGAAGGTATTTCTTTATACAAATTTAAAGGTATTTTAAATGTGCAAACAAAACATTTTCCAATTCGTTAACTTAAAAGATCCGTTTAGCATTTAATGTTTCCATTAATTTTTTAAAAGAAAAAGAAATGCAGTGTTTAATTGTATTCATAATTCTGATTTAACATTAATACGATGTTTAAATATTAATAAGCAGTTAGAAACACGAACAAAAAAGAAAAAATAGCTAGAAGTAATTAAAACTGTAGAGTAATTAAATAAATTTAGTAGATATCAGTTCAGTTAATTTCGAATTACATAAATTGGGCACAAATTCGCAAAACATGTTATGACCGCGAACTTTTGGCTGGTGGAATCGAATTATGAGTTCAGTCTTGACGCCACTAAACACCCGAAGTGTAGAGCAACTGATGATGCGCGTGAAATTTATCGAGGGCCCTAAGTCCTCATGTTGGAGTGAAAAGAAGTCTGGAGAATGGTGTGTCAACTACGATTTCGTCCGTTTCACTTGATTGAGAATCCAATTATGAGGTCCGTCGCAAATAGTGCTCGTGTAGGTTCAAAGTGCGACAGATAAAAACAATCAATCAATCAAATTCTGTTTCTATTTGAAGAAAGCGTTTTACATTATTGTTTTCTAACAAAATAACCTATACAAGCTAAGTGAATCACCTAAAATATTTTTCTGATAAATAAGCTTGTGTTATAATGAGCAATATATGGCATTAAAAAATTATGATGTCTGCATTGTAACATTGCACACCCGGTTTGGCTAGTTTAACTGAAAAACCGATAAATAATTTAATTAATTAACCGGTAATTTATGAATTAATATTTTAAAAACTGTATTAACATCAAGTGTCATCCACTACAAGTTTGAAAAAATTTATTTGAACTTGTATGGTGTGTGATTGGATGATTAGAAAGTATTTTATAAACGGTTGAAAATTTGAACAAGATATATATATATATATATATATATATATATATATATATATAGGGAGAGAGTGAGCTAATAGTAGGAATTGAAAAATTGGATTTGATTTGTTTTCATTTTAATTTACGTTGCACTGTGAAGCAACACTAAGGCTATTAGCGGTATACGTCATGATTTCGAACCACGGCCAATTTTTAAACAGGGATTTTGATGTATAATATTGGCAGGACTATTTTTATTAATATATCTCATACTTGGACATTTTGACCCTAACTTAAAGTTCTATCTTTTTATATATTTTAAATGTGTCATATATGGTTACATCTTTTTTTAACTAACAATAATTTTTCACAAAAAAAAAAATTATTGAATTTTACGCACAAGTTATTTTTATCTATTTGATGATAAACTGAGACAAAAAAAAAACTTTTTGAAGGATAGGTAACAATTTTCTTTAAAATATTTTCTATAATCACTTAAGAACAATACTTCAGCATGTAATGAAATAAAACCTCTTGTGTGATTCGGTTCATTTTTTTCTTAATAAAGTTCCAAACCACAACTAAATTCCAGACTAGGCTTAATTTTGATAAACGGTGAGTCAAAAGAATTGAAATTTATCTAACTTATTCCTCTCCTGATACTTCAAATGAATAAAAACTTTTGTCTGAAAACTGAGCATGGGTAAAAAAAATGGGAGCTCTTCATGCAACTTTACTTCAAAAATGACTGTCACTGCAGTAGAGACAGAAGCAATAAAAATATACCGTAGATAAAAACGCATTTTTCAAACAGTGTCTGCTTTACCCGAAACTACGCAATTACTCACCATTGCTACTTTCGGTGCCGAAAGGCTGTTTTAATGTGCAGACGAAAAGGAAAGAAGGAAAAAAAATTACTACATCTCTTTTTATTTTTGCAGCGGTGGCAACTACGATGAACTTTGGACATAGTTCTGTAAACTGATCATTAAGCTGAGACCTTTTTTCCCCCTTTTTTTTCACGTAACAGAGCTAGTTGGAGTAATATTTTTGCCCTTTTCCTTTTCTCGTCTGTATAAAGTTAGATTAATGAGTTAGTAATTACTAGGTTATTAGTGAAAATATAAAAAAAAAATATATGTGGAAACAAAAAACTCCTGGCTCTGGCTGTGAGCCAGTCCTGTGCAGAGATTTCATCGGCAGTTAAAAACAACGTAAAATGTCAGGAGCGGGTGATATATGATCTTGTCAATCGTTGTGGGAAGAGAGACAAATATTTCTGAATTAAGTACTCGCAAATTGCATTTACTTTCGGTCAAATTAAATAGCGAACCATTATCTGGCTTTTATAGATTTGTGTTTGCTTGTAATGAGTCTATTTCCATACTTATTACTCTCAGGACTCACCAGTACTGGATCTTTGAATAAGTTTCGAATTATTTAATCGCTTTCTAGCATCTTGACTCGGAAGTAGATAATTAAGTTGGCAATGGAGAGGAATGGAACTATTTAAGATATAGATGCATAAAACTTCTATACGTATACAAAATTTTAAAAACATTTAATTTTTAAGATGATGGTTCCTGGAAAATTTAAGGGGTTAAGAATCTTTTATGTCAGGAATAGAAAATGACTAAAATGTTGATAATATTGGCCCATTACATCATATATATTTTGACTTGAAATATTCAAAAATGAATTAACCCTTTAACTGTCGAGTTATTTTGATGATTTAAGTATATAAGTTGTCACAATTTTTTTATTGCAAAAATCAAATGTTTTGTTCAAAATAAAATATATTTAGTAGTTAAAAACTGTGAATTGAATTACAAGCATAAAAATTTGTAAGGATTTGTAGCAACTTAATGTACGTTACATTCGTTTGAAGTAACTGCCCCACAGCGTTGCAGTGGTTAAGTTCGCTTTTAATGGATCATTATTTTCTACAAAAATAATAATAAAATAAAAATAATTAAAAGTGAATACATATTAGTAGTTCAGTAATTAAGTTGTGTGAGCCCAAGCTAATTTTTACCGATATAGATTTGGATTCGACAAAGAAATGAAGCTGAAATAAACTTCTTCCGATATATATTCGGGCATAACAATAAGATGCCCTCAGAATAAAAATTCCCGCCTATAATACTCGAGCGTGACATTTTGGAGTAATAGCACGGCAGGTAAAAAAAGGTTAATACAGTTTGTACAAAAATGTCAAGAATAATATATTACGAAGTTAAAGGGGGAAAATTTTAAAAAGTACTAATTCTGTAAATTTTTAAGTTATTTGTACAGGAAATTGAAATAATCAATTATTCAAAAATAGAATAAATTAAACCCGATTGCAAGACTCAAATAATGAATATCGCTAAAATTAAATTTTTGCAATAGCAATATTAACTTCAAAAGTTGTCACACAATCTACTAGTATTGCACTAGGTACAGTTTTCAAGGAAAGTTTAAGTTAAATGAAATTTTAACACTAAACATATCAACCCTTATATACATACCTATTTTCTACCATAGAAAAACCAGTCTTTTGACCGGTTATGGTATGTTTAGTGTTAAAGGCATTAAAAACTAAAAAAAGCACCAGATAAAAAAATCGCAGTTTTTTTATGCCTATTTCAATTTTCACTAATAACGTTTTGGTATACATTGCTTACAAAGATAACGTTAACTGGAAGACTCTAAGATTTAGAATTATTTGGTTTATATAAAAAAACTTTATTTTCGCTTAGCTGAAGGCATTTGATAAATATAACTAGAAATAGTAATTAAAAAAAAAGACTTTACAAATGTTATCATAACTGAGGTATGACGAAGACATATAAGCTTCAAACACAATTTTTTGTAGATTCTCTTTTTATTCTGAATTACTTGTGCTTAGTAAAACAACACTATTATTTTTCAGCTCTTTTATCACGCGCGTATCAGTTAAAAAAGTAAAAGAAAATTATAATAACCTTCAATTTTATGCATCAATGCAATTCAAAGAAAATATTTCCTGGGAATCTCAGCAAAACTAAATAAAAACTTGAAGAATAAGTCAATTTTATTTCCATTAAATTGAATTCAAGTAAATGAGAATTTACTTCATTTTAAAATTCATCGCATTTCATAATTTCACAAAAGTTAAATCATTTCGCTATATCCGCTCAAGATAGTAATATGTAATTTTTTTTTAAATTGTAGGTATTACTTTTTAATCACAGATTCTGACAGTTTTTATAGCAAAGAAATGAATTTTTTTATTATTGTTAATGATTTTCTACATGATTCGTTTGTATTTTTAATCTGCTTTTAGACTTCTTTTGGTTATAATACAGATTTTTAAGATGTGAATATGGTCATTTGTTAGTTTTTAACTTAGTTCTTTAATTGTTTTTTCAATAACTTAATTTTTAAAATTCTTTATCAAAAATCGTAAGTATCAGCAGATTTTTTCATTTATTCTTACATTAAATTAGTATAATGAATTCTTTTAATTTTGACTATTTAATTCTTTTCTTGTTGACTGCTATTGACATTTGAGAATCTTTGAAAATCTTTTTAGTTTATTGAATTTTATGCAAAATATCTATAAAAATATATTAGAAGAAAATTATTATTATAAACTAGAAAAGCTTGTTGCCGTTCCCATTATACCATATGTTATATTTCAATACTTTTTACTTTACATTACATACCATCGTTATTATTTTGAATTTTGTTTTTTAAGTCATTTTCCAAATATTTTAAAATCGGCCATATTTAGTAAATGTTACATTTCATAGATGATTTTTAGCATTTTCTTATGTTTTGCTATCAAGTACTAAATACGAGAATTAAGGATAAAAAAAAAAAGAATAGTTTATTCAAGAGTAAGTTTTTAAAGAATGAAATCAAACTTGTCTTAAGTAAAATGCAGATAAAAACTTTTATATAATTGTTCGAGATAGGAAATAACAAATAACAGAGTTATCAACAAAATTCTTGGAAAAAATATCCCCTCTTATAAAGGTATCATTATGAAAGCGAATGACGATATTCGAATGAAGGTAAAAATCAATATCACAAAGGCAATTACTGAAGAAAAAAAATTCGGTTGCTAAAATTACAAAGCTTGAAAAAGAGCAATAACAAGATATATTCGAAAAAGTATGTTAAAGAACACCGCGTAGTGCTAATATCGAAAAATCATTCTCCTCTAGAACATATCTATCCCCTAAATAGGCTGCTTAAAAGATCTTTTTATGGCTCTAACCAGGAACAAAGGGCCTAAAAGGCACAGTCCCCCCTCCCCCTTGGGAACGAATCGAATTTAACACCTGCACTCACGTGACTGGACAGTGGGGAGAGAAATCTTTGTAGGTAGAATGAGCCATACGATAATCATAGCTCTGTTATACGAAGTAATGGAGATATTTGACGAGTGAATTAATTTCACCTTCCCCGTCACACCAACGGGAGCCTTCCGTTCTCGTTAAGTGGCGCTTCCACTCGTTTCGTTCAGATCAAACCACTTTAGTGATTTGGCTCTCGTAGGTTTATTAGTGAATAATCGTTTTAAATAACATCTGCTAAAGAAATGATATTCAGTTTTTTATTTTTCTCTAA
This sequence comes from Trichonephila clavata, assembly GCA_019973975.1. Lineage (NCBI taxonomy): Eukaryota > Metazoa > Arthropoda > Arachnida > Araneae > Nephilidae > Trichonephila > Trichonephila clavata. The sequence continues at coordinate 179,836 of BMAO01035412.1, read as the reverse complement.
CAATTGCGATTGTTATAATTATACTTTCATTCCTTTTAGTTGAAACTTAAATATCAAGCATTATTCTTTCTCTTATCAATTTTTCGATTTTATTGAAGAGTTATATATTTCATTGTTTTCATGATGGATTAAAATGTTTTTAAGAGCAAGATATTTTCGTATGAAAGCATATCATATTTCTATTTCACTTGATTTTTACAAATTGAAAAATCTCTTTTAGTCTATATACTTTACACCTGAACATATTTAGGATTTTTTAAAGTATAAAAAATATATAGTCGAACCTCTACATAACGGAGTCACTAAATCCCGAAAAAAAGTTCGGTATATAGAAAATTCGCTATACAGAGTATAGTATAAAGAGTATACTCTTTCAATTTTTTTATAAACCACACAAAACAAATTTCAAACTCTTCAACACTGTATATTAAAAAAGTAATTCTTCGCAGCTTGTTGTAAATTAATATATATTTTATTTATATATATTACCTATCAAAAAAAAAAGAAAAGAAAGAGAAAATCCGCAAGGAGAGTTTCTTGACGCCTTTAATCATTTCCTGAAGAATTAAATGTTTTTCTTTGATACTCAAGCACTTATGTTTACATTTTAGACCTACAAGAAATGAAGCTACCAGTATGACTGATCAACACAACAAATGAACGGGGACTAGTTCAAGGACAAGGGGATACGTAACATCTCCACTGAGTGTGAAAGAGGATATCGGAGATGTTACAGTGACTGGACAATGGGAGTTTAAAGTTGCACTTCTTGAATGAAATGCCCAAAATTCTACTAGTCTCACTGAGTTCAGCATCTAGTAAAACCAGTTCAAAATTTATGACCACCATAAAGGGTTTTAAAAGAGAGAATATCTTGAAATGGTGTGTGTGTGTGTGTCCAGAATTAATTCAAAAATATGGAGGGGAAAAAATTGAATCACACAAGAAAAAAAAAAGTTCGTTATATAGAAAATACACTCCGCTATTGGGAGGTAATTTTACGAAGAAGATCGGTGAAATGTTCTTGGTTCCAAGAAAAAGTTCGGTATATGGAAAAATTCGCAATATAGAGGTTCGTAATAGGGAGGTTCGACTCTATTTACTTTTATACAGAGGCAAAGAATTTTTGAGCGACAATTTAAGGGAGTATTGAAAAACTTACTATACAGAATTCGTTAACAAGAAAAGTTGGCTATGAGTTCCTAAATTCAAACTCTCTTTCTTACACAATCCCACATTTTAGTAAGTTATTTTTTCAATGGATCACCAAATGAAACTTGGAAAGTGATAACAAAACAATATTTGTCATATACGTATTTGACATAAAAATATGAATGTTTCCATCCTTGTGATCCTTAACCTACATCTATGTAAATTTATAGGATTTGCCAATATCACTTTCCATATGTAAAAAATTATGATATTAAAATAACACAATAAATTATTGTCAAGAGGAGTTTTCTGAGAAGAAATCTAAAAATGTGAAGGGGAAAAGTCAGTTATTATTTTTTTCCAGTCTAGAGATGAATGTTACTTTCGGTGAACATCTAGAAAAAAATCCGGATAAAAAAGTAAATTTTTTTTGGAATGGTAACACACAGGCGACAACGAGCATTTTCTGTGTATTTAAAAGCTTATACATATTAACATTACTAAAGCTCATATACAGTGGAACATTTTCCTGATTTATATTATTTCTAATCATGTAAAACTAAGCAGTTGTTGGGGAGGGGGATTTTATTTGAAGAATACAATGGTATAAAAAAATGTTTGAAATTATCATGATTATCCTATAAGTATGACTTTAAGAATATTTTATTTACCTTCAAACAATATTATTATCAAATAAAAATAAGACAGAATACCTTTTGATTGGCAACTGTCAAAATTCTGTTAAGGAATCCATTTCATAAAACAATTAATTACAGCAACAGATAATTTGCATTGAATGCTTTAAATACAACATCTATTTTTATTAAATTTATTCTAGAGACGAATGGTTAATCAAATGTGAAATGAAAAATGCCCATTAATTTACGCATCAAGCATCTTTTTTTTCCCCTGTAGCTGTTCTTAATGGCAATATTTTCGTTGTGCTGATAATTTGCGTGCCTGCAAAGACTACCTATTTGGCTGTAAATTATACTTTAACGAGATTCCTAAATCATCTTAAATAACATTTGCGTGGTTCTAGAATTTATGTTATAGCGTGCTTCTTTATTTTTGATTGAAAGCTTTTTATTCCGTGTAATCAATTCGGTCACTCTGTTTAATATTTGCACGGAATTTAAATATATAAGATAATGTTTATAGGAAAATGAAATATCAAGTTTTAAAAATTACAAAAAATTAACCTCTCAAGTTTACGGTTTTATTTTTTATTCTTTTATTAAACATTTCATTTTTGTGATTTGGAAGCACCCAATCTTATAATTATACTAAGACTTACGTGAAAAATTGAGGCTCCATGATATTTTTGTTTATTTTTCTAAAAGTAAAACATTAACATAATAGTTCAGTGCACTATGGTCAGAAGTAGTTTAAATAAATAAAAGCAGAATAGGAAATTTTTCAAAAGAAAATTACGTCTTATATTTTAAAGTTTAGCCTCTACTTTCTAAATATTTACTTTTTTATTTTCTGTAACTTTAAGGAAAATTTAATTTTTTAGTACTACAGCCAGAAGCTTTGAAAAATACATTCAACAATAAAGAAATTCGACGGAAAAAAAATATATATTTCTTTCAGTATCTTAGAATTTGTCGAGAGAGAAGAATACAGTAATTATACCTCGACTTAAGCTACTCCGACTTTCGCGAACCTGGTGTTACGCGATTTTCAAATCTCGTTGATTCGTCTTTTGTTTGAGAGCTACACAACTCGAAAACTCATTCCCCGCTTCCTGTTTAGCTATTGAGATGCTCGGTCATATGTGGATCCAGCATGTTCGATCGTCGTGGATCGTCTTGATGAAATTGGTAATATGATTGAAGAAGTTGCCGAACTTGCCAGGCAAATACGAGTAAATTTAGAAATGGTTAGTGATGACGTTCAAGAACTGATGGATTCCTAAAATCAAAAGCTGATAATTTATGAGCTCATAGAAATACACGAGCAAGAGCAAGGTATTGAAGAAGTTGTCTTTAGACCTAGTTCAACCAGAAGATCGAATTGTAGTTGGGAATTTGACAGAAATCCTCTGCTTAATTGAAAAAGGGTTACAAATTTCAGAAAATATAGAAGCCAGCGAGGATCGTATTTTTTCAACAAAACAAGGTATAAAAAAATATTAGCATGCTACGAGGAAATTTCCCGGGGGAAAAAAACATTTGAGCCGCCAGACTACTTTTTAGATTTTATGAAAACTTCTACATCAAAATAGCTTCGGCTTGCAATTTCACATTTGTGTTATCTGAGATTTTATTAAATTGTTTTTTTTCTAAACTATTATTTTCTTTCGTCTCTGACCCCAACTAAAAATAATTTATTCGTATTTATATCATAAATTATACCCGGACTTACGCGGTTATCACTTAGTCCTACCTATCGCGTAAGTTCGGGGTATTTATTACTAGTATTACTATATTTACAACCTTAAAACCAGAAATAAGTTTTCGTGATTAATTTGAATAGAAAATAGCCATGAAAAACAACTCCTTTCCCTCTCATGAGATTGTATTTAAAATTATCAAATTTAACAAATTCTTCTATGGTAAATTTATTCATATTCCCTGTTTCCTTTAAAGTTAAAATATCATTTCCATAATTCTTGAAAAACTAAAACACTGCATGCATTTCACAATTATTTAAATAATCTCTTTATCAAACTTAAGGTAATTTTTTTTTTATACATACATCCTTATTACGAATTATTTATCTGTAAGAATATAACTACGGCAGCAAACTCATCTAACAAATTTGTTTAAAAATGATTCATAATCTACAATAACTATCAACTAATATGTAATTTTATTTTGAATTATCGTTACTTTAATTCTTTACTTATTATACTGAGAAATGGAGAAAATTGTGTCTGTGCATAAAAAATTTCCATTAAAAGGGCTTATAAAAGAGTACATATTGTCCTTAGAACAATTTTGTTATAAATAAAAATGTTCTCAATTTATTTACTTGGAATGAAAAATCTTTAAACGATTTATTAAAATTTGTTTAGAATTCGTTCCTTATAATCAATTTAAAAAACACTAATTTACATATGATTTAATCAAAATTTTTCAAAAATTTATAAAAAAAGAAACATTAAGAAAATTTTACATTTGACAAATTCTTTTAAATACATTGAAACATTTGTTCCGATATATATTGTGATGAACTTCAAATGATTCTTAAAGTACTTTTAAATTTCATTCTAATTACACTTTTAACTCCTAAGAACACATCAAAGTTTCTAACGTGCCATTTGAAAATGAATGGAAATATTCGGTCCATCAACAAAAGAATTTTCTCCCCCAGTAGCCTTTTTTGAAGGGCTACAAGTGGCTCTACAGAAAGTGAGTGGGCAGGAAGAGACTAACGGGGAAGTGGTTGGCAACGCAAACTGCATAAACACAGGAAGCCACCACTAGAATCGGCAGGGGTCCTCCATTTGGAAAATGTCTACGAGGGTGGTCTGCCGCCGTCGGATATAGAAAAGTGCGAGAAAATTGACAAGCCGTGCCCAACCCAAAGTTTGGTCATGTTTGTAAGAGCTCAAGAACCTTTTGTTCTGGAGCGAAGTTAGAAAAAATACTTGTTAATGAAAGATTCGGATGGGTTGTAATCTATTTATATATATATTCTCTGAGTTTTCCACGTGTAAGTCATGTAAGTCACGTAAGTCATGTAATAATAATAAGAAGAAAATAATTTCGTAACAAACTAACGAAATAGGATTTAAAATTTACGGCATCTAGTATCAGATTTAAGGCCTTATAAAAATCTAAAATAAAAAGCTAGAAAAAATTCGGATGCTTCGTATAAACGTGGAAAGATGTCATTGTATTCCTCTTTGGTATAACTATCTTTATAAATGAGTTCAAATTAAATGCGTGTGACACTATACAAGTATATTTAACATTGAAATGCTAAGAGAGAGAGAGAGAGTTACAGATAGAATGAAGATAGTTCACAATTAAATGCGCATGGCACTATACAAGTATATTTAACACTGAAATGCAAAGAGAAAGAGTTACAGAGATAGAATGAAGATAATTAAATGCACGTAACACTGTACAAGTATATTTAACACTGAAGTGCAAAAAAATCATATCTAAATTCTCATATCCCTTTTCCAATTAATGGTAAGTGATTCATCATTGCACTTTCAACTTATTTTATAGCTTAGTTTAATCATTTGTTTTTATGAGGGAATGTAACCAATAAATATAATTTTTATTAACATGTTTAAAGGTTTACTTTAATAAAATATATATTACGTTGAAAATTAAAATAGCGATATTTTATGAATAAATCCATCCAAATGGAATTTTCTATTCTTTTGTGCTTTTGAAATGATACGTATTGTATTATTTAACAATTTTCAGCTAATAATATTTATATTACTTACCTTTTGAAAAAAGGTTTCTCTTTGAATATTTGTTTTCGAAGCCATTATATTTTGCCATAAAATAAAAACGACATATCTTTCCTTTTACACAATTCGTACTTATTAAAATTTTTTTGAAAGGGTAGCCGATTCCTTGATTATTATTATTCGCAAAGCAACACGAGTGCTATTGGCGGCGCACCGCAGAATTTTGACTCACGATCAAGTAATGAAAAAGACACACACATTTGAGCTGAAATCCTACTCTAAATTTCCACACTACACCAAAATGGTAACTTTCCCCATGATAGATATATAGCATGTATTAGCATTGCTAAATGGTGGGCCTTTTACAACAATCAGAACTCGAGCCCACTAACTCGACTGTAACAACGCTGGCCGTGAGAATCGTGGCCATTCATCAACCATGGTAGTATGAATTTGGAATGTATGAGAGTCAGAGGTTAAAAATTAACTTATTTCGGGAACTATTATCGTAAAATATTAAAGATATGGTTCTTTAGCGCTTATATAATAATTTTACCCATAAATAATCATTAATGAAACAAGGAATTAGTGACAAAACTGCAGAAGGTAACAAGTTTCAAAAAAGAAGAATCAAAATCTATCTTTAATCGAAACGTAGGGTTATTCTTAGAACTAAGTGCTTGACTATGATATTTAATGTCGAGAAAAACTTTATATTTTTTTAAAATGCTTAAGAAATAAAGGCGATGTACACTCTTTTTCATTCCTGAATAACCTTTTCATTCTAAACTAGCTTTGAATATTGCATACGTAATACTACTGAGAATTACCCCTTGACTTTGACTATTTTAGCTTCGGTATATATGTCGAAGCGTTATCTTAGTAGTCATAATCAAGGATTCTTGGCCGACGTGTCATGAGACACTAAACACCCACCGTATATAGGGGCTGATGCACGTTAAATATTTCGTAGCTCAAAGTCCTTCCGTTGGCTCTGTGTGGTAGCTTAGGAGGGGGCCTGCCTCAGCTCAGGTGTCGTCCTCATCACTTGACTGATGTTCAAAATTACAAGGTCAGTCGCCGACAGCCCTCTATTGCTTTACAGTGCGATGCTAATGAACCATCACTAAAAACTGATACTCCTTATGGAAGATATGTTTTACATTGCATTCTTATAGCACAAAGGATGTTTAGAGAATTCCTAGTGGAACATTATATACTTAAGAAAGCAAACACAAAATAACGTATTCCTAGTGTACACATGAAACATACTATGTGCATCATGCTAAATTTTTACTTCAAAGAAAATGTTTTAAATACTAGAAATCATCACGGTTACATTTGAACGCGCAGTGCACTGTGAGCCAATAATTTTTTTTAAGTCTATTTAGTAAAACATGATCTAAGTATGATAAGGTTTACATACAAAAATCACATTCTGTCGATTAATTCATTTTTTCGTCATTTATCAATATTTTCATAAGGGATGAATGGATGGTAGAAGAAATCATCCACATATTTGAAATGTTGCATAATGCAACATATGTTCAACATATGTGGTTATGTTCGATTTCCTAGACACTAGTGGAGGACGCAAGTGTGGGGTTTAAGGGATCAAACCCTTCCTATAGATAAATATATTTTTAATTTTTAGCGTGAAGATTACGTCTGGATGCTTTCGACTACATTTTTAAAAATTGTAAACTCTTCCGTGAATGTAATCTGTGTGCGCCACAAAACGGATACATATTTTGTTCATTTATTGATGCGCATTTACCAATATACGAGAAAATTTCACTGCGAGAAAAAACATGAAATCAAAGCATAGATTTAAAAACACATGACGATCTTTCATCATACATACACATTTGCAAACATTTGAGTATTTTCATCTTTTTAATAACATGCTACGAAAAAAATATTCTATTTTGAGTAAATATAGGTTTTTCAGGCAGGGGTTTTAAGTGTATCAATCATTATCTTAAAAAACGTAACAAAGAACCTTAAATAACTATATGTATACCTATTCTTTCCAACTCTTTCTTTTTCCTCTCATCAATTTATTTTTCAAAAAAATAAAAGTTTACTTGTGATTCGATATATAATCCATAAAAAAGGATTCTTTTTTATTCAAACAGTTACTGATTCTATGAGATCTCTTTTCGTATAGACACTGACACATAAAAAAATAATATTATGATATGAAATTAAAATTTGGATAATTACTGTATATCACTGTGTGTGTGTGTGTGTGTGAGTCGGTCCTTCTCTCTATATATACTCTGTATATTATATTTTACTTCTAGAAAATAAATTGAATCTTGGATTAGTTTCAGATGTCGATATGATAATCAATTATAAAATAGTTGTTGGTTGAGGAAAAAAATCTTTAAAATAAATATGTTTATTCAATTTATCTATAAACATTCAAACATTTTTCCTCATAATGAATTTACAATTTTTTTTAAGAAAGGTATAAACAAATATAATGAAAAAGGAATTGGATAAAATCAACCGTTTAGACAAAATTTCTAGCTTAATAGAGAAAACAATGAATTATGTACAAAAATCTCTTCAGAATTGTTGCAGAATTAAATAAAATACTTAAAATGTCAAATGTTTAATAGGAAGTGCATACTAATACTGAAGGAATCAAATAAATTTCTCGATTTTTAAAATGAGGTACACCCAATTCTACATATTTTTTCCGCATGCAACGTTTCGTACGTTTTTGAAGAATCCTAGTCAGTGTGAAACAGCGTCTTTCTTTTCTTTTTCAATACCTATTAGCTCACACTCTCCCTATGTATATATAACAATATATATATTGAATTGTTAATAAAATACTTTTTATTCCACCAGTCAAGTTCAAATACAATTTTTTTAAACTTGCAGTGTATGACCCTTGATGTTAATACAGTTTTTTCAAATATTAATTAATTAAATGGTACAAAAAATAAATAAAAAGAAACAAGCAAAAATAATAGTCCAATCCATATATAAAAAGGAAACTCGCTCGTTGTGTTCCTGTAGCGCAATGGATAGCGCGTTGGACTTCTAATCCAAAGGCCGAGGGTTCAAATCCCCCTTGGGATGGCCTATTTTCTGAGAATGTGATTTCTTCTTACAATACTATTTGATTGGAATAATTAAATTTAATTAATGAACAAATAAATAAAAATAATAGTCTAACACCTATATAAAAGATAATTGCAAAGAAATTCGCTTTCTATTTAGCCACTTAATATTGTGATTCTGTCATATGTATATACATATTTATATTAATTGTAATTATTTAATAAAAAGTAACTAAAATAAAAAAAAATTTCTTTGTTGATCTAAGTAGGAAATGACTTAAATTTTTTTAAAAAAATTTACTTGTTCTTTTTAAACTGCTGATTTACTTGTACTAGATTAAAAATATCCGATTGCTACGATCACACTAGTCCCTTTTACCAAACCATTCTCTATATTTAATCTTCCTTATGCTAAATAAGCATTCAAACACATTTTGGGTGCAACTGAAAAGTACAAAATCATGATCATGGATGCATATAAAAATATTGTTTTGAATTGCTTTATAAATACTTCTTTGGTCATGCAGCAGTTCTAGAAAGCAGTCAGAAAGTGTTTTTAATAAAAGCTAGATACAACGGATACTAAAAGAATCTTCTAAAATTTAGCTTTGGAACAAGAAATTCATTGTAAAGGTTTTTAGGATGTACAAACAGTAGACATCGACGAATTGGGATGATTGACCTCTTTAATGCGAATGATTTTAATGGAATAACATAGGACCCACGACTATGTCAACGATAATGAGAACGAAATTCATCCATTAATTGGTAGTTAAATTTCGGAAGGTTTTAAACTTAAAACGCATCTTAAAATCTAACAGGTTCTAAAGATTTGATGAGTGAAGTACCAAGAAATATAAATAAATAAAGTTAATATCGAAATAAAATTCAGCTACTTAAAACGTCAATCACCTACGAAATCAAGCTTAGCTGATGTGATTGACAGGACGGGGAATGGCGATTTTTATTCATCATACCGTAAATAAATGATTATATAATGATCAACTGGCTGTGAATAGCTATTATTTCTAGAATTTTTAAGTTGTTACACAGTTGAGTTTTCCTTACTTTTTATGTGTAGTTTTTCGAATATTATTTAATGTTCTTTATTTCATTTTACACAACATTTTGGATAAAGTGAAAAAAAGCCTTTTTATTACACAAATACCTCTTTTTTATAGAAGTTTTTTATGGAATATATTTATTATTTTAAAAAGAGTTGGGTATATTGGAAAAAAATTATAGTAATTTAAATAAAATGATGCTGTTGTTGAATTATTATTTTTAAATGTTGAGAATTCCCTAAATTGCCATGAAGTTTATTTTCAAAAGAACATAAAAATGTTACTTTTATTTTATCCAAACACCATTTGTATTTTTAAATAACATTAAACAAACTTCTACTATTGATTCCATTGATAAATTGTTTTAAATATAAAAATGATTAAATGAAGTACACCGTTAAATTTTCAACTAAAAAGAGCATCTGGTTAACTTTTTATTGAAAACGAATTTAAACTAGTTCCTTCACTATACACTTCAAATTGTAGAATAACAATGAACAGAAACTTTCCCGCGTTCTCTAATACCAACAATAATGGTGCCCAAAACTAACAACCTTTATTGATATCTCAATTTTAAATGACATCCAATTAAACAATTACTACAATTGATGGCATTTATTATACGAGCACCGATTATATCTATAATAAGCAACAGAAAATATCAATCTAAGGATTCATTAGTAAAAATTCCATTTAATTTTCCCGATCTAGTATTTAACCTTGCAATCACAGTCCGGATGAATTTAATTGTCCCCTTTGCCCAGCGAAAGACACGAACAATCATTTTATAGCGGCACACCTACCCTATTAAAGCCAGACCAATACATCTCCGCAAACTCGATCAAATCGCGCGATTATATAATTAGCGATACACGACAAAATAAACACGCCAGTTTAATGAACGAGTACAAAGCATTCACCAGACCCTAAGAGTTGGTCTACACACTCTTTTCCACCCTTCCGAATACCCCTCTAAATAGACCCATCGCTTTTGCAAAAGATGCGTTCAATGAAAATCCGTAGATAAAAGATGACAGAACGGATGACAGCGTTTTAGTAGCGACGAGTGAACTGAAGAGGCTTAATTCCTCGTTAATCAACTCCCCTCGTGGCGCACTCCGGAATTATTTGCATTCCTGGCCCTTTGGCCATTAATTAGAATCGAAGTCACGTGAACTGACGAGCTATTTGGCGCTCTGGAATGGATCGTTTGGGGCTACGCACCCCCACGCCTAAAGGTGGCCAAGATAGACAGTAATTGCAAAGCACTCGCACACACTAAAAGGCTTCTACTGATTTTCATGGTCCGTTTATGGAGCAAGCTTTGTTGGGGTAAATAAGTAAAGTTGGGTTGAAGAGTTGAAGCAAATTGCTTTGTGTTGGAGCCGTTCTTGTATGGCCTTGTTTGGGAACACTTTTTAGTATTCGAAGTACAATCTAAAATGTAGTTAGGTACAATAAACCTTTCTCTTTTTCTTTATAAATGTAAAACATATTTAATGAAGTAAGCATATAAATAATTTGCAAGCTCTAATGCTATCAAAATTGAAAGCGTGCTGTTGATTTGGGAGAGACCACGGAAATTGGCGTAGATTTGGGGCAATTTACATGAATAAAAATTAACTGTATGGGATTAACATTTTTTTTAGTGTAAATGGAGATTTTTTTAAAAAATGTTTTTGCAAAACTGAGTGCCTAAAAAGCGAGCTCTTCTGCTTTTATTTAAAAAAACATTTTTAAAAAAGACTTTTTCAATGTAATAAAAATGCTGGCAGAATCTCAATGGCTAAGATTGGGAGTTAGCGATGATCAGGGACGTCTGAAGACTTGTTGAGGCACTGGGCCCCTACACAAATGTAGGCCCCACCTATGACCCTTAAAAGTAGATCCTTAACAGTACATAGCATACGTTGTCAAATGCTCGTACAAGCAATAACCCGAAACAAACAAATGAGCATGACTTAACAATTGCACAAATTGGCTGCCGCTCTTTGACTTAATGAGTAATGATGGTGTACAGTAGCGACACTCAGAAATTTTTCAAGGGGGAGGGTCCAGGGTCGAAAGTTCACTATACTTGCTCCAATACGCTGCCCAAAATATTCTTTTGATTTTGTCAAATTTCGAAAACAAAAAAAAGTAAAAAATTAATTACTGAATGGATAATTAGCATTAATTAATAAAATTAATGATTAAAACAAATACTTAATTAAATTTTACGTACTATATACATAGGACTATAATCAATCGAGGAAAAAATCAAGGGCTTTGGGGGTGTCCTGACTCGAGGACCCTATGGACGACGGTCATCACATAATAATACAGTCTTGCGACTGTTGCCAGTTGACATATAGTCCGAAATTCCCAGTTTTTCGGAGAATACAACTAGAAATAGCATGTGACCGTTAAAATTTGTTGAATAAAGATCTTATAAAAATTCAGTCGATAATGAGATGAGGCCCCCTTTGAGCAAAGCTCTAGACCCGGGCCCAGTTGGCCCATGCCTTAAGACGTCCCTGGCGATGGTGTGATGATCCATACTAAGATTCCACTAATGACTGTCTTATGGAATAAAGGTGAATGCTTTGGATTAAATTGAAATAAGCTTCAAAATCCACCTACGGTGTAGAGTTGAAGCTATGAGATCGATAGAAGTAACACGAGGGCTATTGAGGGGTCTCGTAATTTTTAACCTCGGTTAAATGATGAGAGTGACATTTGAGATTATACTCTCTCATCAAGTTTCTACACCACGCTAAGCTGAAATTACGAAATTCATGCAACAACTCAAATGTCGTACTCATTTAAGAGGGGAAACGAAAAAATCAAGGGAAAAGGTTTTTGCGGTTACTTATTATTATAAAGAGCAATAATTTGAAAGTTCTTTTAATATTATTTTAGTAAATAAAAAGTAACTGTGAATTTTTTTTCTTTTTTTTAAAATTATTTTAAAAACTAACATATTAAATGAAAGTAATGAATAAAGTATATGTTTTTTTAGATATAAAAGCCACTAAATATGTTTTAATGATTCTATGCATATATTTAGAAAGGGTTCCATTTTTTACAATTGTAAGGAATTTTTTAAATGAATTTCTGTACAATTACTTTAACTATTTCCTGCTTGGGGTACATATGTTGTACCACCAATTCTTATTCGTTTATTGTGTGGTGATACATAAAACGTACCTCTTGTTTGAATGCCTCAGAGCTTGATACTAGATGGTACATTCTCTGAACCACCACAGAGGTCAACTCCTAGCAGTTACTCAAGTTTCCAACAGATGTCAGAAGCAAATTGTATGCAATGGGTTTATGGCGTAGTTCATTCTTTGATCAGCTGTGAGTCTGTTGAGAGGTAATTTTTGGAAGTGACTGTGTTGTGTATTTTTAAGTGTAAATGAAAGTGATTTTATTGTAATATTTGATACAAATCAGGTAAGTACATATAATATGCAACTAAATAATTGAATATTGCAGTAATTGTACCTCACATGTGCACTGCTAGTATGAAAATATGTACTAAAAAATGTATAACCACGCTATTGAAGGCCATCTTCTTTACAAATAATAAATAAATCCCGCTTATTTTTTCGCAACAATGGACATGTTTATTGTGCCAGATAGATTTGTTGTAAGTTACATTTTTTAAAAAAAATATTTATTAAATAATAATACACACACACACACAAAATTATACAAATGTCCTGAATGAGCTATAGCTCATGTCGAGAAAAAATAAATTTAACTAATACATTTCTTAGATATGTGACTAAATAAATACTAGGTAACATAAATAATATATAGAAAAGAATATTTTATAAATTGAAGCTAACATTAGGTAAATTAGGACTAAACTAAAATTAACTTTTCAACAATAGATTAGGAAAAACAGAAAATGTTTTAATATATAGGATGAATAACAGTATAAGATGAAGAAGTGAATTTATTTATTTTCCAACTATAAAATAACAGAATGGATGAGTTGTGTCTGCAAAATTTCACTACGCCCAGGGAAGAAAAATTATGTTTCCACAATTATCATGCTACTTGAAGCGTAGTAGTACAAAACATGTACCACTTAATTTTTAAAACTTTGGACATTCATTATTTGAAAAAGTGTTTAATATTATTAATATGTACCAGCTTTTGTTCAAAAATTATAGTTTTGTGTGGTTTATCTAAAATATTTGTAATTATTTCCCTCTAGTGCATTATTTGTGTCAAAAATTCAGCGCATGAAGCAGTTAAATAACTACTATTAGATTACGGCAGAGCTTTTCAAATTTCTGAAGAATGTTTCAAATATGCAAAAGCTGAATTATTTTAATACATTAAAATTGAAATTTTGTACATTATTGAATTAAAATCTGTAGGGGGTCGGATAGAGCATCTGAATGTGCCCCATCTGACCTGCGTGCCATAGTTTGTCCATTACTGCTCTACTGTTTCTGTAATATAAATAAGCAAATCTCAGACATCATAAAAGAATGTCACATGCAATAGATGTTTGGTAAAGTATTTCGTAATTGTGAACAACGATCGAGTGACGAAGATCACACTTACGTTAGCACCTCATCCTCCTAATTTTTTATATCGTTTATAAAGATCTTGAAATAATATTCTTTTTAGATACCTATATTCATGCTACAGTTTGCGGTGGAATTGAGCCCAGAGCCTCGGTTTTTCGATAATTATGTCGCTTATACTAATTCGATTATTGTATCACAAAAAAATACAATATCTAAGCAGGCGTCACACATTTCAAATTTAAACAACTACATCTAATGGAAGTTTTAATTTTGTATTGAATGCAAAGTCTAATAATTCCTATATTTTTGGCAATATTTTTTGATGAAATTGAATCTTGAAGAGTGATTTTCTATTTAAGCTATGATTTCCAATATACCACGCGTTCTTTTACTAAAATATCCGTACATTATCTTCGCTAACCTGTTATGGACCAGTTTATTAAGGATCATCTTTTATAAAGTATCTGCTAACCGATTATTTGTTTTTTTTTCCACTTATACAATTATGATTCAAAAAAAGATATCGCAGTTCGGAAAAAATCGAGGGGAAATCAACTTAACCTTTCTTGAAGATTCCTCTCTTCAAACAGTAGAATAAAAAAATATTTCTGTAAATTGCGTATAGTATTACCACTTGTTGTTTTTATTATAAAAAATAACTTTTAGACTTGTTACAGCAGCCATTTGACTATGTGATAAGATTTTAACAATAAAGATAAGTTAGATAATGTCGAGATTTTGTTCCATTAGTTAGGGTATTTTTGTTCCTTTTTATTTATTTAACTAAACTCTGTGGCGCAATAACCTATAAAGAGCCAAGATCGACTGTGCCCATCTCAGTTTTCATGACCTTGGGTAATGAGGTGCATGAGGAGATAATCAAGTAAGGTGGTCAGTCTGGCGTGAAAACCCCCAGTGTTTAGTTCTCAAGCAAGCTTGGTACTCATTTATCGACTCACTGAAGGGATGAAAGGCTTAGGACCTTGCCCAGCTCGAAGTTTAAGCCCCGGACTTGTGGCGGGTAAGCGCGATACTCTACCACTCAGACAATGGGTTTTATTTATTTATTTATTTCTATAATCAAAACAATTATTGTATTTATAATTCTAACAGAAATCAAGTGTTACAAATTGAAAAAGACAACTCATACACACAAATATATATATATATATACAAACTACAAGTTAATAAAAAATATTAGATATTAGAAAGATATTTATATTATTAGATATTTAAAAAGATATTTATTAAAGAAACCGTATATAAGCAAAACTTGTTGTGTCATATATAAATAGTCTTTGTAAGAGCTGTAGTATTCATTATTTTATTCCAATAAATATTCATTATACACATAAGTAATAGCATAGCATATATATAAGTAAAGCTATACACATTTACTTATACTACGCTATTAATATACAAATTATGTGAAAGTAACTTCAATATTGTCACTGACGAAGCGATTCAAATGTCATGGAAGAATTAAATAAAGTGAACTGTCAAGTAAAATTCAACAATTAAAGAGCTCCCATGTGCAATAAAACTAAATAGTACTGTTTGGTGCATGAATAAAAAAAATTTTTTTTTAAAAGAGCGATAAGAACGATTATACGCTCTCGTCCCTCGTTCAAATCCGACACAGACACTCTTAGGGGTTATGACCTCGATGGACAGAAACAAAGCCGATTGGAACGCGTCAAAAGCAGATTTACGTCAAGACGAAATGTACTAAATACACAGATAGTGTAGACAGAAAAAATATATATTTCATCACATTTTTATTAGTTCTAAAAATATCTCGTGACGTATAGCAATAAATTTACAAGCGAATTTTTTTCTTTGCCGTTTAATATTTCTACCACTGAAACAAAAAATGAAAAAAAAATTGTATGAACTTTCAGTGAATAGAAACATATCGAAACTATTATCAGTTTTAATATTCTTCACACTTAGTGAAATTTATTTTGATTGTTTACTTTCTAAAATATTTTAAAAATACTTCAAAATGTTATGATTTTTGTAAAAGTTTTCATTAAGTATTAGCAACAATATTATTCATCGAATATGCTAACAAAATCAATTAAGAGAAAAAAAGCTATTTTATTTTTTACAAATATATGTTTTTCTTACCTAAAATTAGGAATATTAGCTTGACTAAATATGCAATGCAATAAAAAGTTTTCGGATTTAAAAAGTACAAAAATAAATAAATAATGCTTATAATTTTTTTAACGTCCACATTTTGACAAAAGATTAATATAATTCTATAAACTATGAAAAAATAAAAGCATCTTGCCAAGAGCTGCCTCGAAAACTACACATTTTATAACTAATATTTTAAAGAACGATAGCTAAAAAAGCAAGATTACAATAAAACTAGAGACCTGATTTGGTAACAATTTTGATCTGATTTAAAAAAAAATTAAATGATTAATTTATTTTAGTTGATGTCTTTTTGTATCAAGGTAAGAAAACAGGTATATGTAAAAGGGTCTTTTTATTAAATACAATTGTAAAAAAATTCTTACAGTTGTAGGATCTACTAATCTTATTTCTTAATTTCCAATGTACTATAAAGAGAATATATGTATATATATTTAGAAATCCCCCCCCCCAAAGTGTACACAGATGACGCAACTTGTCTAACAGCCGGTTTGCGGGTAGGTAGTGAAAGTTCCTAGACAGTTCAGGACGATTGAAATGGCAAGACTCTAAGGAAATTGGTCTCATTTGGAAGTGCAAGCCGTGATTCAATTTTTATGGGCAAAGAATGTGTCCGCATCTGCAACGAGCAGACAACATGTAGCGAAATTGTGTCGTTCTTTTCAATCAGGCAGAGAGGATGTCAAAAATCACAATATGATCAGGAGCTACCGGCCAAGTTCTTCAACAACAGAAATCACCACGGCACGAATTGAAGAAATGTTTCAAAATGATCGACTGGGGTAATTCTGCTTGAAATCTCGTCAGAGCTTTGACTGAGCTATGGTAACGTGCAACATATCGTTTCTGATGTGCTGCGATATTCCAAGACAGTGCTGTGTAAACATCCTGACTCAATGGATATATATATATATATATATAATTTATTTTTAGATATCTATTAACTATATATTTTCCTTTTAGGAATTTTTATTTTTTTTCTTTAGATAGAATTTGTCTTACAAAATTTAATTGAAAAATTCAATAACAATCAATTTTTAGAGTATTGGGTAACTTTAATATTGTGCTCACTGAGCTGACATTTATACAGTCAGAAATATAATATGTTTGTATCTTAAAAGTAATTTGCTGTACTAAACTGCTTCTCAGAAAACCGTTTCGTAACAATTTATTTTACCGATTTATTTTAGTTTTTAAAAATTAAATTTGATTAATAAGAATAACTCAAAACTAAGTTAGCGATTGAATTTTGTTTTTATTAGAGTGAAATATTTCTGCATATTCACTGATTTTTCGCAAGCTTTATTCAAGTAAATTATTTATTTATTTTTTATCTATTTTCAGTTATTTTTTGTTAAGATGATTGAAAAAAATTCAGTTAACTGAATATTTTATAATTACAATGTAACAATTTTAAAATTTACGCTTAACTTCTTGTTACGTATTGGATCAATTTTTTTTCAAACTTTCGCTTAAATGAATCTAGACCCACCCCCTATTTTTATGTATTTTAAAAATGTGGAAATAAGACAATCTCTTAGAAAGAAAGAAATGATCTATTTGGCTAGTAGCAGACATTTCTGAAATGATACATTCTAAATCGTTTAAAGTTGAATAGTTCTAAACATAAGCATCCATTAATGAAATAATTTCACAATTTTCAATCACAATGAAAGTACTTTCAAAAAAAATTAATAAATAAATAAAAAATAAAATAAAATAAAATAGATAAATGAAGAAAACATTAAAAAATTGAATTACAAATTTAAAATACGTTTGTATATATTCTTTCGGAATTGCTTTTAATCGAAAAGATAAAGATTTCATAATTTTATTTTTACTATTATATTTCATTCCTAATAAATCTGCAATTGCATAACAATAGTATTCTTTGTAAAAATGTCTTTATTCGCTTAAAAAATTTGCATTAGATACCAATTTCGAAACAAGTTACGATAAGAGATGAAATACCTGATTTTCCATCACATATTATGCAAATGAAACAATCAAAAATATTTGAAAACAAAAACTTTTTTTAAAGCTATTTTGTTATTAATTGCTATTGAACTTTTCTTGTATTGTCTCAGAAAAAAGGATATGAGAATGAAAGAATACTACTGATAGTATTTTTCTGTTCAAAATCATTCTTTAATACCTTAAATGCTTATTTCATAATAATATACGAACATAACGAAGGCATAACAAAATAATTTTATTTGGGAAAACTTCAAAAATTTTTGAGGAAAAACTCTTATATTTATCTATTTACCAGAATATGTATGAGTAAAATAGGGAAAATAAATTTATAAAATAATGAAATAGAATATTTCAAACAATTTTTTTGAAGATTTTGTTAAGTTTTTAGACCTAATTACAATTTTGAAGAATAGACGTTTTCCTTCTTCATTAAAATTATTGTGCTGATATAACTTTTAATAAATGTATCTTATATTATAATGTGGAACATACATCAAATTATATATGCGTATATTTAAACATTTATTTTTAGGACTCAAAACAAGGACTGGACATTTATCAAGTTCACAAAAGAAAACTTTATATGCAAAATAACAGGTAAGCAATTTTATACCATTTGTCTTTATAATATTTCGGGATAATTATATAAAGAATTCCAATATATATTTTTTAAAATAAAACTTTTTTTACTGAAATTTTGTTATAATTTGCTTGGGAAATTTATCTGTAATATAATTGCTAGTCAAGTATATTCTAAGTGAAAACATGACTGTAACAAAAAGAGCAATAATGGATTGTATCTTTTCAATAATGAAGCTGTGTAAATAATATTTAAAATATTTCGAACTTTTCCTGCTATTTAAACAATTTTGTTTTAAGCTGATGTAATGATACGTATTATTATCCAAATATCCACATTGAATTTTTAAATGAAACTATTTTTAAATTATACAGTTGCTGACTAAATATCTTTCTAAAGGAAAGGAAAATTTCTACGGATTCAAGCAGTTTTATCTAAAATTAATTTTCCGAATTGATCTTTGATTTTTAGTGGAATTTAATTTATTAGTTTTGATTAAGCCTTTTTACAAATGAATGAAATACATTAAGCGAATAAAATGAAACTGTGGCAAAAATGCAATTATTAATATCATTTTAGATATCGAAATGTGTAATGTGTATGATATTTTATATTCATCCGTATATTTTGATAAACGGATTGCATAGTTTTATGTAATTTACTGGTTTTTACTATTAGACAATAAATTGAAAAGTTATTTTGTTTTTCAAAATTTCTGAACATTTTTTCACCCATGTGTTATCAGGTGATATTCTAAAGCATTATAAACTTATATTATATTTGAGTCACGTTATATATACAGTACAATATTTAAGTTAATCGAAAAAATCGCTACAAAGTGAAGGAATAGTTTACATTTGTTTCTTCTTGACTTTGAGTTCATTGAAAAATACACCATTTAATACAAAAGATTAGGAAAAATATTTTCCATTGTTAAAGAACACTTAAATAATTCAGCAGCGAATTCAACATGAAATACTTTATGTATGTTTTGGAGCATTTATATACAAAAATTTGCACTTATATGTATAAATTTACATGGAATGATACTACTACATTAATTATATTTGTATACAAGCAAAAAACAAATCTAGAAGTAATATAAAAAATCTCATTTCATTTATTATTATTATTATTGAATAGTAAACAATTTTATTTCAGAATAGATTTAATTATTGTTTTAGAGCATAATTGAGAACTTACATACCATCATATACCATAATAAATACTGATTGTACCTTTGAAAACACTATGAGAAAATACTGAACTATCATTAAGACTTCGTAAAAAAAAATCGTGTACTCTAAATAAAAACTTTAAAAAAAAGAAAAAAAAATATAGTGTGGATGAGAATAGAAAATATAGATGGATGTTTATGATTTTTATTTCTTTGATTTTATTTTTAATTTCATACAATGTCATTTTATTTTTTCGTAAGAAGCCTAGTCTTCTCCGTTTGTGCTGAAAAATTTCCCCCTTCCAAAAACAATGGTCAGAAATCACAGAAAAAAATTTCTCACAATTTCTTTAGGTATATAACGTTTTTACCACTCTTCAAATCGATTACACCCAATAACAAATCGAAAAAGCTCTCTTGCATAAACTATGTCGAAAGAAAAAGAAGAGCGAGAGCAACCGTTTCTCGATGTCGAGTTTATAAATCTATATACAAAAGGAGATATTCAGAGAAAGCACCTCTCTAAAAGATATTGCTGTCATAACTGGGCGACAACGAGCAATATCGTGGCCGCTCCTGAGAGCTCCCCTATAAATCGACAATCTAGAAATAACGGTTTCCCCCTCCCCCTGGCAGAAGGGGAAAAAGAAACGTTCTGCATTCCCTGCGGGAAGCGGAGTAGGGAATATTTAGTCGACGGGTCTCCCGCCGACAAGTGCGCGTATCGCGGCACGGTGGAGGGTCCGAGACTCGGGAATCTATCCTTATGGTGTTATTTGACGCCGGGAGGCTGCTGCGAGGCGGGGTTGGCAACAATTGGCAAGGGTGGCTCGCGTTGGCGAAAACACAAAGTGCTGAGTTTGAAAAAAACTTAAATATACTCTAGGGTTTTTCTTTGGGAACACAAGGCTTCTTCGTCTTGTATTCAGAATAGAATCTAAACTCTGGAAACGTTTTTTTAATAAGAAAAATACCCTACAAGATTTGAAAAATAAAACAGAATATTTTAATTATCAAACCACAAGCATAGAATTTAATTATTCGTATTTTATTTTACTATTAATCAGTCTGCCCCCCCCCCCAATGTGTTTTCCATATTTCTTTTTCCATGCCTAAATGCTAACTTAATTTAATGTATGAAAAAATATAAGGTGATATTTTAAAACACGACAAGAGGTATACGCATGCAAACTGCATGAATTTACATTAATTATAAAACCTGTTTAAAGCTAAAAAAATTTCTGAATTTGAATCCTATTTTTTTAACGTTTAAGTAGAAAGATCTGATGCTATTTCTATCTGATGTCGAAGATGGTATCAGCGTGGAAACGCTTTTTAGGATAGAAGAATGTCTAACACACACATAAATTTAAGTAAAATTAATAATAAATTTCTTATGAATAAGTTTTTTTTATATAATATTCCGGATCAACTGAAACATCGCTTCATGTTTTATCATTGCTATTCTATCTATTATGTATATCGTTGCACAGTTTTGAAATGAAGTATAAATCAATGTATAACATTGTAATATTTTTAAAAAAAATGCTTAAACATACTTAATACCTTTAAGAAAATCTAACAGTGAGCATATATCTTGAATTTAAAACCTTCATATTTAATGCAAAATTTATTTATTATGAATGTTACAATATCCATATTAACCCATTCACTACCAGGTAAGTTTAGAGCGTCTTGCCCTGGGCGCCAAGATTTTATTTTAAAGAAAACAGGACATTTTGCAAAATATAACAATAGGAAGTTACTGTTATAATATTGCAATAGCATTTACGGTAATTTTTATTGGAAAAAAAAAACACTACGAGATAACTCGTAGCTGGTGTCACTGAATAAGATTTCTGTACTGAGTGTCACTTACGAGTTACCTCGTATTGTTTGATTTTACAATCTCGTCACACCTAATTTCATCTGGTGACTATAAGATGAGTAATGTTATGTCAGATTTTCATACAGATGTGCAATGATCCTCACAGGGAAAAACTTATAAGGCAATGGTAGTTATAAAGAGGTGCAAAGTAATAAAATGGACCTATAAATAATAATTAGCAGACCTCAGGAAAATTATCCCATTGGTACAAGAAAATTGCTCTACCTTACTTCGAAATCTTCCTACACAATGCATACAAGACCTATAACCAAAGAAATCGAAGGAATAAAAAAAAATGGGATGCGTCAATTTAGGGAATAAGTTATTTATGCATTTGTTTGATGGCAACGGCAGCAATGCAGGAGAAATCAGCAATTATAATACAAATACAACTGATTTTCATCACTTCGAACATCTTCCTCCCACAGAAAAAAATTCATGCCTGTCAAATGTGTAAAAAACAAAAAAAAAAAAACAAAAAAAAAACAGCAAGTAGATGAATTATTTTAGGAGAGACTAATGTGTGGGGGTCCCAACAACCCAACACTTTACGTTGATCCTTACTTTAAAGTTCATCATACACACAACAACAATAAAAATATTTTTTTAATTTTCGGAATACATTCACACACACACACACACACACACACACACACACACACACACACACATATATATATATATATATAAAATTCCCGAAATACAGGAAAAGAAGTTTTTTCTAATACATTTAAATTTGAAATTACGAAATAAAACAACACAATTGTTGATTTGTATAAAATAATTTTAAAGTATTTTTAAAAAGTACATATTATACAGTATAAATATTTTACAGAAGTTAAAAGTTCTGTATTAAATAATACATTCATACACAATCCTACGCATCTCATCTTCCCAATAGTGGACCTTAATTTCTGAACACATGTGTAGCAAGGCCACGTGTTAAGCGAAATATATGGAGGGCTGGCAACAGGTGCGATTGGTCTATTGTCCACTTAAAGGAATAAAACAATAAAAGTATCTGTTCCTCTGAGGAACCGGAAAACACAAAGAAGGGGTAGCAGGCAGATTGTCATCAAAGAGGCTAAGTTACAGGGGAAACACGCAAACTCTTGTAAACTTCAGTCTGTTTATTACAAGCTTGCACATAATAGTGAGTGTTCGAATTGTCGAGAGTTCTTCTTCGAAGAAAAACTTCGAATTATAGTGCATTGTAGTCTAGCCCCAGCCACAGATTTTACTTCAAAATATTGAGTGTACCAAAACGTATTGTTTTAGTTCGAAATATCAAGAGTTTTTCTAGGGACTGAGCATATACTTCGAATTATCGAGAGGTTCGTATTATCGAAGGTTTGAATTATCGAGAGTCGACTGTAATTATGTATTATGTAGTAATCTAATAATTTAAGTTATAATTTTTTAATAAAAATTGATAATTAATATGGTTTTAATACTATATAAATTTTTCATTTGCCTTTCTGATAATTCCTAACTAAAATGGAGATATATAATTAATCTAAAATTTCAGCACACACTACAGGATATATCGCAGAAGGCAGTTTTGGTACACACGCTTACTGCGTAATATGTCGTAGTTGGTAGTCAATGGGTTAAAGACGACACCCTTAAAACTACCATTAAAAATGACAAACATGTTTGAGCACTGAGCTAAAAGTTTTCGAAAAACATTTCGAAATAATTCAATTTCAATTTCAATTCGAATAGTAATTGGACATATATATATATAGTTACAATTAACAGTCCTTAGAAATTTTGGTCATTTAATTAACAAGTACTTTTTCATTTAAATGTGAAATGAAATGCATATGAATTTAAATTTTTAACAAATTCTATGTGGAAAAAGCGCTTATTAGAACAGAAATAAAGAGTATATTTAAAAATGCCGCTTCCTGCACTTCAATGAAGTGAGATAAGGTTTTTACTGTAGAGTATTAATTCGTTTGAAAAAAAGTTGTTTTTTGCGTTTAACTATTCTCTATATCATTAGGAAAATATTACCTTACATTAATTTAATTCGCGTAAAGATAATCTGGTTGTGATTTTAACGTGAGGTAGCATGTTAAGCACAAAAGAAAAACAACTTAAAAGTTCTTTTTAGAAAACTAAGTTCTACTAATTTCTACTACTCTTTTTTTGAGGAAATATAGAGTAACCAGAAATAAAAATTTGAATTTTGAAATCACATAACTTGTGCAAATTCTATGTGGTAGCTCTTGCATGTTAAAAATATTCTAAATTTTATGACTCAGATTTAGTGAAAATGAGATTATAAAAAATAAAATTCCGGATTATGCTTCACAAAAATCTAATTATTGATTTTTGAAAAAAATATATAAAAAACTACATCTTCAGCAGAGAAAGTGTTTGATAAAAATTCTATTAACTGATCAAATATATACAGATATGTTTTGTTCTATTATTACATTTCCAATATTCTAAAGAATTTCCCCCTTTTAATATGGAAAAAAACACATAATAAAATTGTATATCATGAATATGAATGAACTTTTCGCACAGCATGGAAAATTGTTTCGATGAAAATTTACAACGAGATCCAATAGAATATTTATAACTTACAGACTAATTTTCATCAATTTCTGTTTTGTCAACCAAAAGGAATTATCAGTCAACAATTTTATTTTAAAAAAAGTTGAACATTTTCAAAATTTTATTTTTAACTGAAAATTAGAAATACAGCTGTTTTCCGGATTAAAAAAATTTATAGACTGAAAATCAAATTTTTTCAAGTATTTTATATTCATATTCAAATCATATTTAATTGAATAGTTGACGCGGAAAATTTAATGCTCAATGTGGATTTTAACCTTCGTTCAGCTCATTAGGAAATTATAAATCTCGATCATGAAGTTTATCAGAAAGAGTCGTAATTCAAAACAGAATGTGGAGGAATCCGATTTTCTACATTCGTTGAATTCATGAGTACGCTGAAAATTCAGTAATATAAAATAAATTAGAGTAAATTTAATCTATTGAGTCTCATCAAATTTATCAAACTATTTAAGCAAGTTGAATCAGTATTCATTTAGCTTGGAATACATCTCTAATTTCTATGAATTCTACAAATCAAGTTAGATAATCATAGAAATGGCTTAGAATTTTAATAACTGTTCTAATCTAAAGAGTGTTTAAAAATAATAAACAGCAAATCAACATTCAGTTTGTCTCCAAATTTTCATCATATTCATTGTGAATATAATTTCAAATGATTACTTGCTTCATTAAAACATTAGCCTTGACGGTATTTTATGTAAAACGTTTATTATACTACAGTGATTACTGTTGAGAAATGTATTGCATTCGTTGTAAGTAAAAACTCACTTTGAAATGAATAATTAATATGAAATCATAGGCTGAAGATACGTATATGACAATGAATCAAATGATTCTCAAGTTTCTCGGTAACACAGGCAGAAATCAACGATTTGGTCTGGGCAAAATTACTTCCTTTTCATGTACATTGAGTAGACGTAATGATCATTATAATAGATTATTAGATTTCCATGAATGCGTTTCAGAATAAGTTTTACTAATTTAAACTTTTATCACCATTATTGCAATATAAAACACAAATGGAAAAACACTGTAATATTATTACAATGCTACACATTGCAGTAAAATTTATTTTAAATTTATAAATATTTTACATGAATTACAAATTTTTAAATATATTTTACATGAAGTATATATTATTCATATATGTAACGGAGGGAAACAATAAAAGGAAGAAAACCTTAAATTACACATAATAAAATTTTATTTTAAGTCTTAATAATGAGAAAATCTCTCTATTAAATAACAGTAGCATAAAATGTCTTTTGGCTTAGAAAAACTGTAGCTTCATGTATATAAAAGTGCGAGGCTATGTTGGATTTTTTAATATCATGCTTTTTGTGAAAGGACCTTGGGTTCGATCAGTAGAGCACACAAACATTTTTCAAGGAGGGGGGGGGGTCCGTGGTCGAAAGTCCCCCAACTCGTATCATACCTCAAGGCAACACCAATTGATTCTTTTAATTTTGTCGATTTTGTTGACAAAAAAGTAAAAAATAAATTATTAAATTAATAAATAGCATTAATTAATAAAATGCATTTTTAACAACAAGTATTTAATTAAATTTTACGTTATATATATATATATATATATATATATTGGAAAACTAGCTATAACCTTGTCTTTTTTTAATAACTGCTCAAAATTATACGAGATCGATAAAAATGATTTCAAAATTAAATAAATGTTAAAATTTTTAAAAAACTTATTCAGTATTAAATCAAATGACTGAATCATAAGTAAGGGAAATAATCATTTTTTAATGTCCTCTAGATGGATACTCCCCCCCCCCCTCCAATGGGGTTGCAGATTAGTATTTACCATTGCATAGAACTTTCTCCAGGACCTGGTATCACTTTTTAGTGTAGCACCATATAGGTAGTATTCTAATTTCCGCAAGAAATTTTAACTCTCAGTTTCCTCCCTTGAGGAATGCACCTGAGCTATGACGATGAGAACCTGTACTAGGAATTTAATTTTTCCGAGAGCACCCAAGCCAAACAGGCACTCTAGGGATATTCAGCATGCCGTGTAATCATATGGCCTGGACCCTGGCGACTTTCTGCGTCATGAATATGATGAACTGCAGAACCCGCAACCTTAGGTGTACAAGACCAGCGCCAAATCAACTACGCGAACTAGCCGGCTAGATTGATATTATTGAGTTGTGTTTAATAGATGATTAAATTTTCTAAGATAAATTACCCAGTTAGCTTTTGCTAATTCATGACTGTTAAGATTAGTTTTTAAATGTATCGAATTGGTTGGGTTGATTTTAAAAAAATAAACAAAGGAGGAAATACAATAACATGGCCTTAATCGTTTTTATTTATTAATTTCTTGATAATTGAAATTAGTCCCTGCCTGCTCTTATGTTGCTTCTAAGTACAGCATTACCAAAACAATGAGTCAAAATTTCTTGCTTATGATTATTATTATAATATCAATAATACTTTATCATTTATTTTTTTCATTATTTTAATGCATACATATTCGTTTTTAATGCAGTCTTTACAAATTATAAAAAAAATTTTAAAAAAAACTCTTGTTAAATACTTATTTAATTTTCAAATGATTTATATATTTGTTTTTATGCTTAAAAAAACAGTATTGTTTGAATTAGTATTGTTTCTTTTGAATTTCTGTTTTTGTACTTAAAAATGACACTATAAGAACTTTAAAAGAATGCGTTCAGTTGAAAATTTGTACGATGCCACTTCACACGAATAATGCGCTTAAAGTTTTACTCGTCAACCCTGTTAATATATGAAATATATTTTACAATTAAAAAATATTTTACAAAAATATATGTATTTGAAAAGATTCAATTGAAACTGATACGTCTTGTGTGTTTGTAATTCCAATACTATTTGGTTTTAGAAAGGAAGTACATAACACTTACACATATCTCTAAACAGAAATGTCACTCGATAAGTAAATTTTATGGTGAACTGAATTTAGAGTTTTGTAGTCGAACTTCTGGTCCTCTTTCTAAATAACATGTTACCAAAGTAAACTGTAACTGTTTCGCTAAATCTACGTTTCACCCGGAACAGCAAAATCAGAAAAGACAGCATAAAGGGAAAAACAACATTTTACATCTGGGTAAAGTCAACCGCGGCTCTTCTAGATATGTGGATGTTTTTGAAATATTTCGGCTGAAGCAAGTTTGACAAAATTCGAGTGGAAAAATAAATTCTTGAACCTTGAAAACATTTTCAAAGAAACTGGTCTTCTATAAGAAAACTACTCCCTAATCCGAAAGTCTGTTTTCATGTGCAAACCATTTTCATTTTTTATAAATATGAAAATGTTTCTTATGTGAAAACTAAATTTTTGGTAAGAATTCCGGAAAAAGAAAACGTGAACATACAATGAATCCTCTTGCTTCCGTAAAATTGTAAAATGTGCAGTTATCTTAAAAAATTAAACAATACTATTTAATTCAATTCTTGATTCTTTTAAGTCAATATATATGTAGGCACTGTATCAGAGATTTGAGCTTTAAATACAAAATACTAGTTATTTTACTATCATAAATGGGAAATAATCTTGAATGAAGAGCAACTTTGTGTTATTTTTAAATAATAACAATATTTTGATTATTTTTCACCCGAATGCATGTACCGTAAAATCCGGCGTATAACGTGCACATATACTTTCAAGCTGCAATTTTTAATTTTTAGGTGTATTCATGTGTAACGCGTACTCCCTCTTTTACACAGAAACCTGAAATGTACGTGCGCAATGCTCTTATGCCTTGAAGTGATTTACTCGAGGTATTATTCCAAGCTCTAGAAAAATATAATATGCTTCTAGGATCACAATCCTTTAAGTTCATACGGAATGCCATTTCTTTTAAATAAACAGAATTTCAATGTACGCAGAAGTCTACCTTTTTTTTTGTGCTCATCTTTATTAATTTTAATTTTTAAAGCTCTTACATTTATACCCCGTGTATAACGCGCACCTGTAAACTTCGATATTACTTTTTGTGTTGAAAGTGCACGTTATATGCCGGATCTTTTGGGGGGTATACAGCTTTAAATGAGTGACTGAATATTTATGCACGTCGCACTGAAGCAAAATGGAGCTTTTTGGCGGCAGACCTCGTATTTTTGAACCACAGTCAAGTGACGAGGATATCCCCTGAGCGGTATCTTAACTATCTCAACACGCCAATGTGAGGACTTTGAACCACGGCAGATTTAATATGCATCAGTCCCTCTACATAATGGATCTTAGGTGGCATCAGGACTCAAGCCGGTGACACTTCGACACCGGCCATGAATTTCTGACTAATACCACTCGATCTGTATATATATAAGCATATTAACTGTGTCATAAAGTAACATATCATTAATAAATACTTTTTAATTATTAATCCGCATTAAAAATTTCAAAGAAAATAGAATTACATATTCAATGTGTTTCAATTGACATTAAAATATAAGAATTCACTAGAAGAATGACTAGATTACCCTGATTATTTGTAATGTAACACATGAAGTTCTTTTGTGTATATTACATGAATAAACTAAACATCTAAAATTCTTGTCCCTTTCTTTGTTTCTCAGTTAATGTCTGAAAACATACCTTTAAATGAATTCATTACTGCACGATTGCAAGGCAATTTAAAAATGATTTACTCGACTTACTCTATCTCACTAGTCTTAAGGTCTATCAATAATAAAAACTGCATTTTATTATGTTTCATATGAAATATCTCAATTTATAATTTCTGAATATAAAACAAAGATAGATCTGGCTTTTTTTTCATGTTTCTAAGAAAGAACACATAATTTTATTACCACTTCTTTAGATCCACATAAACACAAAACGAAGCGAATTATAATAAATTGCTTTTATGCATAACTGTGCTGTAAAACAAAGAATTAATATAATCCCAAATAAAAGTATTCATCTAGTGTTAAGCACCTTGAAATAAGGCTTTAACAATGTTGAAAGACTATTTAGTTACTGACGACTTTTGTGACTCAATATTTCCTTGCATATTTAAAATATTTCATTGTGTTCATAATAACTTCGTATGCAGAAAAAAAATTGTAGTTCAGTAAAATTAATTTTTATTCAATTAATTCTAAGTTTTTTAACGTCATTGTATAAAAACATTCAAATCCTTTCAGAAATTTTTTAAAAAATTTAAATATTGATGTTTTTTTTTAATTTGTTTTTCCTTATAATTCGCAGAAAATCAAAAAATTGTTTATATACTTTTTGGACAATGTTTAAAATTTTCCAATGTCGGCAAAAAGTATTTTACACCTTACACAAGTAATTTTAGCAGTTTTCAAAGAAAATCAATGCTGAAAAGTTAGGTTCTTTTGTGAAGAATTAGCTAAGCGTCAAGAGAAGAAGTAAATCTCAAGCTTATTGCTTGGTAAATAAAACAGAGCTGTTATTCCATTGTATTTTTAAATGTTGCAACAAAATTTAAGTAAATATATCGAAATATATATATATATAATGCAGAATATTAAATATATTCTGAAAAGTCAATCAAATGTAAATTTATATTATAATTTAAAGCTTTTTAGAGCTTTTATTCACTAAAATGACTCATTTTATTGTGCATTTACCCACAGGAATTTTTCAAGGGAGGGGGGGGGGCAGGGTCGGAAGTCTACCAATCTCGTATCATGCTCCAATACGCCGCCCAATATATCCTTTTGATTTTGTCAATTTTCCGGAACAAAAATAGTAAAAAACAACTTATTATTGAACAAATAATTCGCATTAATTAATAAAATTAATTATTAATAACAACACATACTTAATTACATTTTACGTACTTTATACATAGGATTATAATCAATCGGGGTAGGGGGGAATCAAGGACTTGGGGGTGGACCCTCCCCCCATCTGTTTGCGCCACTGGCGTTTACTGAAAACGTATTTTGTATACATATATGAAAATTCAGTATTATTTTTAAAAGCTGATGCAGCGTAGTACTGAATAATTTCACACGAAACAGCATGTCAGAATTAAAAGAGCGTATTTCTGTCTTAAATTTCTCCTTAAATACTTATAATAAAAAAATTTGGAGAATCCATTTTTAGTCTCAACATATGTTGTTAAATATTTTGTCAGCAATATCATTCAATATTTTTTTTTTTTTTATTTTGTCAAAATAAAAAAAAAAAAAAAAAAAAAAAAAAATATCATTCAATATTTCAACATTTCTTTATTATTTATTTTATATAAACAAGATAAATAAGCCTAAGGACATTTTGCGATATACTTACAAATTGTTTATAATTATTAGATTTTTGTCTTCTAACATATTAAATGAAATGAAATTCCGAATCGGTTAAAATTAAAATGTCATTGCCAGATCAAGATAGAGACAAATTTTGCAAAATCTTTACAAATACGTGAGTTCGAATAAATTGTATCATATTTCGATCATCTACTTAAAGAGAAAAAAATAATTCAAGATAGCGTCAAAGCTATCTTGGTGCGATAAGTACAATACCTTGTTATCATAATTACGTGCTTCAAATGGCTTTAAGTGATCACATAAACTTCACGCAATGATTGATCCGAAATCGTTTCCTGCAATTGAATTTACGTTTTAAAGGTCACATTAGAAATAGATTGCTTCAAAATGCCATGTAGCAGCAAAATGTTGCGAGAAGGTAGCCTTTCATTACATATTTTTAAGACAAAATACAAAATATAGCAAAATAGTTGTTAAGTATGTTTTTATTATTGGACACAATTTCTTTCAACCAGTTTTGCTGGTTGTGTAGTTTTTTCTACTCCACCTTGAATTATTTGTATAGATATGCATGCCGAATAAAAATTCCATTTTCAGATATCTGTCGAAAACAAATTAAATTCCGCGACTTAATTCGATGAAATACGGAAAGTATCCAATGAGCTAAAGTATTCGTGAATCTGTTGGCAACTGTTTAAATTTGGGAATCGAATTTAAACATTTAAAAAAAATAAGAGGTAAATAACATAGGGCTTTTCTTATTTCTATCTAATTGTCGTATCATAATAATTCTATGTAATAAATAATATATTTTTGACATCTGATATAATTGCGGAAATTGTTTAATATCTTTACGTATGAATGGTTAAATAATTTTGAATTTATTCACTTGGATATAATTACAATCCATGATATTTTAAATTGTATGTTAAAACGCTATTGTAATTACTAGATTTCAAAGTTTTACTTTTTAAATCTTTAAGGGATAAACCAAGTCAACATAATTTTGTTGGAAAAGAAACTGGTCTCTAACAACACTTTTATTTGTAAAACAGAAAAAGTAACGATGAACAGGGACGTTTTTAGACTCTTTAAGACCTTGGGCCTAGAGAAATTTTAAGATTTTTTAAGGCCCGGGCCCCTATGCAAAAGTAGGCCCTACCTGAAATCTTTAAAAGTAGACAGTATATAGCATGCATTGTCAAATACTCGTTTAAACAGTCATTTGAAACAAATAAATGTGCACGACTCACAATCTCAAAAACCTAGGCACAAACTGGTTCGACCGATGGCCGCATTTCGACTAAATGAGTTGAAGGATTGTTTAAGGTATTAGGTCTAGTCCTAGGCGTGGACAACGGTCATCACTTAATAATACAGACTGGCCACTTTTGCCCATTGATATGCTGTTTTTTGGAGAACAATATTTGATCAATAAAATTATCCGAATCATGACCTTATTAAGACAGATTCAAAAATGTGGCCTATGATTTTGGCCTTCCCTGATGATGAATAAAAGTAAAAAAAAGACCAGTCATAAAGTAAAGCTAGTTTTTCATATTAAAATCTTTTTGTAATACACTCTATAGTTATCTGCAAAAGCAATAACTTTATTAGAATTATACTAGAAAAAAATTATAACGCATATATGTCACATAAAAAAATTATACGTGGATATAATTTTAATTGGGATGAACTACTAGAGAAAAATTAGACTTTTATTTTAGAATACCAATTTTATAACAATGTACGTGGGAAAAAACACAGTACTAAAGTTCTTTAAATTTGCTTTAATACTGAATTTTAACACCTCATTATTTTAAAAAAAGGGGGCTTAAAATTATTTAAAACTATTATAACCACCTTTTGAGCATATTATAATTCAAAATATAGGAAACTGTTCTGAAAAGAAAAGAAATCTATTTTAAACAACAACATCTTTCTCTCTCTCTCCGTTGTATTTTATTCTATAATAATAATAAAGAAACATTTGTAAAGTTTTGTCTATGAAATAATGTATTAAAATACATGATGAAGGGAAAATATAAAATACCTAATAAGATTACTTTCAAGAGACAAAAATATCAACAATAATAACTGAGTATATCCCAGTTCTCAAAAAGTCTATTAAATTATCAAAAGTCTAAAAATATGTTTCAGTATATTTAACATTAATTTTAAAAAAATGCATAAGAATATACCTGTTTACAAAAACGTACATAAAACTACAGAATTGAATTCATCTACCTATTATGTACATTCAACTATATTCAATATAAAACGCAAATAAGGGATTTAAAGGATTAACTGCGTTTCCAATAGAAAGTCCATTAAATATGCCTTGAAATGTTCTTCCGGCAAAGAAAGTTCACGGAAAAGAAAGAGATTCCACCCACATCTAGTTGGCGGGACTTCTCAACAAAAGCAATGATTTCTTCCATTGGTGTTGCAACTCGTTTATCCTTTTGATTGACCAAAACCTCATAAATGAGCTATTGACAACGCAGTGAATGTCGAGTAACGAACTATCAACGCAATTAGAGCAGAGACTTGGTAATGATCAAATAAAGTTAAGAGGTTCTCTTCTCCTTACCAACCAAAACGAAATATAAAGAGAAGGATTAAAGTGTTTTCGACATTTGAAATAAATTTGAAGTCGTTGTATATTAATAACAAGTTAGAATTTATCAAAAATATTTATTTTGAAATTTGGCATGTTATCATTTTAATTTCTGACTGTTTAGTTGAGTTTTTTAGGTCTTAAAGTATTTATGTTAGTATCACAATTCATCTTTTTATTATAGTTAATTTATTTTGTAATGTTTTCTTTTGAAGTAAAGTGATATTTTATATAAATTTTTACATGAATTTTAGAGAGAAAAAAGAATGCTTGCAAGGCTCGAAGAATTAAATAATTTTGCATTTATTTTGAATTTGTCTAAAAAAAAATTATTAAAAATTTTTTAATATATTTGTTTGTTTACCTCTTTGATGATTTAAGCTTTAAAACATTTTGAAAACAACAAACAGTGTAAAAAATATATGAATATTAACAAGTGAAAAAAAGAAGGAAATAAGAAGTGACTAAGTTACACTACATTGACTTTGACGAACACATATGTTCACACATAATTAAATATTAATAAATACTATTCTATTTAATAAGTATACGTTAAGTTAATTTTTAAATTATTATTTTTTTATTATTTCTATCTGTCAATTTTCTTACGTTCATTTTTATAAATTTTCTAAATAGCAGAGAAATAATTTTATGATTTAGGTTGCAAGGGTCTTTTAAAAAACATAAAATCTTAAGAGTTTATTTAAGGATTCTATTACATTACTTAGTTCATTGCTTAAATTATCACATATTTGAAAAATGTTTTAATTGAAACTATTTATTTTACTGTTTTCATTTCTTTTGATAAGTATAATTGCTTTAAATTCAAGTTAAATTTAGAAAAATTCATACTTCTTAAAATATAACATGAAAACCATATTATACCTGGAATAAATTTACCAACTGAGTTAAAATAAATGATTTGTCTCTAGTTATAGTT
Organism: Trichonephila clavata; assembly: GCA_019973975.1. NCBI lineage: Eukaryota > Metazoa > Arthropoda > Arachnida > Araneae > Nephilidae > Trichonephila > Trichonephila clavata. The sequence continues at coordinate 145,450 of BMAO01035412.1, read as the reverse complement.
TTTATCTTCTGTCTGAATTTCCCATTCAAAGCTTTAAATTCATAAAAAAGCTAAAGCTTAAATTTAGTAAAACTTCTAATTAAACAAATTACTGTATTGCATTATTTTTCACTGAATTACTGAATTGTATTATTTTTCATTGAATTACTGAATTGTATTACTTTTCATTAAAATAAGCAAAGTCGAATGTATTTCTTTTTAAATGGTTTGTCTATTGTGCGTGTATGTTAAGACTCCTGCTCATTCTAATATGGATATGTATTATGTTTTTATATGTAAGTTGCTTTGTCTCTCTTTATGCTTTAATTCCTATAAAATCTTTAAATACACAAAGAAAATTTTTTTGTAAAATCACGCAAGGATCTAATTCATTCATACTGCGTCATCTTTTTTTTTTATTGTTCAAATGATTTTAAGAAATGTAGATTTTTTTCTTCATATATTCTTTCTTAATATTATTCAAAATTTTACTATTTTCACGTGCCACTTACAATGATTTCCGCTACATTTTTTAATCTCTCTTTTCTTAAAAACATTATTTTCTTACTCTTTTTTTCTTAAAAGCATTAAAAAATTTTTTTTCAAGCAAATTCTCTTGATTTTTGTTTAAATGAAATCAGTAACATTTTAAATTCACTAAAAACATCCATTTGCAAAACTTCTCAAAGCATACGTTACATACTACATAGTATTAACTGTTTTTATTGTATAAGTAGTTACTTCGCATTGAAACAGATTTCTTTTTTAAACAGTTTTATTTTATTCTACTTATGTTCCAACCCATACTAGTGCTCTTATGGCATTTGTAATGTTTTTATATATGATGTCTTCTCATGATCTTGGCGAAAAAGCATTGGCGCTCCATGAGAGGATTACCGTGAAAGAACACGCACCGCGAAATCCTGGTGAAGCAACCCTACAAATGGGGGCGAATTGATAGGAAAGAATTGAAGGGCTCTAGGGAAACACGGATGGGGAAATGGCAGAGTAAAAAAGGGGAAAACGGGAGCAGGGTAGAATAAATACTCGAAGACCCTATAGATGTCTCGAACGCTCGCCGAATACCAAATAACGTCAAGTGATTTTCTCTACCTTCAAGAACTGCCTAGCTTCTTGTTTGCAGAAAAACCGCTTAATGTTTTTTCAAACTGTAACCTTTTTATTTTTTATTTCCCCTCTCCTTCTCTCCCTCTGTTATTATTTTTTTTTATTATCGTCGCTTAGTAGAAGGCAATTTAAGAGGGTAGTTTAGGGAGACGAATGGATAAGGCGTGATAAGTGACAACGAGCTCTTTAAAAGGGCTACTCCTTACCAGATCTTAACAAGCGAATTGCTTTTATCAGTCATACTTGGTTCGTGTAAATGGATAATTGATAAGTTGACTTGCGTGTTCGAGAAAACTGAAAAGGTTAGCCGCGACTCGGGCATTTAAGAGCTGAAGAGAAAGTAAATTGCCTCTCTTTTTCTTTTGGCTTTATCGCTTTGAGATTGAAATGTCTTCGTTCAGTTACCTAGTATTATCGTACTCAGTCTGTTCTTGATAACAGTGTTGCAACATTTTACATTAGGCTTATCGTGATTCCTCTTTAGTCTTCTTCTTTTTTTTTATCCCCTATTGAGTGAAACTAGTCTTATTGACAGCTTAAGTAGAGATAGCGAAAGGTTAGATTTGTTTATGGCTTTAGTTGATTTTATAATAGGACTACATACGAGTGTATAAATAAGTGAATTATTTTAAATAAGTTGAAAAGGAACTTTTAATCAAAATTTAAGTATAAGAATAAAACTATTTTTCCTTAATGTTAAAAAGTAAGATTCAAATTCAGAATAACCTTTTCAAGTAGAAAAAAAACTGTAATATTAATATTCCCATTACTTTGTTTAAAACAGATTATTCATTTCTCATTATTGGTACAAAGCATATTTTATATTTTGTCTATTATACTGATGCTAAATACATATAAAATATAAAATATCTTTTTTAAAATAAAGAGGGTCCAACCTCCCAATAGTTCGCAACTTGTTTTTAACAAGATTGTTAATACATAGTATGATTCAACTAATATAAATGATTAAAATTCAGCTTATATCATTGTAGAAGTCATAATAACGTGAATTTTTATAAATATCAAAACATTTTTCTATCTAAAAAATAAATTCTGAGTTTGGGGTACTTTTAATACTAGACGAAGGCAGTTGTAAGATTTTTTTTCTCTAATTTCTCGAATACTTTTCGGGAAAACTATTTTACGTGTCGCATTTTAAGTATAAATTCCCCAGAAATGAAGCTGGGAAATTCCTCATCCATAATGAAAGATTAAATTTCATTATATTTATAGAAATAAAATGAAGGAAGAACTAAAACTTAATTTACGACGTAAATGTATGAGAAAATGGATTTGTTTTTTACATTTCTAAAATTAAAGGAATGATAAGTAATATTTATATCAAACATAATAATTCTAAAAATCGTTATAGTGTCACAAACTGATACGCTCTGAGCAGCCGAACGGTTAGAGCAATGCTTTTTACGTGACAATAGTTTATTGTTTTCGCTACTTTTTTCAAATAGTATTTATATTATTTGTTAAAACACGATAATATATATTAATATTGGTTTCCTGGGCGCACTTAAAAATCTTTGTAATTGATGAAATTCTCAATGAAAAAAATAATAACGAGCGCCTTAAGTATTTTATGATAGGGAAACATAAGAACTAATTTAAAACATATGTTTAGTTAAAAAAAAGTGCAAAATGGTTGCTTCTAGTTACCCAGTAAGCAAAATTTTGAGTTTATATTTCGGATTAGTAAGTAATTTTACTGCACACACACACACAAAATTTGATGCTACAGCTTAATTATTAACAAACTTCATCGGAAAATTACATTACATTCTTGACACAGAATAGCGACAGGTATTATTATTAAAAATTCAGTCTGTTAATTAAAATTCTTAGTATTTATGAGCAAAGTGTATTCTTAAAAAGCATGAAATGGCCTTTAAATTTTTTTAAACATACATTTTAAGACTAAAATAATATGAGATGGAGTATTAACTGCATTTAGTTACATTACTGATTTAGAATGTTTATTTCTACGTTTTAATTATATAAAAAAGAGATTTTAAAAACCCAATTTATTATTATTTTTTTTTGCGTTAGAAGCATTAATATCTTTAAAGTGATATTTCGATCCTTTAAATTTAGTTTGCGTTTATTTTTACTCAAAGTAAATGTTCAATCCCTGGAAAAATAAAATAGAGTAGAAAAGTTCATAGTTCATACAACTTTAAATTGCTCAGAAAATAAAAAATTCATTTATACCTATGCAAAAATCCTTATTTCTTTCAGTTGCTTCAGTTAAATCGTTGGTCAAATGCTTTGAATTACTGTTCGAGATCTTTTGCACTTCTGCAGTTTTTTCCCTATTCAGGGATAAGTCTTCCATTTTCGAAGAACTGCTGTCTGGAGAGCCACGATGGACCAATTACAATCCTGACATGAGGTGAGGGATCTTATTCTCTCCGGATTCCAACATGCCCGTGGGAATAGACGAACCACAGGAGGGAGGGAGGGAGGAAATAAAAACCCTAAAGAAAAGTATCTCTGATTCTTTCTTTGTAATCAGATACCCTACAGTCTCCCTGAGAGAGTGTATCTTCCTACGGTCTTCCTTCTTCAAGAACACGGAGGATTTCTAAGCTCACTCTCTTTTCCTACATGGTATCGCGGAAAGGAAAGAATGGAAACTGTGGGATGGGGAAATAAGAGAAAGAAATAGGGGAAAAAATAAGTATTAACAGAGAGGGTGGAGTTAGACGACAGAGGAAGAAAGAGCAAAAACGTCTACGAAAGGAGCAGGTGTATTATTTATTTTTTCTTGAATGTTATTATGGTGGAAATCTTTTTGAAAGTGCTGTTAAGTTGCGAGAGAAGACAGGGATTTTGAAATCTTTTTATTTTAGGTTGTTTTTTAGAGTGGTGTAAGTACATAAATAGCGAGATTGCAATGTGATCACAATTTTTCCCCCTCTTAGCGAGATCGCAATTTAATACATCTCTTATTCGATCGTGTTTACAGGAAGAATAATAATAATTCCACATAGAACAAAATCAGAAAGGATGGGATTGAAAACAAAATAGCTTGTGCGATATTATCTTACGAGAATTGTATATCATAGTTACATTTACCTTTCACAAACCCCAAAAAGTAAACAAAAAATCCAGCATCAGGATTCCATTAACGAGATTAATCAGTGATTGCATATTGGAAGAAAAATTAACCGAATATTCTTACGAAAATAAGTAATGCAATTTGATATGAAGAAGATCTGTTTACCTTTGTAGAAAAACATGTGTATTCATGTCTCCTTTACTTTGTCCATTAAGTCGAATTACAATAACATTTTTTCCTTGCTCATTTTGGTTATGTGTAGTTTTTTTTTGATGAACCGAATGGCTCAACAGGATCATGAAGTGCGTCCTAACTTGACTTCGTTTGAATGGATTAGAAAACAATTTTTAAACTTAACTTAAATTTATATATAATGTTATTTCAGCTTAATTTTTATTAAGTAAATATAAAACATTTGCTTATTTAGGTAAAAAGAAAATTGGATAGATATATTGTACACTTTTGTTAAGAAAAAGTTTTTTCCATCGAACTTAAACTGTCTTCATTTCATCAAATGAAACTAAACTGTATTCTGAGAAAGGCAATTGAGTTCAAACTTTAAAATATACTCTAAAATCACAGCCATTATAATCTACTTTATATTACAAATTATAGAGGAAGAAATATCAGTTTTATGATGACCACCAAGAAAGTTTACCCTCTACATGAGACACATAGTTGAGCTACAAAAAAAAATTAAGAGAAAATTAAAATAAGGCTCGAAAGTTTCAAGTTAATAACCGTGGAAAGTGTTAAAACCCCTGTGCCATTTTACTCTGATGAATTCAAAATTTATATGGTAAATTTTGATTGAGTAATTCGCTATTATAACTTTATCCATATCTTTAGAGAACCAGACATATAAGTTTTATCAAAATTCAAAGAATCGGTGTACTAGCCAACTGATACGTATGACGGAGGATAGCATTACAAAGGATGAATTTCCTTGCTAAGTCTATGGGTACTCGCCGTAGAGCCAGAACCAAACTCAGATGGATTGACTGCATCGAAGGAGATTAAGATATTCTAAAGAACAAAATAATTGGAGGAAATTTTTTCACGAAAGATTGATTTGAAGAAAACTTCTTGAGAAGGTCAGGGTCTACTCAGCGCTATCGAGTCGCTGAAGAAGAATAAGTTATTATATAGTGGTTAAGGTATAACTATTAAAAAAATGAATCTTTTTAGCTTCTAATGTGCACAAAATAATATGTAACAAACATTATACTTATTAAATGTTACTTCAAAAAAGTTTACTTATATTTTAAATTCATTTTAAAAGCCCCTGGTGTTTTATTAAAATCTGGAGAATCAATATAATGGCCATCTGATTACGAATGAAGGTGGATAGCAGTACAAAACGAATTTTTCAGGCAATGCTATGAGTACTCACCCTAAAGACAAATCATAACTCAGAAGGATAGACTGCATCCAGTGACGCACACGGGGGGGGGGGGTAGCCGGGTCCCCCATAGCCCTTGATTTTCTTTTTGATTGATTATATTTCTATGTATATAGTACGTAAAATTTAATTTAATATGTTATTAATAATTAGTTTTATAAATTAATGCTAATTATTTAATCAATAATTAATTTTTTACTGTTTTTTGTTCCCCAAAATCGTCGAAATCAAAAGCATAGTTTGGGCGGAATAGAATGGTGGACTTTCAACCCTGAACCTCCCCCCTCCCTTTGAAAAATTCCTCTGTGCGCTACTGACTGCATCGAAAGAGATATAGATATATTTAGGAAAGAAAAAACAATTGGAGAAATGTTTCTAACAAAAGACAGACATCGAGGAAGCTTCTTCAGAAGGCCAGAGAGGACTTGAAGCTATCAAAATACTGAAGAAGAATACTTTATTATAAAATATTTAACCATTAAAAACTAGAATCTTTTCATCTATAAATGTGCATAAAATATAAAGAAACAAACATTAAACTAATTATATGTTTTATTCACTTCAAAATTTTTTTCTTATAATTTAAAACCATTCAGTTGAACTATGGAAGACTAATTTTTGTCCTGGTGTCCTTTTTTTCGATATTGTGAATAAAAGCATGGGTGAAGGTTGAAATCCTGGTGCAAATTTTTATTCTAGCAAAAGAATTTCCATGCTGTAGGTTGAGAGTCATTCCTTGTTTCGAAGCAAATGCATCAATATTTAAAGCTCTTTTACAGACAATTGATTACTTAGTTGTCAAGACAGAAGTGGAATCGACAGTCGCTTTTCCGCTTCGTGACAACAGAGCGTTTAGTGTGACGGGTTCTCTCTTCTAAGGTTTCAGGTTTCAGTGGATCGCTCTTTGCTATGACTTCCACAGTTATTTATTTACTACTATTTTCTTTACATTTTCGTATGGAAAAAAAAGTGAGGGGGAAAAATCACTAGATGCTCTTCCCATATAAACATTGAAACCATTGCCATAGCAAGAGAAAATTCTTTTTTTCCCTATTCTTTTTTTTTATCTCTATTCCTTCTTAATGTCAGGTTTTCGACTTCTGAAAAGCTATTATTCGAGGTGCGAGATAGCGAGTGTATATGAATACTTGAATAGAGCAACAAGGCTGTTTGACGTAGTTTCATAAAAAAATGTTTTTATTTCAATTGCAGTTTACGCTTTTTCTGTTTGGTAGAATCAATATGCATACGAAGGAATTTTTTTCTTCATGAAAATACATAAATAAAGCATATTTTCTGAAGAGAAGAGGGAAAGAGAAAATAAATCATATTTCTGAATTTTAAGAAAATGCTGTTATTACTTTTATAAATTTCATTTCAACGTTCTTCCCTTTGTGTTTAAGTTTGAAATTAGCATTAAAACCAGGTAGGAAATATGTAATGTTTTAGAAGTGAATAAAAACAAATAATATAACTCTAGCTCCCAAAAATATTAATAATTTTTGTGTCGTAAGAAAGAAATTTATTTCATTATTTTTTTTCTGTAGTACTGATTTACTTGCACAATAAATTCTTTGATATTAAAATTTTAATAATTTAAAAAAAAACTTTACAGTTAAAAACATCTGAATTAAAATCAATTTAAAAGTATTTGACAACAATTATATGAAATATACTTCGACTCAAGGGAGCAGAAGCTTCTATTCGTAGAGGCAAGGAGCTACGGTAGCTTGGTCATATACGAATTCCGTACATGCAGATCATAAGCTAGAGTCTCGACTTTTACAAGAACCAAAGAATATTGTGGAGAATAAAAACTATCTACTAGATGGTATTCTTATTTGGCTTTGATATTCTCGTGAGACTCGATTTGGAAGCCATCTGGCTATTTCTCTTTATTGCCAGTGGTTCGATATTTTAAACATAATTTCCAAAAGTCCCTCACGTAGCAGAGCTAGAATTAGATTTATATTAACGTCCTAATAACGTATATTATATTAACGTATTAATTAGTAAAAGGCTACACGAGGGTTATTGGCAACAGATCTCGTAATTTTGCTCCTCAATCAAGTGATGAAGACGACACTTGAGCTGACATCCCCCCTCTCCTAAATGCCACACCACACCAACGAGAGGACATTGAGCTTCAACAGATTTAATGTGCATCTGCTCTCTTTACACGGCCTCATGTGTGATGCAAAAAAAACCCCGCTTAAGTTAACTATTTAAATTTTAAAAAATTATGGATAAGACTTTATTATATCTCATTTTTAGTCTTTTTACCCTAAAATTTACTTCTACGCAACTAATATCTAAAAGTAAATAAAACAATAATATGTTGTTTTAATTCAACCTTGGCCTAAATTCATTCTCCTTCACAAGTATTTACCAGAGCATTTTATATAATAACAATGAATAAGACAAACAACTTTATAAATAAGCAACAATAACAGCCAAGTAATAGTCGATCCGAATCCAGATGCAATTGCGATTCGCATGATCTTTACATCTCACGACGAAGAAGTACTCTCTCTCTCTCTCTTAAGCTTTCTAAAACCCCTTAAAAAATAGAACGGCGAATTAATTACTTGCATTGACAGTGATGAATTATCTCGGAGAACAGCTCTTTGTCGCGGTTGTCTATTCTTCACCGACGTCTTTTATAGAAGGACATTTATGACGATAGAGAAGAAACGGATTATTCTTCGTAGAAAAGAGTTTGATTAATGCTGGAGTTTAATGAGGGATGGTGATTATGGACTGGGCGCGTTTTCACTTATGACTTCATTTATTCTTTGTGGGATATAAGTCTGTCAATCTGATCCCCAAAATTCTAATCTCGTTTATGTTCACAATAAGAGAAAATAGCGAAAGAGAGAGAGAGAGAGAGAGAAGTACGAAATTTTCCCAGATTCTGGATTCTAAAATGGTTTCAGAAGGAAAATAACGCAAAAGAGTGTGACTAAATTTGTATCTATGAATTTAAATACGATATTTTTCCAAGACGAAAAAAATATTTAATAGTTTTGAATTTCTCTGTTACATAAATTTGGATTATATAATCAACATAACGTTTTTCATAAACTTTTATTTACCGTATTTACTCGAATCTAAGCCACACTTTTTTTCCCAATTTTAAAGCTACTGAAAATCGGGTGCGGTTTAAAATCGAATAAAAAATTATTTTGGTGAGGCAATTAGACCAATTACAGGTTCTTGTATGTTTGTAAAAGTTTATAATATTGTTAAAACAACTAATTATTCACTTCTTTTAGTTCTCCTTTTAAATTTATTTTAATTTTATAAAATTGGATATGGATAAAGCCATTTAACACTATTTTTCATTTTCCACAAAAACTTGTTGAGAACTCGGGGTGAAGCTTAGAATCAATGACGACTTAGATTCGAGTAAATATGGTATTTTTTTTAAATAGGTAGATAGGAGTATATTAAAAACTTTGGAAGAATACGACTCATCTGGTCATTTATTGACTCGTAAGTATTCTACACGTCTTTAGAACGAGGGTCTTTATTTTTTATTACTTCTAATGAAGTTTATTTGGTTATGTATTTTAGATAACTTAAGCAACTCTTATATTTAAAAGAGAAATTCTCTTTAAATTTTAAGTTCTGAAAAAGCAAAATTATCTTAAAAATTTAAAGTTAATTTTTCAATTTCTTCATATTTTTCATGTTTAAAGTTCCTTTTTTTTAAAGTATATTAGCAAGAAACGCTCCCATTTTCAGTAAGATTCATTCATTTGATTACAGCACTATTTTGATTGCAATAACTTTTTCTTAAAAGAATTATATAGTTTATTTTACATTTTCGTAAATACAGCGATACTAAATACGGACAATCTTAATTTAATGCTTCGTAAATCACAAATAAATGTTAAACGTTGTTGAAAAGTACTGAAATAAATGAACGCTGCATGAATTATTCTTTTGAGAAACCTCACTGAAATATTAAACCAAGAATTCCTTTTTCGAATTTTGTTTGAATTTTATAGGATGAGACAAAACATAGTCCTTTCATTTTAAATCAAACTTTTATTTTGTATTTAGTCATTTTATTTAAACCATTTAATGTCTTTTTAAAAAAAATAACTTGTATTTAGTACTTATCAAAGACATGATAATCTATCCTACACTTTTCTCACAAGCAATAAATTACTGAGTTTAAAAAAAATAGCACAAAACCTAAGAAGGGGCCAAAAATTAATTTTAATATATATACATACAAATATAATTGCTTCCGGTATTTCATTAGGCTCATGAAATTTAAAACTCACATCTTAAATAGAATTCCATTAAACAGCATGTATATAGATGCAAGTTATTAATTTTACTGGAAAAAAATAACTACGTCTTTAACTTTCCCGTTTTCTAAAAATTAAATTTTATTTTTTTCCCCTTCGAACAGAAAGATATTCTATTTCATTGCATTTAATCAAAATTCTTAAACAAAAATCAATCAATTTTTTTCTCCAGTTTAGCAAGACTCATTGTTGACCTAAAAGCGAAAACTTAGCAGATCGAATGATGAATGCATTGAATTACTTAATACATTGAAGATTTCTCAGAACCGCTGTACTTCTTGGAAAAGGCAATTAATAAAGTTTCTGCTGAAGCGAAAACAAATCTTTTCGGCGAAAAATAGGCGCTTTGCTTGAGATTTCATTTGAACACAAATAGAGACCAAAATGGTTTCGTGGCGTGAAATTATTTCGATGCCATACAAAACAGTTTTTTTTAAAATGATTATTATTATTTCCTAAAAATTCCAGGAATTTATTCATGGTTTGAGATTTACAAAAAAAATATTTGAAATATTTTTTTTTAACATTCTATAGAAATGAAATTCAATTATTTCTTTCCCCTTGTTTTTGAATAAGATTTCAAAATTTTTACTCGGGTTATAAAAGATATTTCATTATAAGATTTTTCTGAAATCATAGCAGCGGAAATGCGGAGGATGCTAATTAAATTATATTCATAAAATATTTCAATGGTGTTTATTCTGATATCATATTAAAATTAGAAATGCTTATCATTTGACAAATATTAGCTAGGGTAAAAAGTTGTTTTCAATTTGAAAATAAAATTGCATACTTCTAAGAAAAAAAATTATTTTGAAAGAAAATTGTGTAATGTTCTTTGTGTAATTGTGCTTTTGTGAGGCATTACGTAATGTTAATGATGATAACATAAATTTACTGGAAAAATACATTTGTATAGGTAAGTATATGTATTTCAAGGTAATTGTTTCAAGTGTAATGCTATTAAAGTTAATTACTATTTGAATCAAACGTTACATAAGGTACAGATTTTTTTTTTGTGATGAATTTTGCAGTTTTTCGTTCACATAAATTTCTTTTAACATAAATTCATTTTGAAATTACAGAGTAAAAAAAAAAAAAGAGGAAATTATATATAGGTGTTTGAAAAGATTACTTTAAAATATGTTACAGTGAAAAGGAATCTGCTATTTATTATATTTTTGAAGGATATGCTATGGGGGTAAATATATCAAGGCTGTGTTTAACTTTTCGTCTCGTACTTTTTCTTTCACAGTAAATTCCTCATCCAAGTGTGATTCTAAATCCCTTCTTAAGATTATTTTTACTAATATTTTTTTAATTATTTAATAATCAGCAATTCGTCATCACTGTGATAAATAAGTTTTCTATGCACGAGTTGGATTACAGGAAATTTAAATCAAGGTTTGAAGACAAAATGAGACATATATATAATAAGATATATTGGATTATTCTATAAAAATAAGTTTAAAAAGTATGGATTTCTCTGAAAGTTCTCAAGAAATTAAAATATAGTGCTTATATATGGGGTTAAAATAAAACCCAGTTTCTTATCTATCAAGTGACGTAAGAAAATGCTTTTTTTAATTCACATACTTGAATTTTTAAGGCAATTAAGAAGGTTTTCCAGGACTTAGAATATTTTACTAAAATTTCTTATAAAAAATAGACTTTTGCTCATGAAAAGTAATTATTTTTTAAGTACGGTTTTTAATCAAACTTCATTTGTAGTTTAACTGCAAAATACTAAATAATCTTCCAGATTTTTTTTAAAAATCTGTTCCTTTTTTACGAAAAAGGGATTATCGTTTACATTAGTATGAACCTTTTCTAATAAGAGAAGTATTTTACACTGTTCTTTTATTCCTTATTTTTAAAATTGTTATGTTAACATATTTAAAGAGCAAGGTACATATATAAGTAATTTGTTACTTCAAGAATAGCTAAAAGTTTTGAAAAATGCAAACATTTCTGTAATAATTCGCCGTACTAATTGAGCAACTTTAATGAAGTTTTAAGATAATTTTAAAAGAAATTGTGTGATTCGTACTTTTAAAAGGCTATATTTCTCTAATAAAATTAGACTCACAACTAGGAAAAATTAGATAGGAATATACAATATAAAAATCATATTTTGACCTCACTATGGAAGAGAAAGTAGATTATATTAACAAATTATTAATTTATGTTAAAATTAAAAATGTTTCGTTGTATAAAATTTCTTTCTTATTGTATTATTAAGATAATTTTGATTATTTATGTTAAGGTGAAAAGTTTCACATTTATCAAATGTTTTGAAATATAAGTAGAGCAATATAAAAAAATAATAGATGCGTTACAACATATGAAGTTATATATATTAAGGCTCTTTTCTATCGAAGAATACCATCTGCCTATAGCATTGAATCATGTGTGTATCCTATTTTTTAACATTGAATGGAGATAAATGCTTACAAGTTCTACATTAATGTTACCAAAATCATGAAGTTAACGCGATAGGATAACGTTGCAATATAAGTGCAATATATATGGCATTGGTCGTTTTAGCTTCTTTCTAACATGCTTATGTGTATACATACTTCTAAAACTCATTTGTAGCTTAAGTAAAAGTTATTCTAAGACTACGAAGAAAAAGATTTGCTAAAGTGAGCTAAGAAACGAATTTTGATGAATAATTTTCAGTTCATTTAATTATCTCTAATTTAAGCTTGGATGAAATATTCAATGTTTTGAATGCAGAATTTTTAGGAAATTATCATAGGCACGGACTCATGTTGCAATGGGAATACTTATTTGTTTTTCTTCTAAATCTTAAGTCATTAGAACACTTTTTTAAAGAAATGCATAGACACATTTTTTTAAGAGCAGCTTATTCATTGAGGTCAAGCAATAGCCCGTATACTTAATTGCTTTGTAAAGGCGAAACAAAATGATACATAATGTTTTCGATTTTACAGTTATGCACTAATTGCACTTAAGCTATTTATCTTACATCGAAGTTATCAGGGCAATTAGCAAGGCACAGTCCATTAATGATTCTGAGTAAAATGTTCACACACACACATAAAATTGATTTGACAAGGTAATAACCGTAGATAAAGATTATCGGGACTGAAGTCTTAGTTTAGTGTACTCAGGTTTAATAATAACAGAAAAATCTATTTGAAAGTACGCTGTAGCAGAATAACGTATATTCATTTTGTTAATTAATGAATGAATTTGCGAATTCTTGTTTGTATTATATACATGTAATTAAGTAACATTTATATAATAACAATCTATACGATGCGTATATTTAAGCATATTATATTAATAATTTATTATACAAATAAATCTTATGAAACATTAGTAAAATAATATTATTGAATTAATTTTTAAAAGGATTTAGAAAATGAATTTCAATTTGCCTTTAGAAAGTAATATCCTTTTCTCAATATATATTTCACTTTTGAATAATTTTAAAATTTTCATATAATTGAAAATACATATTCTTTAAATGAAAGCATTGCTAACTTCCCTCACCCCTTCTGATAAGAGATAAATAATAAAAGACTTACCTTTTAGTGGTACTTGATTACCATCTGAGATGGCCAATGGATTCGAGATTCCAGCCGCTGTTCCTGCCACAGACACTCTGTCTTTTTGACAGTTATTTGAAACTAAGTTTTCCTCGTTCCTCATGATGGGTCTGATGCATACGTTACCGTTCACCGGAGAAGTCCTAATTTGATTGCAATTCGGTGGAGTGCCTGGTTTCTGTGCCAGTTCCAGTCTGAGTTTGCACATCACGTTTGGTACCACAATGGAATCAGAAGTTGCGGTACTGTTTGTCATAGGAGGTCCATCATAGTCTACTGTACCTGCAGTAGGAGAACAAGAGCTAGATACAGGAGTGTTAGTGAAGGGAGAAGATTTCTTGCTTTCGGGGCATGACAAGTTCAATGGTTGTTCGACGGGTGCTCTGAGTTCTGCATGGTGATGCATCAGCGGCTGCTTCGGCAAACATGTTCCATTCAGCATGGGCATTGCCATTAAAGTTTCTTGCGAAGGTGGTGGAGTGACAGTTACAGAACAATAGTTGTTGGACATATCAGGTGATTGCCTATCTCGAAATCCAAGAATGTCCGCTATAAAATGTGGTGTCGGATGTCTTGGCGGTTTGGCATACACATGCGGATGCCATGTCCTGACGGCTGTACCTGCTGGTAACTGTATCGGAGGTGAGGCCAGCTGTTGTTGATGTAATTGGTGATGATTCTGGAAAGGTGACGGGGAGTTAGACCCGCAGCCGTTGGCTTGCTGCATCATGTAGTATTCTTGCATCTGAAAGCCTTTGTGTCTACTGTTTTTGTTAGAGTTCTGGAAGTTTCGAATAATTTGTCGAAAAGGTTTCTTTAAGTTGATATGGTTTCAAGAGATCCGTTTATTCATAATCGTTTTTGAAATCGTCACAGAGTCAAACATTTTCTAACTGCATTTATTTTATATGATTTTTAGATATTTTTCCTAAAAAATGATTTCTGTTCTGCTTCGTTTCTGTTTATTGATTTATTTTTAATAAATCAGCATTTTCCCCAAGGTGATTCATTTTGAAAACATTGCATACGATTCTTAAGAAGTATATTACTCTTTATATTATTCTCAAAGTGAATTATTTTCTGTTAATATAACATAAAAAGTTTTTTTCCTCTCAAACCTGAATCTAACTATTTCCCCCTTCAAATACAGCGTTGTTTTATTTTTACAAGATCAGCATCACACAGCAAATACAATAGCCAGTTGTAATAGTTTTTAATCGTCATCTCTATATCAAACGAGACGATTTTCAGATAAAAAAAAACAAATATTCATTCATTTGAAAAAACAATAAAACCAAATTTTCAAAAACAAAACACCAACAGTTCAAAACCTGTACTGCTGATTATCAGTCAAATGTTTTTCTCCCTTCGTATCACCTGTGGAATTCTCTTTGAAGGGAACAAAAAAAAATCACTTTTCGCCCTAATTCATACTTGCGAAAGATTAAAAAAAACTTTTTCCTCTATTTGACGAAACGAAGTTTTAATCGAGCGAAACCGCGACAACAAACGTACAGTTCCGAAAAGCCCAACAAAAACAACACGCTTTCCACTGATGAGCACTAGAAGTCAACCGTCTTCGTTACGACCGGTGCTTTCAAACTCTCTGACGCAACTGAGAGGAGCACGCGGCGTTTGCGTCGGGTTCGTGCGGAAGAGGGTGGGGTAGGGGGCTAGAGGGTGGAGCAAGATACAATATAAGAGCCTGAGAGAAGGGGGGTAACCATGGGGGAAGCTTAATCCTTGCGCCCAATCAATAGTGAGGGGGCTGGTTTCCAGCGGCACTCCGGGAAAATGTCTTAATTTAAATGCGCCGCAATTAATACTGAATCACTTGATGCCTCAAATACTGCGCTTCCAGTTGGAATATAGCTGTTTGTGTACATCGAGATTGAAAAGATCGTTCAGTTTTCTTGAATCGCCTGGAATTGCTTGGCGTGAAAAGTGCAGGGCGATATCTTGCCAATTGTAGCAAAAGGGGTTTCAAGTCAGTATCATTTGACGTATTATCGATATCTCTCGGAGAGAATGTCTCAGGCGAAGGAGGGAAAAGAAAGGGGAAAAAAGTTATATGCTCCGAAACGGGCATCATAAAAAATTTTCTTCCAAGTATTATACCACTGCATTACCGCCTATCAATTTCCTGAGCTGTTTAGGGAGTAAAGAGAGGCCTGTTTAAGAACTTGTGGATTTCCATTTTTCGGTGAATTAATGGAAGGGCTAGGAGTGGGACGATACAAGTAATCAGAAAATATATACTTCAAAAATCTTAAAAGATAAAATTTTCATTTTCAGTCTAATGGATAGTTGGAAATGAGTGATTTGCAACAGTTTTTCTGGAATTAATTTTGAAAGCATATTAAGGGAAGTATATATTTTTTTGAAACAGAAGTATAAATGCATCTTTCCAAGGAACTGATTTTTTATGTATAAATATTTCCTTAAATTTTCTTTACACAATCTTTCTTTCTCAATTATTTGATGATATGGCATAATCAAGCTGACTGATATTTCGGTTACACTTTAAAAGGGATTAAAGGTGAAAGTTGTGGAACCGTTTACTGAAGTTAAATACCATATAATGTTTTTAGCCGTTCACAAATGACAAGGGGAAAAAATAACGATACATTTTTCTGTCCATCATGTAATATTTATTTCTGCTAAACATTAATTTCTATAGTTAACTTTTAACAAAAAGTAATTTTTTCGTCTATCGTCAAGAAAGCAAGATGAATTATCTGCTTAAAAAATAATAATAAATAAAAAAAATTAGTTTTAAACCCTTACGGAGAAAATATTCTTCACCAAACTTTTGATGTAATTGCACAATTTTTTAAGATAGTATGATTTGCACGAGAATATTTTTCAATACTTTTATATAATTTTGTATTTTTAACTAAAGATGCAGACAATAAAACATTGTTAGCTCTTGGTATTTTTTCAGCATTTTATAAATTATATTTTTTTATGATCTTTCATGAGAATTATGTAATTTTTTAAAGGTCCCCCCCCCCTCTATTTCTCAAAAAATGTCAAATGTAGAATAAAAGGATGTAAACAGTCTTTATATGACAATGAATCATCAACAAACGCAGTAAACGGAGAGTGAGAATATTATGAACATTAGTATAAAACACCACCACTATTTAAAATTTTTCTCAAAAAAAAAAAAAAAAAAAAAAAATTAAGTAGTTTTTCTTGCGATATTAACAAAAAAAATTTTTTTTTCTTGTATTAAATTTTTGATAGATATTTCAATTTTAACATTATTATAAAAAAGTGTTTATTATCCATTTATTGAGAAACTTTAGTCATAGCAATTATTTCACAACATTTCCCCTCATCCTTCATTTTCTTTCCATATGAGGTAGAGAAATAAACTTGGAGATCCAATTTAACCAGTTCCTGAGATGTTTTATGTTTGCATAATGTTAGATCAAATAATCAAAGAAAAAGATATTGAGAACAGAAAAATGTAGACTGTCCAAACTTTTTATTAAGTCGAATTAGATTTGCAGTGCCTATTTGCCGCTTGGATACTATAACCTGACAAGATCTTCAAACATAAACCTATGGGTTTATCAGAGGAACGGAGTGACTATGAAACTATAGGACGACTAAGACTTCGATGGTTGAACTCCATTAGAGCTGATTTCAAGACCATAAGGTCAACAAGGAGAAATGCATTGAAAAATGCTCTGAAGAAGGCCAAGGTCCAGCCGGGGCTGTTGAGTCCTTGAGGAGGATGAGAAATCTCTTTTGAAGTGAAAATCACTTTCACTGTAAAATACGGCGTATAACGCTCCCTTATAACACCCCCCCCCCAAAAAAAAGATTACGAAGGGGCGTTATACGCCTGGTATAAAAATGGTAGCTTTAAAAATAAAGGAAAGAGGTAAGATTAAGAAAAATTAAACTTCTACATAGATAGGAATACCGTTTATTTGAAAGAAATGACTTACCTAATGAAATTAAAGGGTTCTAATTCTAAAAGGTATAATATTTTTTCAAAATTCTAAGATAATACCTCAAATAAATGGCTTAAAAACATACCAGTATTATACACGAACACTTCTTATCAGTAGCGCACACAGGAATTTTTCAAGGGGGGGGGTCCAGGATCGAAATTCCACTATTCTCGTATCATGCTCCAATATTACATCCAACATATTCTTTTGATTTTGTCGATAATCGGGAACAAAAAACAGTAAAAAATTAATTATTGAATGAATAATTGGCATTAATTAATAAAATTAATTATTAATAACAAATATACTTAATTAAATTTTGCGCACTATATACATAGGATTATAATCAATCGGAAAAAAAAATCAAGGGCTTTGAGGGGTCCGAACCCGAGAACCCCTCCCCCTCCCTTGTGTGCGAAACTGCTTCTTGTTCCTTCGTAAAAAAGGGAGCGCGCACAAACGGCGAATATATCTAAAAATTAAAACATGTAGCTTGAAATTATGGGTGCGTTATACGCCGAATTTTACGGCATTTAAAAAAATTTTCAAAATACTCTTTAGTTTCTTAATGCATAAAACAAAGTCCGTATTATTTTCTATAATATTAAACCCTAAACTGGTTTGCTTGCACGTCCTAATGGCTAGTCAACCGGTTTGCCCGTACGCTTTACGGGAAAAATTAATTCTTATAGTGATATTATTAGTGCTAGTGTTTTTAAGAGATGCAGCTTGTCCATGTCCCGGAAATACTTATTATCCGGGAGTTTCTTTGTGGGGAAGGCGGGAAATTTTCATTAAAGGTAGGAATTTAGGTTCTTGAAAATATTCGATAAAGAACAGGGATTGGCTAGACAATGTGAAATTTGTTGCTTGAAAATAAATGATAATGGAAAGATAATCTGAAAAAGCCGATATTACGTCTATCCTCGTTGCAACGTATAAGACTGAGTTTTACACCACGCTTCGAATTGTGCTTGCATATATGTATAAATACACTCACAAAATCCTCAACCGTTTGAAAAAAAGGTTCGAACATGACAATTTTTTGTAAATATGAGAGAAATTCTTTTAAGATATTTGAAACATTCTTCATAACATACACGTTGAAGCACAAACATTTAGGAGTTTTTTGTGTTTCACAATTATAAAATATAATATAGTGTGAAAAAATTAAAATTGAAATTTAAAATAATATTTTTCCATTTTCGTATTTTTTTAGTATTATACTTAGTTATAACAATAAAAATGTACCTTTTTCGGAACATTTTGGGCAAAAAAATTGACCGCTTAAGGAGTTAAAATAAACTTAGCGACTAGCAATAAATTGAAAGATCAAGTACGTGTTAGAAAAGGAAGGATTTATTATAAGATAGGCGTCAATACGTTTATATTTTCAATTTTTTACATCCCATAATCCTTTCATGAAGTTTACGTGACGATCTAACTACAACTTTCACGCGAGCTACCGAACAATAGATTGTGTCGTAAGCACTCTATTTGGAATGAAAAATAACTATATTTGGGAAAAGGGTCTCAACCATCTTTACACTCAAAAAAATTATTTGTCATATCCTATTTATGCATTTTCAAGCCTTTGGTGTTTTACACGTTTAAGTAGGAACTTATAAATTTGGAAAATAAAAATACTTAAATAAGAACAAGAAAATAAAAAGTTTAAAAAAAGATCCAATGTGGTATATAAGTATTCTTAAACCAATAGCACATGAAGATGAGTGCAAAGGAATAATATTAATTTTATGGTGATCTAAATGTCTTAATGTATTTCTTCTACTCATAAGCATGGGGAAAATCTATTTAGATTGTTTTCTTATCTTTTAAAAATATTATGCATCCATGTGTTATTTTTATATCTTGTTACATATATTAAGAAAAACAGCTAAAGAATGTGCAAGTTTTGGATTTATTGTACACATATTACAATATTATGCTTCTCTTTCTTGAAAATAAAAATACTACTAATTCTATTTTAAAGTATACAAGCTTATTTATATCACCAATACGGGTCAAAAATCGCATTTTTATTGTGTCATTGAAATGTAATATATAATTTTCAGTTTCAAAATAAATTTGTTTTATTTTTACAACGATAAAAAAAGGGAGGCATTAAAGAATCCAAAAGAGAACAACACCAGGAAATCAGCACATAAATGCCCTTTTGATAATCAGAAATATCTTAATTATAGTACTTTTCATGTAAAATCTAGTTTTTTAGGGTGAATAAAAAGGAAAGGATAACTTATTTATGTGAAGAGTACTAAACCCTTCGTAAAATCGTTTCTATGATAATTCAAAATTTTCAATAGTTTTATCTAAAAATCTGTTTTTTTTTAATAAAATCTCCGAAACTGAAATCTGAGAACTAAACATTTATTACAAAATATGATACATTTATTTTAAAACTGTATCGATTTATTGTATGTTTTATATATTATAGTATTTAAACTAAATACATTTATAATCGTGCTATTATTTTTGAATCTTGATGGTATAATTTTAAAAAAATAATGTTATAAAAAATAGTTAAAATCGTGCAAGATCTTCAAACCACACAAAATATGATCTGTATATAAAGAGAGAGAATTCCACATCTCTCTCTCATTTACTTTTTTCTTAAAAACTTTAAAAGACATTCAACTTCATGAGTCAATAGTTAATTTAAAATTAAAGGAAACTGAAAAGGAGAATTAAAATTACTTTATTGAAAGAAAAAGAGTTCTTCACGAACGTGTTCGAATATTATAATATTTACAAAATTAGCTCAGTTTTTAAAGCTTAATACCATATACTAAATTTCACGCGTGAGAGTTCACAAAACACGCACAATTTTACTTTAAATGTGTAGAACATATTTGAATTTCCCTGGAATATTCACCCACACACAAATAGTGTATATTTTTTTCATCGAAATATTCTTAAGAAAACATTTAGGTAAAAGAACACGGTAAAATATAATTTTTTTTAAAAAAAGTTAAAGATATAAAAGTGATTCATTCTTATGAATTGTAAATACACACACATGCACACTAGCTGTCACTGATTTTAGGTAGTGAAGTAAGGTTAAGCTTACTTTACAGGATCCTTCCCTTTATTTTTACATAATAGTACAAGAAAAAAGAGAAGAATATAAACAAGATTGAAAATCACTTAAGCCAAATATTTGCACGTGTAAATTAAGAGTAAGCTGTTAAAAAATAAAGCTATTTTGACTGAATATCATATAAAGGGAGATAGAGTAACAAAAAGCATACAATTGGAAGCAGCAAACATAAATTCAAAAATTTATCCAAAATTTCCAAAACATGAAATCAAAAAATGGAATCTGGAAAGTGTAGAAAATTTGTAATGTGTCGAAACGACAACTAACAGGAAACAAACTTAAGCTGTATATATATATAGCACCATTTGTAATTCTTTTTTAAAAGTAACAAAAATTAGAAAAGAGAGTAAATGTAGAATTTTAAACCAAAAAATGTGAAAGTTATGAGAATCTATTACTAACACTAGCGTGATAAATATATACATAGAATGTTAAAAGAAGATATTCACACATGTTGTAAGCAGTATTTATAGAATTTTTGCAATTATCATGTTTTTTGTAGGATCAATATATTTAAATCTCTATCTATCTAATCTAATTAAAATCTCTATGAGAGAAATATCAAAATTCTAAGATGGATATTTCAGTATCTATAAGAAGAATACGCGGAGGATTGCTTTGTGGGGTTAAAACCAGTTTTGGGGTGGGTGGGCAACTATGCCCCTACATCTCGTTCTATATACATTTTAGCGCTCAAGTACCCTCTCTTTGAAAATTATATTATGATACGCTCCTTTATATATAAAGGGGTTGATTTCTTATATTATGAAATGACAGTAACGTTTAGTACGATGATTTGTTGTTACTGGCACCATAAAAAGGGGGGGGGGGAATGAAATAAAATATATCAACATATTACATATTAATGAATTTTTGAAATGGTTTCTGTTGTATTTCAGCTGATTTTTTTATTGATATTTTTGGTTTCGAAAGTTCCCAAACGGTGCTCAGATACGTTTCTGTACGCCTTCAAAAATTTATAAAGTGAAATATAAATGGAATTAATTCAGTATAAACATTTGATAAACATTAAATTTATTAAAAATGACTGAAGAAATAAGTGATATAAAAATAGCTAAAATAGTATATTTAATAAAAGGCAGTTTTTATATTTATAAAAGTTTTCGAGATACAAATTTTTGTAATCTACCATATTTTAGTTGTCTCACTGCTCATCTCTTATTCGTTTAAGTAGACAATTGATGTATCTTTAATTTGTTCCAAGCCCCTAACTTATAAAAATGAGCAATCAGCGGCAAAATAGCTTTTGCCCTGTTCTACTGATAAATTTCTTTTACCGCAATTGTTCGAAGCAATATTAGGGGAAAATTACCTTTTTTTCCCTATGGAGAGAAAAAATTACGTCATTTCTGAACTTGCACAACATTTTCGGAGTGTACATTTTCACTGTATATTTTGTAAATTTTGACATTTCTTTCTACAAGATTATTGTCTAGAATGTGGTTACACAAGTTTTAGATTTAGAAACGTAATACGTAAGCACTTCCTTTATTTGAATCTGTATCAAAATATTTTAAAACTCACTGCATTGTCTCAAAAGGTTTCCAAATATTTCATTTTCCATAGAAAGAAATTGTTATTATGTTAATTTTCTAAGAATAAATTTTTAAGGAATTAAAATCCTTTTTTTTACATTAAAATTCATTTAATGATGGGGATCTAATTTGAATTTTATGAAGATTCCAGTATAACATAAAAAGATGTTTGAAGGTTTTTAGAAATTGCTTTAAAATTTTGTATGCTAACAACATAATAACTAAAATCTTAAATATTAACAACAAGATTGGAATATAAATATTTGAATAAGAAGTCAATAACTAAGAGTAACCTAATCTCCAATTTTTCCATCTAAAATCCTCTCTTATTCCCCAGAATTTTGCTTTTTAGTTTTAATAATCAAAAACTTAAAGCGTTTTGTTGGAGAAAAAAATAAACTATGGATATAATATTTTATGGAAAATTCTTTATATATATGAAACGTTTTGGTTGAAGTTATGGAATTTTTAAAAAGAATAAAATGATTTCATGAAGTCGTTGAAGAGATTGATGAGGCTTAGTATTTTTATATCTTCAATTTATTGGATTACGTAGAAAAAACATTCACAAAAACATAATACAAATGACAACACACAAAGCAAGACATTGATCAGCGTGGTTTACTTATTAATCACAAAAAACAACCTTTTCGATATATAAATCTCCGTCTATTTATACCGATGGACAACTGGAAGCTATTAAAATCATATGATTTTCGGTTCAAGGTTCCGCTGATCGGTTCAGATGCTCGGATTATGTTATATTGCGTAATTCTTAATTTAGAAACGCTGAACTTTCAGTTTTGAATAGAAAAGGTTATGGTAATATCTAGTTAGGTGGGTAAACTAAAAATTGGTTATTACATGAAGTCCTGGAGGGCTCAGTACCAGTAGCGCACAATAGAATTTCTCAAGGCGAAGGGGGGAGGGTCCAGGGTCAAAAGTCCACCATTCTCATATCATGCACCAATACGACGCCCAACATACTCTTTTAATTTTGTCGATTTTCGGGAACAAAAGCTGTAAAGAAGTAATTAATTAATGATTAATACTATTTTTTGAATAAATAATTAGCATTAATTAATAAGATTAATTCTTAATAACAACTACTTAATTAAATTTTACGTACTACATACATATGATTTTCATCAATCGGGAAAAAAATCAATGGCTGGGGGGGGGTCCGGATCCGAGGACCCCTCCCCCTTTGTGTGCGCCACTGCTCAGGATTATTAAGTATTAAAAAGTTCTCAAGAGAAAATTAACGTGAATTATTTATTACATATATATAAATATTTTTAAAAAAAGTTTTGCAAGTGAAAAACTTTATTGCTTTGATTAGATGGAAGTATATGTCAAGTAAGTGAATGTCAAATTCTTAGTAAAATTAATATTTTTATTGGTTTTAATACGATTAAACAATTATTCGATATATTTTCAGAATTACTGTGTTTACAAATTTCTTTTGAAAAAATTAAGCCCTTACATTATTTCGTTGTCTTATATGATTATTTTGCTCAACATTTGAAAGCTGGTGGTCTTAAAGTTAAATACAGCAATAAAATAATCAATAAGGTTTACACAAAAAATGTGCATTGTTCTTAAACCATAACTCCAATAACTTGCATACATAAAAATCCAATAAAAATTTCTTAGTCACCTATTCTAGATTAAATAATCTGGAACCGGTGACTATTATTATATATCCTTGTGAATTTAATTAAAAGTTATTCTTACTCATTCCTTTTACTGTCAAAATAATTATTGTAATCATTTTTCATAATTTCTTACAATCATTTTTGCGAAATGGCAAAGAAAGTAATCAGAATTTAGCAAATTGCACTTGCAAATTTAAAAACGTTTGATTTTAATGCAAATCCGAATAGTTACGATACATTACTTTTTAACATGTCATATCCTTACAAAGTGCTTTAATGCTTTGATGTGTGTGTCCTATAAATTTAAATTTATTATTATTATTTTTTATTTTAGGATTCGATGTAAGAAGTCAACTTTATTATAAAATACAGAAATGAAGTGAGGAACTCGTTAAAAAAATTGCTTGATTCAAATGTAAATGGGTATTATTAAAATATCCCGTCCTCTTATATGAGAATGAAACAAAAATAAGATACTACTGTTCGCCCGTTTGAAGCGTTTGGAGATGGATCTTATAACAAATTTATATAAAATAGAATTAATAATTAGGTCAGATCTTATTGCAATCTATAAGGTTCTCTTGGATAATACTTGCTATCTGGATAATAACGGACAGTCTTGCTTCTATACAGCACCTTCCTCATTGGACAACTGTTGGGGATAAAGGAAATCTGAATATTCTGGATGTTGCAGTTCGGCTTTCTTCTAGACACTCTACATACTTTCAATGGGTCTCATCCCATATTGGATTGAATGGTAACGAGATATCCGATAGTTCGGCCAAGTCTGCCATTGCTGACACCTTACAGGGTAACGCTTGTCTAACTTTTACCGAACTCATTAATAGAATGCAATTAAAATCACTTTGGAGATTACCTCTTGCTCACCTTGGTATTTTGGAAAAAGACCTCATTGGGGGGTGTCCCCAGCTTAATATTCCTAGGAATCAGCAGACGGCTCTATCACGCCTTTTTTAGTGCTTACTTCAAGTCTTTTAAATTTCAACAAGGTCAAAAAGTCTTTCTAGAGTGTCATTGGTGCAAGACTGGTCAGCAGTGGAGTAACTTACATCCTCGCATAGCGAGGGCGGGGGCAGGACTCTAGGGGGCCCAAAGTCTGACTGATGCCAAGTACGAATCCTTTGAAAAATCCGCCTTGGGGCTCAAAACCTGACTTTGCAGGGGGCCTAATATTTTCCGTTACGCCACCACTGGTCAGGCCTCTCCCTGGGACATATTCTTAATTGCTTGAATTTTACTGTTACGAAGTTTTAGGAAATCCTATTTTATTTTTAGATTTTTTAGTGATTTTTGGTTTTATGGAGATGATGTGTAGCTTAGTTACACTATCTCCATAAACCACCACCACAACAGAATTAATAAAAAGAATATTCTTCGTCGATTAAATTAAATTTACATAAGCACATTTTTATTTTTTCAAAATTTAATAGGAAGTCTGAATAAAACATTTTCTACAGATATGTAAAGCTTCTAAAATTGATGAAAAACCCTTGTTCTATTAAACGTTTAATTCCACGTATATTACTAAACCAATTTCGCTAGGATAAAAAAAAGCGCCGCCAAAGAGTATGAGAAGTTAAGCAATGTAGCAACCCACCCAAATCAAGTTATAGTCTCCTTGTCACGCGACAAAGGTTTCCACCGGGGACTTTACAGGGAAAAGGGGATATCACGGGTCACGAGGGAATCCTATAAAACGTTAGCACTAACGTTTCTCAGAATAGAGTGACATTTGGGAATAGCTGCGCATTGTTCGGGAAAAAAATGGGAACGTTTCAGAAATATCATGAGTTAAGTGGATTACATTTCCGAAACGGTCGCCTGATGACTGAAATCTCATCTCATTCCATGCGATCACAAAAGTTACTTTTGGATTACGAGTTTAAATGCGACTCTACCAGAGCTCGGATTCGATTTCGGGTAAGGAACAGAAGCAACAACGATAGATGGGGAGAAAAGAAAGATTTCGCGTTTCCGTGATTAAATGCTTAAAAATTACTCTTTATCGTAAGCTATTGTTGTTGGAGGGGATTTTTAACGACTCCATCTTGATCTGAATATCTGAATAGCGCGATTATTTTTATAAGTTTTATTTTGTAGCATATTAATTTAACATTTAAATGAAAAGTGTATTGATAAACTTTTATATTTTAATTAAAATCAACAGTTTATATTCTTTTATAAAGGTCGTAAATTAAAAGTGTGAAATCTGTGTGTGTCAAATATCACATAATCATAGTGATTGCTCTAAGTTCTGTATAAAGGTAAAATGAGTCAATTTTTATATTCCTATTGATAGAGGAAGATCTGATTGGTTGTCACGTGACAAAGAACCATAAGAGAGAAAACATAATATTTGGGGGAAAGAGGGGTCGGGGGGGGGGGTGCCCTGACTTATTAGTTTAACAGACATCCAAACAAATTTTTTACGAATTATTATAAGCTCGGAAAATAATTTCATAATTTATCACAATAATAATGGATTTTTGGAAAACTTTTGAAAGCTGACATCTTGTTTCTTTTATTTAATTTCTGATTCATATTCAAAAAGTGAACTTATTTTAAAATTAGGCTATTATTCTCTTTACAAAAATAACCTGGGATATAACTCACCAGAATTGCTAGTACACGAGAACTCTTACTTGAAATTTTTTCTTACATTTATGTTGTTTGCTAACATTTTAGCATTAAAGTATTTACTGCTTCCATCCTTGTCAATTTCGCAATTAAAAATGATAATTCAAGCAATCTTGTGCCAGCTTCTTTCATTAAAAATTACTTGATTAATAAAGGGAATTAGACTAAAAAAAATTCTATTATTATAAATCTAATGTTTATACATTCGTAAGTACTAACAAAAAGAACCAGATACTTAACACATGTTTTTATTAGAAAATTTACACAACTAAAAAATAAATAAATCAATGATTTAGTAATTGCACGGAGATAAACTCTCATTTTTGAATCATGTAACAAATTAATCATTACTGTAATTTAAAGCTCACTGAGCTTGAAATTGGTTATAGCTGTTTCCTCTATTCCCTTTCATTAATTAGACAAGGAGGTGGAATATCTCTCCATTACTAGTTTTGAGAAAGCAACAAAAATTTTATTAAAGGGAGAAATTATCACCTGCGTTAAAATTTTCCCCATGTACAATTTTCCCTTACAAAGTGAACAAAAACCCTGCAAAAAAGTACTTTCATATTTATTTGTTACAGTTTCCAGTCTTAAACATTTTTCATACAATTTGTGGATAAACTTCAAGCATTAATTCAGTTTATTAAAACAAGAATTTTATTATGTCATTCTACGATTTCTTAACTATTTATCTTATCTTCCACAAAAGTTTTAAGCAGAATACTAACTACAATATTTACATTATGTTGCAACTTTCTAATCTCTGTTTCAGAGGCAGATTTTTAGAACACAGTCGATTCAATTCAACTGCTATTCTGAGATAAAATCCCATTATTACAGACTCCCAATCAACGCAAGTTTAATTTAAACGACATATTCCGTAATTAAATTCTCCCTAAACTGGTCTCGTTCCAAAAACCATCTAAAGTGCATTTATCTAAGGCTATCACAGCACGACAGGAAGAAAACAACTTGCTGGATTCACACTCCTCTCATTCATGGTCAAGTCAACATCATGTTCCGCTTTGTCCGCTTGACCACTCGACAACTGGTAACAGCAGCAGCATCCCGCACTTCTGAATGAAGTCCCATCATAATAAGGACAAGCTGACCTGCAGACTGTGGGAGCCCCTATCGCATCGCTCCATCACACGACGTTTACCAAAACGTGTAGCGAGGGCCTTTATTATATTCCGCTTATGCAAGCGCGAGAGGCCCAGCCCGTACAGCAACAAGGAGCGTACAATCTTCGTTGCCATGGCCCGTTAGGTCCACAGTCACTGGAACTAGTCCGTTAATTAACTTAGTTTTGGGGTTGAGGCCCTAATAAGGCAGATTTCCATTGGACGGACGCAGCATTGGAGAGGTTCAACGGGGTGTGACGTAACGGAGTGACGTTGAATGGGCTGAGTTTAGCTGGCGTTATGAGCGGGGACAAAGATCGGGTAGGGAGAGCGGAATGGGTGGAGGAAGAACGCGATGACCAGCGTCGAGTTTGATGCGGAGGGCCATCCTCTAATTGCTAAACGTATTGTTTGGTTGCCTTTATGGAGAGAAAGGGAAAGGTGAAAGCTTCGCTCCATCTTTGGTCACCATCTTGCGATGAGGTAAGTGATTGTTTCTTGCATAGGTAGTTATGACTGTGTTGAATTTTAGATTGAGTTAATAAAAATATTTTAACTTTTGGGAACATTTATTTCCGTTTTTAGAAGCTGGTATGAATTTAATGTAGCCCAAGGAAAGAAAAATTATTTTTATTTATCTTTTCGCTTAAAAATTCCAAATGCTCTGTATGACATATTAACGCATTTTAACGTTAAAATTTGAAAAATAATGTTCATAATTTATAGATTGCCATTTTGAGTGTACATATTTGATACATTTCTCATAAAATTCCTTAGCTTAAAAAAACTATTACAAAAATAGTATGTGGTTTTACAAATATTACATTCTATGTTTAATAATAAAGACAATAATATGTTTTTATAAGTATTACATATGAAGCCCTATGGGGCCGGGTGGTAGCGTATCACGCTTCCACACCACAGATCTGGGGCTCTATCCTCGGGCTGGGAAAGGTCGACTCAGCCTTTCATCCCTTCAGTGGGTCGTTAAATGAGTATGAAGCTTGCTTGGGGGCTAAACACTGTGGGTTTTGAGTTAGACTGACCACCTGCTGCTCATGTACCTCAGCTCCCAAAGATCACGTATAGTGAACTGGGCACAGTTGGCCTTTACCCCCATGGGCTGTTGCGCCACAGAGTTTAGTTTAGTATTACATATGGGCAGTAGCGCACAAAAATTTTTTTCAAGGGGGGGTTCATGGTCGAAAGTCCCCCAACTCGTATTATACTTTAAGACAACACCAATTTTGATTCTTCTGATTTTGTTAATAAAAAATAAATTATTGAATTAATAATTAGCATTAATTAAAAAACAAATTGTTAATTACAAGTACTTAATTAAATTTTACGTTATATATAGATCGGAAAATCATCAATCTAAAAAAGCCCAAGGGCTTTGAGGGGTGTCCGGACCCCCAGGATACCCCCCTTGTGTGCACCACTGCATATGGGAAATTATATTAATAATATTTACAAATTTAGCTTATAACTCCCTAAAGCATGAGTTCTTTTCGGAAAAACTGGTAGAAAACAATTGGATTATTTCATTTATTTATTTATTTATTTTTGACAGAAAATGAATACATAGATGTACAGTGTAAGTTATTTTTTTGTAATTTCAGTTCTGAGGGAGGTGACTAAGAAAAAGGGGCAAAGGTTATAAAAAATTATTATACAAACAAAGTGTAAGCGATTTGATTACATATTTATTTTGTATTTCAAAATATTAAAATCAAATTGTATACTTACAAGCATAAGAACGGCTAAAAATTCAGTTTGGTATGATATACCATGAAAATAGATGGCACGAATTCCAAAATTACAGTTCTTGTGTGTTACAGTTTTGTACGAAGTCCAAAATGTGTGTATCTTGTTTCTTTCTTTATCTTTTTACCCCATCTATTTGGTGCCATATATGGTAAATAAGTTTAATTATAATCGAGCCTGTCTATTTTTACAAGAATGGATCTCAAATGGGCATTAGAAATAAAATAACGCGAGATACAAGATCACCCGTGTGAACCACGGGCATATACAAATTAGCCTGTAACTTTCACCCGTGTCATACACGGGTAAAAGCTTTAAAAGGTTAAAGACGCACATTAAACCTTTTTGTACTTTAAAGAGAGAGTTGAAAGGTTAATTTTTTTAAATAAATTTTGATTCTAAATTTACTTAGTAGTTAATTGGAAACTTTACTGAATAAGTGAACAAATTATTTAAAATTGGATATACATAGTTCGCTCATATTTCCTCTTTATCTGATCTTAGTAACCGCGGTAGCAGAGAGGTTATGGTCGCGAATTCTTTGTTGACGTTTTCGAGTAGTGGGCTTAAGACCTGGTGCCACTGAAAATCCCCCGAAAAGAGGAATTGATGCAAGTTAAATCTGTAGAAGCTCAAACTCTTCACGTTAACGTGGTGTAGAATTTTGGAGAGTAGAGTGCCAACTCAATTGTCGTCCTTCTCACTTGACCAAGATTCAAAACTGCGACGATCTTTACCAATGGTGCCCTCGTGCAACTTCAAAGGGGGACGTTAATAAAAGAAAATTAAGAATCCAATTTCGTTGATCATAATTCTTTTATTCGTTAAATAATTATTATAATTATGAAAATTAATGTGAGTACTAAAAAAAGCAAAAATTATTCCTCATCAATTTTTTAAAACATATCAGATTAATTCTTTCAAATAATGCGAAATGTAACTATAAACAAAATTATTGACACTGTTAAAAAAACTGAAATAGTCCGATGTTTTTAAAAGTAGGAAATGAGGCTTAATCTTAAATTACAAATAGCTGGTTTTTCAAAGGATATGTAATGAAAAGGAAAATAAAAAAGAGAGGAGGAAAAAAATTAAACAGTTCTTAGCAGTAAGACTTTTCAAAAAATCTCTGTAGACCTTATGTAACATTTCTTAAGGTATCTGAACACTTTGAAACGACCAAATTAGGTCAAAACGCATATTGTTTGTTTTTTATTTTTTGGAAAAGAGTTATCTATTGGCTTTACAAAACATGCTTTGTTTTGTTTCTACGTTACCTGGAGGCCAAGTTCCAATCAATTTTATAAAATTAGAAAAACCGGAAGTAGGTCTTCAATCTACCAGAAATGGGCCGTTAAATTGTTCAGAATCTATCATGGCAAATCTGAAAACTCAAAATATTATAAATGTATTTCTATAAAACTTTTTAAACCTGATATTTATTTTATTTTCTAGAAAATGTGCTAAAATATTTTTTATTGTGTGAATAGTTTTTGAGTTATGGCCTGTTCTTTAAACAATCGTCTCAAAAAGAAAATCACATTCCTTAAAATATTTACTCAATCAGCTGAAAAATTTTTAAATCTTAATAAAACATTAAAATTTTAGTATTTTTTCTAGATAATATGTCTAATTTGTCTTAGTGATATTTTTACCGATATAAGTTTATTAATTTTTTCTCTAATTGCTTTGAAGTTTTTAAATAATATTGCTAAGTTTCCTAAATAATTGTAATTTTAATAAAATTTGGATATTTTTTTTAAAAAATATTGTTAGTTAAAAATTAATATTTGTTGGTACTGATTCCTTAAAAAACATTTATAATGTTTTAGTATGCTATTTAAAAAAAAAATACTCCTAACGTGCTCGGATACCTTAAATGCTATATCAATAACATATAGCATCTTTATTCTAAGCACATAGTATCTTTGAAACAGAAAACTATTTTTATTTTATTATTTTTTTTTTACAATTCATACGCAGTAAAATTTATTACTCATTATATAAAAACCAACAGTATCTTTATATAACCAACATTTTATGATTGATAAAGCTGTAGAACCCCAATTTACATAGTGATTTAATTGGCTTACTAACACTTAAATACAACGTACACCAATCACGTAAAAAGGTGATATACAAACTCACAGTTGAGTGGAAAATCGGTGTTTTTATCTTTCAGCACAACTCGCTTTTTTCTCCTCATCCTCTACCCTCTAAGCCAGTCCAAACGACAGCCAGGCACGCGAAACTAATCAATCTCTCCACCACCCAAGATAATAGATAGGCGAAGCGAAATTCCACAAAGATCGTATTTCAAACAGATAACACACAGCCAAGTGGGTTCATGTGCTTTGTTTCTTTGCTTGGGTTCTGTCTTCAGCACTGTTTGGTAGGGTTGGATTGGAGGAGTCTGAGGGGAATTGATGGAATTAGACCCGCAATCTCTCTCTGTGTTTGGAGAAGAGAGAATTATTATGGGAATTTTAGAGTTGTTTACTGCAGGGTAGTCTATATATTTTTGGATGGTTTCTAGTCTTGTTAGAGAATGTCAACAAAGGCGAGTAGTTGTAGCTTTGTGATTGGATGTTTAGGTTAAGATTGAAGTGTTGATTCTAAGTGAAATAGAAATGACGTCTAATGTGTGTGTATTTCGGAAAAGTATAGCGAATGTGAATAGTTGCATTTAACGTTGGGAGAGAAAAAGGTATTTCGTTAATTAAAAATAAATTATCAGTTTTTAATTTTAAATTCATATTTTGATTTATATGTAACATAGCTAATGATTTTTAGAAATAAAATAAATTCAGTTCGTTTTCAGAATATTAGAAAAGTTATGTGAAAGAAGAAAATAAAGGACCAAGAATTTTACATTATAAAAAACGGATGCAAAAAGATTTTATGTACATGTGTGTGTATCTGGTTTACAACAGGATAGTCTTTTAAATCTGTCTCAGTTTTTTGTCTTGTATGTCTAATAGAAACAAATTATAAAGCAGCAAGCTTATAATTTATACTGATTGTAAACAAAATATTTTTTTTTCTGTTATATATTTTAAATTAATAATTATAGCTTTTAATACTTTTTTTAAGAAAAGATTTCCTTCCTTGCTCCTTTTTATATTTTAAATAAAAGGGAAATGTGTATGAAAAAGAAGCCACATATATCGATAATATAAGCAAAATTATTACATGAGTAATTTAGTGATAAAAGATTGCAAAGACTATAAATTTAATTAATTAATTATAATAATGCAATATTTCACAATAATCTATACCCTATCAAAAAAGTACTTGCTACTTAACTGTCTGAAACGCAAAGGGAAATATAATAGTGTTTTATGTTTGAATTATGCATTTATTTAACTTTTTCTGAATTTAAATAAAAATCAAAACTATATTATAATTTTTTTCCGTCCATTCAGCAACAAAATTCAAGTGTGTTTTACTTCTTATAAAAATTGTGGACCATATCCTTAGAACAATATATACAGAACTGTACATTCCCCTTGATATATATTACCATCCACCTTTCGACCACAAGAAATGTATGAATCAATAAAAATTATAAAAAAAAGAAGTCAAACATTGTCAGAATTGTGATGCAGTACTATAGTACACATATATTTCACGTTATATGCGTGATTTCGGTTTCGAGGGGTCATGGTCACAAACTCGTGACCGTCGAATCGTGTCACTGAAGACCCACAATGTAGAGAGCCTTCCTTCCTTAGTGGCTTGACAGCTCAGGGTAGGCATTGGCCTTCTCAAGAAGCCTTTTCCAGGCTAGTCTTCTTCCTGCTAGTGTACTCCAATACTTAGTTCAAAACAAGCCATAAATCCATCTAAGATTTGGCCTGCCCTTTTTTCATGTGCCAATTGGTTGGGCATTGAAGACTGTTTTAGTGGTGAAGTCTTCGTCCATTCTGACAACGTGCCCTGTTCATTAAATTCGTTGTACTTTGATGAAGTTAACGATTTCAGATTCTTTATATGATTGAGTGTAGAGAGCCTGGTTATGTAAAATCTATCGTGGTTCAAACCTCATGTTGGCATGATGTGGAGGTTTAGAGAGTGGAGTGTGTGCCAACTGCCTATAAGTCTACAGGACACAAGGGGTTGAACCTCTACCCCCCCCCCTTGTGTACGCCACTGCCCGAAGTTAACAAAAAGTTAATTAATCACGTATATATATTTTATATTATATATGTAATTTCGGTTTCGAGAGGTCGTGTCACTGAAGACCCACAGTGTAAAGGGCCTGGTAATGTTAAATCTATCGTGGTTCAATGGCCTAATGTGGAAGTTTGTTGGCCTAATGTGGAAGTTTGGAGAGTGGAGTGTGCCAACTGAGATGTAGTCCTCATCACTCGACCGTGGTTTAAAACTACGAAAAACTGCTGATAAACCTAACGATGTTTTAGATTTCAACTTCAATAGTGTACACAGATATCTCTTATGTGGACGAGTGATTACAGTCTAAAAAACCCTAAACGAAAGCATCGAGGGATAATCTCTATGGTAAGAATTAAGAAGGTGTTGGTCTATGGGGTGACACAAGTGTTTGAACTTCTAATCTCCCCTTGTGTACGCCACTGCCCGAAGTTAATAAAAAGTTAATTAATCACGTTACACACAATAGTTATAAGCTGATAGATTTAATTTCTATGTTTCATGCACAATTTTACGTATTTAAATGAAAATAGGATGCAATATAAAAATCCATTTTGTGATTTAGTCGACTAATCGAGTAGATATACTGAAAAATAAATTCGCTTAAAACTGGGGCTTCGAACCGTATAATTATTTTCGTTTCGGTTTAACTACAAAAATATATCGGTTCAGTTTCGGTTGTCGTTCGACCAAAAGTAATGGTTTTCGGTTCAGTTCCGAATGAATAATTTTATTTTATGTATATTCTTATTTGTGCTAAAAATAATTCTATCACAAACAAAAAAATGCAATTCTATCAAAATTTAGGAGAATTTATTTCTTTTTTAATTGGTACAGATAAACAATGTACATGTAATTATGAAAATCATATGGTTGACGTTAAATGAAAAAATATTGATAAATTGGTCACAATAATAAAACGACAGAAGATGTATCAATAAACCAATATATTTTTCCCAGGTTCAGTTCCAGTTTTCATTCTGATTAAAATAACAGAGTTTTTTTCTTCCGGTTTTCGTTTCAGTTCCGGTTCGAAGCCCGGCTTAAAACTATTGTTATTAAATGAAATATGAAGCAAAAAATAAATAAATAAAATAAAACAAGTTACTATGAGATAATTGCATTAGCACGTAACAGAATAATATATTTTGAGAACACGAATTGAAGTTTTGTGCAGTATTAGAAGACATTTCACTTTCTTTACACATTTTGATTTATTATTTTCATGAAAACTGTTTTTTAAACAAACCTATAAGTGTAGGTAAATAATCGAAGTATAAATAAGCGTAAATAGTATAAATGTAACAATAATGTTATCAGGATATTTTCATTTGTATAAGTTATAATGAACACAATCTTAAACGAGAGTGAACTGTTTACACATATATATGAAAAACAAGTAAAAAGTATTTCTTTAAAGCAATCTTTATCTATATCTATATCTTAATCTATATATATGTATAGGCACACACACACACACACACACACACACACACACACACACACACACACACACGCACACACACGCACAACGCACACGCACGCACGCACACACACACACACACACACACAAGCTACGCACTCTCTCTCTCTCTCTCTCTTATTGGGTTCATAGACTTTTCTCGCCACATTTTTATTTCCTACTTTGTTTGCTTTGTCTGTTTTTGTTTCTACTCCCTTGTGGTGTAGTGGTCTTTTGTAATCCTGGCTATTGGAAATAATATGTTTCTTTAAATCCAGTTATAGATGAGTTGGATATCACTTTTCGAGATAATAAACATCGATATCGCAAATACTACTTAAGAGTTATATAAGGAGGATCAACTATAATTTATATATATAAATAATCTAAATATAACTTATCTGAAAGATGGCAAGCACTCTGAAAACTTGCTTCTCAAAATGACGGACGCTCCTGAGCATACGTTGACCCATCATATCTAACTATCAATAAAACTTTAATTTATGAGCAACGACGTGCCACTAGTAGCTGAATCTAATTTTCAAATGGTAAATATTCTCACAACTAATCGTTAACCCCCCATTCAACTAACTGACAGCTATCCATTTCTATATATATCTGTCTATGTCTCTCTCTCTCTCTATATATATATAATTTTTATATTTTAGAGCTTAATCTACATTATGTTTCCAATGTAAAGAGATGTTAGTTAAACTTTAAGTAAAATGTCAAGTGGGTGAGCGTGTGTTAACCTATGTCGCCCTATAAAGAAGCACGAGGGCTATTGACAACGTACCTCGTAATTTTGACGAGTGACGAGGACGGCACCCGAACTGGCATCTCCTCTCCTAACTTCCCTACCACACCAACGAGAAGACTTTAGACCATGACTCTTTTAACGCGTATCAGCTCTTCTAGACGACGGGTCTTCTGTGGCACTGGGGCTCGAGCTCATCACACGTCGTCTGCAAGTCAGTGACCATGACTACTAGGCTACCACGGCCACAGTTAAGCTTCAAATAAAGTTATCCCATGTTAGTGTTTAAGAGGGAATCCTCATGAGAGAGCCCCCTACTATTCGTACTTAGTTTCTCAAGCATAGAGTAGATCAATCGTAGGAAAAGATAGGAAAGGGGGAGAGACCAGTAACATTCCGGTACACTTTTTGTCTTTATTTTATTATTACGTACAATATCTTTAAAAATACCTGAAATGTTTAATATTTTTAATAAAAAGAAATACAAATAATTTTTTTTGTTTATACTGATTTGATATATTTAAAGAGTTATGTTACGTATGTGTATATTTAAAGCAGAATTTTCAATCAATTATTATTATTCTTTAATTTTTCTCGGAATTACCGTGAGTGATCTTTGCAACATTTGAATTTTAAAAAAGTTATTTATTTTAATTACGAAATATAAACGGGGATGAGTAACTCAACATTATGTATTAAATATACGCTTTTTAATTTTTAAATAAATGAAACTC
Organism: Trichonephila clavata; assembly: GCA_019973975.1. NCBI lineage: Eukaryota > Metazoa > Arthropoda > Arachnida > Araneae > Nephilidae > Trichonephila > Trichonephila clavata. The sequence goes on along the minus strand of BMAO01035412.1, from coordinate 108,993 downwards.
ATTCAAAAACAAAAATTATTATTTTTTCTTTACTTTCTCGATGTTCAAAATAAGACAACAAAGCAACTTCAAAATGAGTGTCTGCATATTACATTGGTCACGCTTTATTAACCCCTATTAAAAATGCATGGCTTATGCATATGGCCTATTGTAGGCCCTTTTCAAGAGTAAATTGCATTCGAAACGTCGAAATCCAGTAAGTCGCGCAACGTCATGGCAAGTCTTTTCGGTAAAAGGACCTCTCGAAGAAACACAACGAGTGCCACCAACTGTGTGACACCAACCGTCAAGCCTTCCCACAAAACGCTCACTTTATGCGTTGTCGTCAAAAGCCTCCTTCCACCTCCTTACTGCAGATTGCCATACGCACACACACACAAAATTAAAGCGTTAATTTAATTACCGCCGCGACGTTCTCGGCGGGGGGTTTTGACACGTCGTTTCGGCAGTGAAAGTTATTTCCATAATGGGCTCTCTCTCATGTCCTCTTCTAATTAATGTAGTCGGTCTTTTACGAGCGAGCCAGTTAGAAAAGACTTTATGGTCTGTGCTCGGACGTCGACTTCAAGAAAAGCAGGTTCAAATCATTTCTCCTGCCGCCGCCGCCGTTTCTGTTTGCGGCCAGGGGAAAAAGAGAAAGCTTGATATTTGAAGGTTGCGATCCCCACCAAGGTATTTCTTCCATCGAAAGCGTGAATTTTAAACTCCTAAGGGGGTTGTGAGCTTCATTAGATCTTTCATGTTTTTGTAATATACACGCATCAGGACTTTTTTTGTTTGAGAATATCTTTTTTTCTTTGAAAACTATGTAATAGGAGCCGCATTTTCTGGTTAAAAAACAATCTTCAAAATTTAAAACTAGAAAGACATTTAAGGCATGTGTGAATTTTCCTCAATTATAAAATAAATTCCACAGAATCTTTTTCGGCCAAAAACATTTACGTTAAAAATGCATGTATTAAAAGCAAGATTGTTCAAGATAAACAAGTGTCTAACATGCTTAAAGATAAAAATACTAAACGTACTTTTATCTTTAAGCATAAACGTAATAAATTTAATTTTCTTTCATTTATTTTATTTCATATTTTGACTACATAGCATTTTATGTATATTAACCTTGTGTGGGTTCTTTTACTGATCGGTGTGTTCGAATTGATAAGAAATAATGACAGTCGGTTTTTGTCCCATCTATTTATTTTCTGCTTCCTACGGGACACATCACAAAAACGAATAAATTATGAAGATGTTAACAGATTGCAAAATCCATCGTCCAGCAGTCCTTTTTTTCTCCAACCACGTTTTTCTTCTCTCCGGCTTTTTCACCTCCGCTGCCTTCTTTCTGCCGCGTCCGGTCCGGTCTGGTCTGGTCTCTCTCTCCTTGTTACCGGGTCTCTTTCTCTATATATGCCGGACCCGCTGCCAGATCCCCCATACATGATCTTACCTGTTGCCAGGTTCTCCCATGTATGCTCGATCCATTGCCAGGTGTGGTATCAGATCCTTACACGTCCCACCTAAGAGTAAAATTAACCCCTTGTGGCTGATTTTACCATTCGCACAAAAAGAACATCATTAATAATAATACAGAAGATTTACAAAAAAAAAAAAAAAAAAAAAAAAAAAACGTAATGATTACAACATTTTATAGTCTTCAGGATGGATCCGGTCAAAGTTCCTTAAAAGAAACACTTGTAATACTATAAATAGTTCACCTAATTGAGATAAGTGTTTATGTTCCCAGAAAGATCTAAACTGTAATGGAATTGCAATCAGTTATTGAAAAAATACATTTTACAAAAAAAAAAAAAAAAAAAAAATAACAATACTAAATATACACAATAAAGTCATCTCAATCTTGACAGTGCGTCTGCTCTCCTATGCTGTATACCAGGCCTGTGGGTGATGGAGTGATTCCATCTCTGTAACGCCAGTGCCTAACGGGTTAGCTTGGGATTTTTTGGAGTCGTCTGATTTATGTACTTTATGATCAGAAATGATCTCCACCTTGGCACCATAAATCCATTTGTCGAATTTATTTAACCCTATAGCACTTTCCAGGCCTCTTTCTCGATACTTGCCCAGTTCTTTTGCGTTGCTGTAAATTTTTGGCTAGCAAAAGCTATTACCCTATAAATTCCATCCGTATCCTGCTGTGTCAGACATCATCCAACAGCATAGTCTGATGCATCGCAATGCACTTGGAAAGGTAAATTGGCATCAGGGGTAGCAAGACTAGTTACCTCACAAAGCAATTCTTTCAGTTTATCAAAAGAGTTTTGCTCGGCTTTCTCCCATGAAACGTCGTTGGGCTTATTTTTCTTGGTTAACTCCGTAAGCGGAGTGGATATTTGCGCATAATTTTGGATATAAGCGCGATAGAAGCCCATTAGCCCTAACACTGACCTAACCTCTTTCTTAGTGGTAGGTCTAATCAACCTCTTTATTGCTAATATCTTATCTTCATCAGGCCCATGTTCACCTCCCCTATTGTGTGACCCAAATATTTTATTTTCTTGGCCGCGAAAGAACACTTATCCAACCTCACCGAGAATCCCAGCTTTTCCAACTCAGCGAGAACTAATTCTACGTGAACTAAATGTTCTTCAAACGTCATTGAAAACATTACCACATCATCCATGTATGCCTGTGCATACTCTGAATGAGATTTTAAGACACGATTCGTCTCTCTTTGAAACGTACCAGATGCCCAGCAAGTCGAAGGCATAGTTTCCATTGGTACACAGCATTATGTGTGGTAAATGCCGTCAATGGTTTGCTTCTCTCATCCATTTTTATCTGCCAATACCTTTCAAAAGGTCCAACTAGTCAACCAATGAGCGACCCTGCTATGAAGATTAGCTCTTGCATATCCTTCATAGAGAACACAGTACCTTAGTTACAGCATTTAAGCCCTAAAATCTCGCACATTCGGAGAGAAGAATCTTTTTGGCTACACAAACTATAGGGTAAGCGATTTCGGCTCCGTGGCTTATTAAATTTAATCAAGTAATTTTGTACTTGACGCTCCACTTCCCTTCTATATGCGATGGGAACACTATAACAACGGGGCTTCCTCCGCACCGCATTGGCTACGAGCTCAATTTTGTGTGTACCTACCCGAGCTGGTTGTAGTAAATATGTATTTAAATTTACTAATTAACTTCTTAAGCATCTCAATTGACAGTTATTTAAATTATCAGTTTTGAGTTTATTGAGTATTTCATAAAATTTGGATTCTTCGGTAGCAGTTGGTGGAGTTTCAACCTGACCGAACTCTCTTTCTTCTTCAAAAATGACATTTACTGCATTTGACCTAGCTACGTAATGCCTCAGCTTATTTTGATGAATGTGTTTGGTAGAATCTGGCATTTTCACTACAATGAATGGGGATTCCGCTTCTCAATGATAATCGCAGGACCCTGCCATCTCGCAAACAATTTACTGGTTGAATCGGGGATCAGCACTATCACCTTTTCTCCCACCTTAAATACCCTGTCAGACGATCTAAGATTATGATAATAAGCCATCTTTTCCTGCTGCACTGCTGAAACAAGTTTGGCTTGCTCAGCCGCCTTTTCCAGTTTAGATTTTAAATCTTCCAAATATTTGGAAACGGGGGTAGTGCACAACTGTAAGTTGTTATGCTTGCCCGTCCAAGTAGACTTTAAAATAGACAAAGGACCTTGCGGTTGTCTACCATACAAAAGTTGAAAAGGGGACACGCCGGTAGTTGAATGGGGTATTTCCCTATACGCCCACAACACGTATGGAATTTGCAAATGCCACCCTCTACCCTCCTCTCTAACAACGTTATGTAGTATATTTTTTAATGTTCTATAAAACCTTTCCACTAAACCATTGGACTGTGGATAACCTGGGGTAGAGAATCTCGGGCTGCTCCCTATTCTTTTTTCGAACTCCTTATTCAGCCCGGCTGCGAAATTTATCCCATTATCAGAAGTGACTACATTCAGTATCTTTCAGTCCTTTTTTTCTCCAACCACGTTTTTCTTCTCTCCAGCTTTTTCGCCTCCGCTGCCTTCTTTCTGCCGAGTCCGGTCCGGTCTGGTCTGGTCTCCTCTCTCCTTGTTGCCGGGTCTCTTTCTCTATATATGCCGGATCCGCTTCCAGATCCCCCATACATGATCTTACCTGTTGCCGGGTTCTCCCATGTATGCTCGATCCATTGCCAGGTGTGGGTATCAGATCCTTATAATGTATTAACATTTTTTAACATATCATATAGCTGAAATATTCCTTTAATGTTTCAAGTTCAAGTTTGAAATGAATCTAAAGATATGTCAATCATGTGAGGGAGAATGCTTGTGAGAGTAATATTAACATCGCACTATGAAGCAACACATTGCTATTGGCGATGAACCTCGGTCTAATGACCATGATGACACCTGAGCTGGCAGCTCCCTCTCTTAATTACCACACCACACGAAAAAAAGGACATTGAGCCTTATGAGATTTAGCGTACAACGGCCTCCCTACATCAGGGGTGGCATCAGGACACGAACCAACGACACTCCGAATATCAATCTTGTATTATCATCAGTGTGAATACTGATTTGCTCTAAGGAGTCGCAAAACTGCAAATGAATTAATTAGATCATTCATTGATTACTTTCTTTATTATTATATTAACAATACCGGTTGATTCAAAATTAATGTGACCATTTTTAGAGTATCATTTTTTATTGAATTAAGTTATTTATATACATGAAATTTCTAATTAGAGTTCCTTTAGCATAGTGCACTTTACATAAACGCTTAAGCTAAGCCAAAAGAGCTTTTTCGAACATTTTTTGGTGAATTTTTCCTTGATTGCTTTTTGAAGTCTTGAACAGCCCTTACTTTACATCTATTTAATTGTTTTTTAAGTATCCTAAAATATTCCAAAGACATTGGGTGATGGTAGCTTTTTCAAAGAAGAAATTTTTTTTTTATTTTTCAATTTTATAGTTGATTTTGCAGTGTGACTTGTATGGTACAGAATCTTGGTGATAAATAAACTTTCCTCGAAGGCAAAAGATGCTTTACTTTAACTTTTATCATGAGCTCGTAAATTTTTTTTCCTTGATTGCTTTTTGAAGTCTTGAACAGCCCTTACTTTACATCTATTTAATTGTTCTTTTAAGAATCCCCATAAAAAATATTCCCAAAGACCACAATTGGGGGTGATGGTAGCTATTTCTCAGAAGGAAGAAAATTTATTTTTTTATTTTTCAGCCATTTTATAGTTGATTTTGCAGTGTGACTTGGTACAGAATCTTGGTGATAAATAAACTTTCCTCGAAGGAAAAGATATTTACTTTCTTTTATCATGAGCCGTAAACTTTTTTTCGAATAGTATGTAGTATAAATTTTGGCCTTTTTTTCTACAAAAAAAAATGGTTTTGTTAAGCTTTGATAGGGCATTCCCATCCATATCATAACATCTGATGGCTAACTTGCCTTTTGCAAAACAGCTGCGTTTTTGCGATGCTTTTCGCATGAAATATGTTGCATCTTCGTTTTGCTAGTTGTGGATGCCAGATGAAACCATACTTCATCCAATATTATCCATGTTTTGTATCTACCTTTGCGTAACATTAAATACAGAGGCCAACAACGTTTTCTTCGTTTTTTTTACAGCCTTTGCAGACATTTGATGACAGATTGGTTCAATCACTTTCTTATAGCCAATTTTCTTTACCTGACGACAAATTGTCAATTGCGATACCTATGGTTTCTTTGCCAAAGTTCTTTGAGTTAGAGGAGTTTCAACAGCGATAAGTTTTTTCAGCTTCTTTTTTTTCTTTTTCATTAAGGACTGCTTTTCAATCACATTTTTTTCCTGGAGCTTTTCATTGCTAGCCAAATTTTGTTTCTTTTCGAAGTTTGGATAGTAATACTTTAGAAAAATGTCTTTTTTGATTTTTAAATGCTTTATATTTATAACAGAATTTGAACAACCATCCTTCAAAAGTTTTAAAATTTCGTTTTGGGCTTGAGAATCTAATTTCGGTGCCATAATTTACTACCACTAATAAAAAAAAGGTTAGATTAGTAATTTAAATGTTTCATTTTTAAAATAAAACCGGTAGCAAAACGATTGAAATTAATCATAAATAGCATTATGCTTTTAAAATTGGTCACACTAATTTTGAATCACCGGTATGTGTATTTATGATAAAGTGTATAGTACTAATTTAATCGTCGTATGAATATGTGGTCATTTCAGATTTATAAGAGAAATATAGAAAATGCATTTAAAATACATAATAATTTCTTTATGTATTAATGTTTTAAATGTTCTTTATGCTATAAATTTCGCGCGCGCGTCTCTCTATTTTCGTTCTAAAAGAAGATTTTTTCGCTTAAGAAAGTTTAATTATAACTAGGTTTTTCATTTAGTTATATCTCTATTATATTTGGAGTTATTTTAATGAATTTGGCTCTTTTTACCGCATTATTTTTAAAAAAATATAATAATTCTTCGAAATGA